>BSBK01011111.1:92500-502553 GCA_027943335.1 Chamaecyparis obtusa | reverse complement strand
TGAGTTTGGTTTTGGCAATGTTTTAGTTAAAGTCTGTGCCGTACTATGGAATATAGATATGTAGATGTTATATGGTTATTTCCTTGTGTATTTTGGTGTCGATGTTTACTTTCTTTGGACAGTGTTAAGGGAGTTAGTCGGGTTTGAGAATCAGTATATTAATAGAGTATGGAACCAGCATGAGTTTTCTTGTTAAAAATTCTTTAGATCTTCTCGCACTGTACCTGTTGTTAGGGGCACTGTAGCATTATAATGCATTCAGTTTGTATAGACTTGGTTATAAGGTGGAGTCAGGTTTTTCTACCATAGTCATTAATCGAAGTGGTATCGATGTTTTCTTTGAGCTGTAATGTGGAAATTGGGATTAGTGGTATTCATAATGTTATCTGTTACCTGTCGTATTTTGTATTTACATTTGCACATAGGTGTGGAATTGAAGTATTTTTCTGGGTCTATTTCTCTAGTTATCTGGTGTCGATGTTTGGTTAAAAAGGGTGTTTGTCATTGTATGTATCAGTCAATAGAGGGATGTGGATGTCTTTGGTTATGTCAAACTTGATTACGAGCTTTATGTTTCTTCAGTAATTATCACCAGTGTGTATTACAGTTGTTACGACATTAGGAAATGATAAAGGATTTATAGGAAAGTCAATTACTATCTTGTTCACACAGTAAGGAAAAACACTTGGTATTTGTTTAAAGGTAGAAGTCAGTTATTATTATTATACTGTCATTATTTTATGTATTCAGTAGATTTAGTAGTATAATAAGGTAGATGTATTCTATGACAGAATTGTGATGATTAGTATGGTTTTTCTATTGCATGTTTATGGACTTGAACTATTAATTACAAGTTTATGCAATTAGATATATAAATATATATACCTGCTGGGATATGTATATGTATACACAAGCCGTGGTGTATACATGTACATACGCCAACATGTATATAATAGATGCTATGACTGTCATTCTGAACTATTAATTACAAGCTTATATAATTATACATTCATATATATATATATATATATATATATATATATATATATATATATATATATATATATATATATATATTTATATATATATATATATATATATATATATATATATATATATATATATATATATATATATATATATATATATATATATATATATATATATATATATATATATATATATATATATTATATATATATATATATATATATATATATATATATATATATATATATATATACACCTGCTAGGATATGTATATGTATACACAAGCCATGGTGTAAACATGTACATATGCCAACATGTATATAAATGGTATAAACTTATAATTAATAGAGCAAGATGTATGGCCAATTAGTTTAATAATTCGGTAATGCCAAACTTGTATGTCTGTTAAAAGTGATGGGCGTTGTGTTGATTCAGTTGATGTATGATTATGTTAGTTCTTTTCTATTCAATGGAATCATGAATTCGATATGGACATTTTATTGTACAGTTTCAGATTTAATGTTAAGTGAGTGTGGAGATTATTATTTGAATGGATTTGTGATGGAGAAAGAATTGTGATCTTTTCTTCTTTCAAGAAACATCATGTTTATGAATGTATGTTAAGGAATATGGTAATATGGTTTTATAATGGATTTCTGTTGCTGTTTCAATTTTGTAAATTGATGCAATAGAAACGGATTGTTAGTGAACTTGTGTAATGTAGTTCATTTCACTGCTTTCATTAATTGCTAGATCAAGTGTTTTTGAGATAATGCAAGTATGATCCGTAGATTGGGCGCTGACACTAGTCTAGTACCTTGTGATGATAGAATTTCTGTCAGTTGTGACTGACACTAGTCTATATCCTTATGGGAAAGAATTTCTGTCAGTTGTTTAATTAAGTGATAATTATAAATTCAAGGTTTATGGGTTTCAATTAACAAAGATAAAAACAATATGGTTTCATCAGACATAATGGATTACTACGAGGTTTCCTTATGGATACATAGCGTGGGTCCTTATGTGGACACCCATGAACTATTGGATCATTACTTGTCATTTTCTTTGCGAGTTTGTTTTCTATTAGAAAGAAATTTAGTGCTTGATGATTTTGGTGTAAAAGAATGGAATTATGTTATTTAGTTTTCAATTACATCTATATCTAAATCTACATAAATGTTATATTGTACTGACTTTTATGATTGTAGATATTTGGAGATGATTCATTTTCTTTATCATTGTGACTGAGCCCTATTTGCTGTTTGTGTTTGTGTTCATTTTGATTTTCAGGTTTTAGATGGATAAATCAATGAGTATGGGACAGTGGATAGCAGTTGTTAAGTTTTATGGGAAACAGATCATTTCATGGTTATTAATTATTAGATCTATTCATAGAATGTAATGGATTTGGAAAGAAGGAAATTTTGTTTTTGGAACTTAATCTTTGAATAAAGAGTATTATTATTACTCTGATGTAAATCGAATGTAAACTATAAAGTTCTTAGAAATAGTTACTATGATTATATGTATCAGTTTGTAATTTTAAGAAAAAAAATTATTACTATGGTTTTATGTGATTTTATTTATGGTTGTTTCTTCTTTAGTATCATCTTTTATCTTTAAGTATAGATGGGGTGTTACAGTTGGTATTAGAGACCAAGTTTAAACACTCAGGGCTTGAAGGTTTTTAAAAGGGTTTTATCATTATGCTTCCATTAGTGATTTTATTTAACTTTTCTATAGGATTTCAAGCATGCCTCCTATTACACAATGAGCACAAAGACGTGGTGACCCAGTTGATGCCAATTTAGGTAGAGGCAGGGGTGGACGACGTGGTCATGGTCGTGGCTGAGGAAGAGGACGAGGTCACCAAGGAATACTTGGTGATGAAAAAGTTGATCCTTTAATAGGAATGGATCAGGAAGATCGAGGGGTACCTCAGGTTGAGGTTTTCCAACGGATTCTTGATAGGTTGGATAACATTAAAGCTAGGAACAATGTTCCAGATGGTGTAGCAAATGCTCATGTTATTCGAGTTCCAGTAGCAGAAGATCCTGTTATTAGGACTCAGTTAAAAGACCTTTCTAAGCTCAAAGGACCATATTTCAATGGAACGAAGGGTGGTGCTGAAGCTGAAGCATGGCTCTTGAACATCGAAAGGTGTTTTATTCTCCATGATTATCACGGTAATGTGAAGGTTCATTGGACCGTAATGCAGCTGAGATCCTTTGCTTCCATATGGTGGAATATGGAACTAGAACAACTTGGAATTCTTATCTCTCAGGTTACATGGGAGCTTTTCATAGAAAGATTTCACGAGAGATTCATGTCGGATTATTGGCAGCAAACTAGATCCGAAGAATTCTTCAGCATTTCTCAAGGCAACTCAACAGTGGAAATGTATGAGAGGAGGTGTTTCCAATTGAAGAAATATTCCAGTTGGTTAGAGAATGATAAGCCTTTGGTACAACACTTCATTAGGGGTTTGAACCCTAAAATTGGAGAAGAAGTGAGAACTTTCAAACCTAAGATAGTGAAAGAAGCTGCTGATCAAGCCAAGCTCACAGAATTGAAGTCTAGATTTTCAGCCAAAGGATCTGTGAATCCACCAGCTCAAAGCAGTGGGAAGAATCAGAAACCTTATCAAGATAATATCAAGGCATTTTCCAGTGGATCGAGTGGTAAATTTTAGAAGAGGAAGTTTGAAAAGTTTTCCAAATCAAACAAGAGTTTCAAGGTTCCTAAGCAACCTAAGTCCTTTAAACCAACTCAGACTGTACAACAAAGTTATGCATCACCTCCAGTGAACTCATCATAGGATAAAAGTACCAAGAGAGGAGCAGAGTGTTGGCAATGTGGGAAATTGGGGCATTTGCAATGGAATTGTCCCCTTCGAGGCAATAGTCAGGTCAGGTCTAAAGCCACAGGTTCTGAGGCTACTATTGGTGATTCTGGAAGGAATCATCGCATCTTTTCTACTGTGGATCAGAAACAAGCAGATCATCATAACATTGTGATTGAAGCTAGAGGTAATTACCAAGGTAAGAAGATCTCTATTTTATTTGACTCTGGTGCCACTAGCTCTTTTATTTCTTCCAATTTGGTTAAGCAAAGTGGAATTCCTATGAGTAAAGCTGAATTGGCATGGCAAGTTGAGTTAGCATCAGGGACAAAGGTTGAATCGGGGTTTATAGCTAAAAATTGTAAGGTTCAATTTAAGGCTTTTACTACTATAGTTAACCTTAGGGTTATTCCTTTAGGTTCTTATGACATTATTCTGGGTATGGATTGGTTAGAGCAACACCAAGCTGTCATCGATTATAGAGAGAAGACTGTTAGGTGTATCGATGATAATAGAACCATCAAGATTATTACAGGTGTTAAGAGGCCTATGTCAGTCAGAACTATTTCTGCTAAGCAACTTCAGAGATGTTTTCAAAAGGGATGCAAATTGTTTTCTATTTCTATCAATGATTTTGATGAACTAGTTGCTTGGAACACCAGCTTAGATCATCCAATTTTGAAGGAATTCTCAGATGTATTTATTACGGAGAGTCTGGGAATCCCACCTAAAAGAGAAATTGATTTTAGGATTGATCTTTTGCCGGGAACCGAACCGATTTCCAAGACTCCTTACCGTACCACTCAAGAATTAGTGGAACTCAAGGTTCAACTTGAAGAACTCCTTGAGAAGGGACTTATTAGACCTAGTGTTTCACCTTGGGGAGCACCTGTTATCTTCATCAAGAAGAAAGATGGATCTTTGAGGCTTTGTATCGACTATAGACAACTGAACAAAGATACCATCAAAAATAGATATCCTTTGCCTCGCATCAATGATTTATTTGATCAAGTAAAGGGAGCCAAGGTGTTTTCCAAGATTGATCTCAAATCTGGATACCATCAGTTAAGGATTCAAGAAGCTGACATTCATAAAATAGCTTTTCACACAAGTTATGGGCATTATGAATTCATAGTAGTGCCATTTGGGTTGACTAATGCACCATCAGTATTCATGAGTTTGATGCAGGGAGTATTCAGGACTTTCTTAGACAAGTTCATGGTAGTGTTCCTTGATGACATTTTGGTATATTCTAACTCCTTGGAGGAGCATGAGCAGCATTTGAGGCAAGTCTTTGAATGTCTCCGCAGGAACAAGCTATATGCCAACCCTGAAAAATGTGAATTTTTCAAAACTGAAATTTGTTATTTGGGTCACATTATTACAGGAGATGGAATAGCTGTTGATTCTGCTAAGATCAGGGCAATTGTAGAGTGGCCAACTCCAACCAATGTATCTGAAGTATGAATTTTTATGGGACTGGCTAGCTACTACAGGAGATTTGTGGCTAATTTTTCAAAGATAGCCCATTCCATTACTTCTCTCCAGAGAAAGCGTAAGAAATTCACCTGGTCAGATAAATGTGAAGAAGCATTCCAACATCTAGAGGAACATTTGACTAGTGCACCAATTTTAGCCGTACCTGATCCTTCTAAGGAATTTGTTGTGTGCACCAATGCCTCATTGGATGGTTTAGGGGCTATCTTGATGTAGGACGGTAGGGTCATTGCTTATGAATCCAAGAAACTAAAAGATCATGAAATTAATTATCCTACTCATGATTTGGAACTCGCAGCAGTGATCCATGCTTTGACCAAATGGTAGCATTTTCTTCTTGGTCAAGATTTTGAGCTTCATACCGATCACAGAAGTCTACAATATTTGTTCATGCAACCCAATCTTAATGCACGTCAGCGCATATGGATGGAGTTTTTGTGTGATTATGACTTCGAAATGAAGCATATTCAGGGTAAAGAAAATAGAGTAGCGGATGCTCTTAGCAGAAGGCGTCATGAACTCTCTTCTTTGACCCTCACAATTGATTTGAAAGAGAGAATACTTCTGAATTGGCTACTGATCCTTGGTATTTAGATGTCAAAGCAGTGATTGATAGTGGCAGTGTATTAGAAGGCAGATTTGAGGGTTACTCTATCAACGCTGAAGGATTAATGACTTACCGAGGTAGCATATATGTGCCGGAAGTTGGGTATCTTCAGAACCTAGTTATGACTAAAGCACATAAGGCACCTTATTCAGCACATCCTGGTGTGAAGAAGATGCATGTTGACCTTAAGCAGCATCACTACTGGGCGGGTATGAAGAGGGATATTGCTGATTTTGTGGCTAGATGCTTGGAGTGTCAGAGAGTAAAAGCTGAACATCAACATCCAGCTGGTTTACTTCAATCTCACAGTGTGCCTGAATGGAAATGGGATACCATATCCATAGATTTCATAGTGGGGTTACCATTTTCAGCTAGGCGACATGATGCCATTATGGTTGTTGTTGACCAGTTAACCAAAGTTACCCATTTTATTCCCATAAGATCCACTTATAATGCTGCATCTGTGGCATGGATTTATATGGAACAGGTTGTTAAGCTGCATGGGATTCCTAAGAAGATCATATCTGATAGGGATTCAATTTTTACTTCATCTCTATGGAGGTCTTTGCAGCGTGAATTAGGTACTCAGCTGAACTCTAGTTCAGCATATCATCCCGAAACTGACGGACAGACTGAGCATGTCAATCAGATTTTGGAAGACATGCTTAGAATGTATGTGATGGACAGGAAAAATAGATGGGAAGAGTACTTGCATTTGGTTGAATTTTCTTACAACAATGGATACCATAGTTCTATAGGTATGGCTCCTTTCCAGGCTTTGTATGGAAGACCGTGTAGAACACCTTTAAGCTGGGAAAATCTTGAAGACAGAACTCTTTTGGGTCCCGAGATGCTTCAGGATTTAGAACAGTAGGTTAAGCGCATCAGAGAACACCTATCTATAGCTCAGGACAGGCAGAAAAAGTATGCAGACCTGCATAGGATTGAACGTCATTTTGAAGTTGGGAATAAGGTATTTCTTCGGGTTAGACCCCAGAAAAGTCCTATTAAGTATGGTAAAGGGTCAAAATTGTCTCCAAGGTTTGTGGGACCATTTGAGATCCTAGAACGTGTGGGTCTAGTTGCCTACAGACTTGCTTTGCCTCCCAATCTTTCACAAATTCATGATGTATTTCATATTTCCATCTTAAGGAAATATATACCTGACATTACACACGTGTTAAATTGGAAAAATTTATAGGTGGTAGATGGTCAACTGATGCTGGAACCAGTGTAGATCATCCAGCAAAGAGAGCTAAATCTCAGAGGATGCAAGGTGGAGCAGGTAAAGGTGTTATGGGATCTTGATGATGTAGCTTTTGCAACTTGGGAAGATACAGGGGCTATGAGAGCTGCACATCCTCATTTTTTTACAGGCTTTTAGGAGTAAGCCTAGACTGGTGGGGAAGGGTGTCATGCCCCTGACAGTTCCAGGCTTTACTTTTCTATGTTATGTTATGTTATGTTAGATTTCTTTGAGTTCAAACTCTGACTGCATTCTTTTGAACTTTGTTTTTGGATTAAATATGTTATCTCTGTAATTCTGCCAGACACTTAGAGAATTATGTCTATTTCTGTCACATTATGAGTTTTTTTTGATGACAGAATTGGCTTAGACTGAATTTGGAATATTGGTTTGATTATGATAAGGACAAACTATATGGTTAGTCAATTGTCTGATTATTGATTCATTGTTTTGGAATCCTTAATAATATGTTAGACATGATTAGAAATGGTTATATTCTTATGGTTAATTGTATCTTGATGTGTATAGACAGTATTTACAGTATTATTGTTATTTAATGTTAATCTAATTCTGAATTCAAAATAAATAAATTTGTATATATGTATTTTTATACATATAATTATGAGTGAATGTTTTAGTAAGTATGTGGTATTTCATTTACTAAAATTATATGAATTATCTAAGTTAGTATATCCTATGTTGTTTGTTAGTAGGAGGTTAGTGTGATGAAGTGTTAGTTATTTGACATTGGCATGCGCTGCTATCATAGATGTTTAAGTTATTATATGACTAATGTTATTAGCAAAAAATGTATTAACCTATCCCTAAGTCTTCATATTATAAACTGGCTTGAAGACATGACTTACGGCAGGGTTTTAATACACTTTCATTGCATTGAGGTGTTAGTGGGGTTTAAGCTATTTTTCAGGTTGTGGAATTGTACTTGGATGGACATTTGGCAGGTAATGAGTTGTGTTCACTGCAAGAGATAAGTTTGCATTGAATGAACTTATCGGTGGAAATTCATTGTTGTGTTTGAAGTCTGCCATTAGCTCTGGTTAAGGAGTTACTGTTGTATATGACACCATTTTTTTTTTCACCATGTTATGCTGCGGCATTTTGGGTAAACAGTTGGTTATGGACCCGTGTTACTATTGTATCCTTCATGATAAGTGGCTTGGAATGGAAGGGGTTATCACAGCAAAGTTAAACCCTTCTGTTCATGGTCATTTAGGAAGTTGGGAGTTTCATACTGTTATCTCTACATTTTGGGCTCTCTTGCACGACATTTTGGCAGTCTGTGATAAGGGATCTTCGTGGTTGAGTTTGGGATTCATCTGTGAAGCTCACCAGGCAGGGGATAGCTTGGCATTTCGGTTGTGGATATCTTCTCACACAAATACCAGGCAGGGGCATCTCTTACCTTATCCTCTGCTTCCATTCTATGTTCTGCAAATGAAAATTATTGGAATGTAGATTACTACTATTTGTTAGTCGATGAAATGTGAAGATTTGTGTTTGTATATTTTGTGAGTTTCGGTCATGAATCGATCTTTTTCTTTCTTGGATAGATTAAGAAGTCAGTTTAGTTAAACAATGCTGTGATTAATTGGAGAAACTTGGTAACGAACGACTGTTTAGTAAAGAGATTGTTATTAGTGTGGTATTTAAATACATGTCTTTAGTATGCTATTTTCGAGCATAATGTATTAAGAGGTTTTCTCTGTTCTGAGTTTGGTTTTGGCAATGTTTTAGTTAAAGTCTGTGCCGTACTATGGAATATAGATATGTAGATGTTATATGGTTATTTCCTTGTGTATTTTGGTGTCGATGTTTACTTGCTTTGGATAGTGTTAAGGGAGTTAGTCGGGTTTGAGAATCGGCATATTAATAGAGTATGGAACCAGCATGAGTTTTCTTGTTAAAAACTTCTTTAGATCTTCTCACATTGTACTTGTTGTTAGGGGCACTGTAGCATCATAATGCATTCAGTTTGTATAGACTTGGTTATAAGGTGGAGTCAGTTTTTTCTACCACAGTCATTAACCGAAGTTGGTATCGATGTTTTCTTTGAGCTGTAATGTGGAAATTGGGATTAGTGGTATTCATAATTATATCTGTTACCTGTCGTATTTTCTATTTACATTTGCACATAGGTGTGGAATTGAAGTATTTTTCTGGGTGTATTTCTCTAGTTATCTGGTGTTGATGTTTGGTTAAAAAGGGTGTTTGTCACTGTATGTATCAGTCAATAGAGGAATGTGGATGTCTTTGGTTATGTCAAACTTG
Source organism: Chamaecyparis obtusa (assembly GCA_027943335.1). Classification (NCBI taxonomy): domain Eukaryota; kingdom Viridiplantae; phylum Streptophyta; class Pinopsida; order Cupressales; family Cupressaceae; genus Chamaecyparis; species Chamaecyparis obtusa. Next base: position 493,082 of record BSBK01011111.1, on the reverse strand, counting down.
ATTACGAGCTTTATGTTTCTTCAGTAATTATCACCAGTGTGTATTACAGTTGTTACGACATTAGGAAATGATAAGGGATTTATAGGAAAGTCAATTACTATCTTGTTCAGACAGTAAGGAAAAACTCTTTGGTATTTTGTTTAAAGGTAGAAGTCAGTTATTATTATTATATTATCATTATTTTATGTATTCGATAGATTTAGTAGTATAATAAGGTAGATGTATTCTATGACAGAATTGTGATGATTAGTATGGTTTTTCTATTGCATGTTTATGGACTTGAACTATTAATTACAAGTTTATGCAATTAGATATATAAATATATATACCTGCTGGGATATGTATATGTATACACAAGCCGTGGTGTATACATGTACATACGCCAACATGTATATAATAGATGCTATGACTGTCATTCTGAACTATTAATTACAAGCTAATATAATTATACATTCATATATATATATATATATATATATATATATATATATATATATATATATATATATATATATATATATATATATATATATATATATATATATATATATATATATATATATATATATATATATATATATATATATATATATATATATATATCTACTGTGATATGTATATGTATACACAAGCCATGGTGTAAACATGTACATACGCCAACATGTATATAAATGGTATAAACTTGTAATTAATAGAGCAGGATGTATGGCCAATTAGTTTAATAATTCGGTTATGACAAACTTGTATGTCTGTTAAAAGTGATGGGTGTTGTGTTGATTCAGTTGATGTATGATTATGTTAGTTCTTTTGTATTCAATGGAATCATGAATTCGATATGGACATTTTATTGTATAGTTTCAGATTTAATGTTAAGTGAGTGTGGAGATTATTATTTGAATGGATTTGTGATGGAGAAAGAATTGTGATCTTTTCTTCTTTTGAGAAACATCATGTTTATGAATGTATGTTAAGGAATATGGTAATATGGTTTTATAATGGATTTCTATTTGCTGTTTCAATTTTGTAAATTGATGCAATAGAAATGGATTGTTAGTGAGCTTGTGTAATGTAGTTCATTTCACTACTTTCATTAATTGCTAGATCAATTGTTTTTGAGATAATGCAAGTATGATCCATAGATTGGGGGATGACACTAGTCTAGTACCTTGTGATGATAGAATTTCTGTCAGTTGTGACTGACACTAGTCGATATCCTTATGGGAAAGAATTTCTGTCAGTTGTTTAATTAAGTGATAATTATAAATTCAAGGGTTATGGGTTTCAATTAACAAAGATAAAACAATATGGTTTCATCAGACATAATGGATTACTACGAGGTTTCCTTACGGATACATAGCGTAGGTCCTTATGTGGACACCCATGAACTATTGGATCATTAGTTGTCATTTTCTTTGCGAGTTTGTTTTCTATTAGAAAGAAATTTAGGGCTTGATGATTTTGGTGTAAAAGAATGGAATTATGTTATTTAGTTTTCAATTACATTTGTATCTAAATCTGCATAAATGTTATATTGTACTGACTTTTATGATTGCAGATATTTGGAGATGATTCATTTTCTTTATCATTGTGACTGAGCCCTGTTTGCTGTTTGCGTTTGTGTTCATTTTGATTTTTAGGTTTTAGATGGATAAATCAATGAGTATGGAACAGTGGATAGCAGTTGTTAAGTTTTATGGGAAACAGATCATTTCATGGTTACTAGTTATCAGATCTATTCATAGAATGTAATGGATTTGGAAAGAAGGAAATTTCATTTTTGGAACTTAATCTTTGAATAAAGAGTATTATTATTACTCTGATGTAAATCGAATGTAAACTATAAAGTTCTTAGAAATAGTTACTATGATTATATGTATCAGTTTGTAATTTTAAGAAAAAAAATTATTACTATGGTTTTATGTGATTTTATTTATGGTTGTTTCTTCTTTAGTATCATCTTTTATCTTTAAGTATAGAAGGGGTGTTACAAATGACTAAGGAAGTAACTAAGGCTATGACATCGATTGATGAAGAAGATTTGAATAATGACTAAGGAAGTAACTAAGGCTATGACATCGATTGATGAAGAAGATTTGAATAATGATTAAGGGAGTTTGTAGCTTATCTGGAAGACATAAGTATGATAGACAATAATATGCAGGAAAGAGTATTTGAAGATCTTATTGAAGAATGCTTTGAGGAGATGACTACTTGTGGCTCTGGATATAATGATTGACTACTATGAATATTGCACTATCATGTGTGTAGATCCCCAATTGATTATTTGACAAAGATTTGATGTGTTGTTTGGATGATCATAATGTTGGCTGCTAGGATGGTTTGGACAGGCTTGGAGAATGGCTTGCATTGATCCATAATGGGTTTTCAGGTTATGCAATTTGGTGGACTTGGTCAAATGGTTCATGCAATGTTTCAGTTCAGATATCTTTTGATGGTTTGCTCCGTAGGTGTAGATTTGTTGTCACATGCACTATTCTACTATCTGTGTTGGCTTTTGGTCAACTCAACTATTTGCGGGGACTTAATTTGAGTAGTTTGGGTCCAGATATAGGTCGAAGGAAATGCTAAGAGACTCGAGATGATCTTGCCATGGTGAGTTGTGCTTTGAATCGTGCTACATGCTTTGGAGAGTGTTTTGGCCCAACTGGTAACTTGCTTTTAATACGTTTTCACATCTTACTTTTGGCTCTGACTTTGGAAGGAGTTGCGATGCATATGGATGAATTATATTATTTGGGAAGGAACTTTTATGATGTATATGTGTCCTCTTTGTCTCCTGGGGTGGATTGCATTGAGTACTTTGTTCAAGGTGGTTGACTTTGTATTAATAATATTGGCAACGCCCAAATGCCATTACAGTTTTGGTGGGTGTACGTCACACTTCTAACAGTTACACATATAATTACGATGGATTTCATGCTTGTCGCATGATCACATGTGGCTTCCCAAGCGTATGCGACCATGCGACAAGCCTCTAGCCATTGCAGTTTCGGTGGGTGTACATCGCACTTGGGATGGTTACACATAGAATTATGACAGATTTCATGCTTGTCACATTGATGCAGGAGCATCCTGGGTGTAAGAGCAATCTTGTATCACCCAAAAATATTTCTATTTTTATATTCAATAAGGGCTATTTTGTGCAGAGCTACTATTTATGGAAAGTTACTATTTTTGGTAATTTTCGTATGTGCTCAGAATGATCTGATTTCTTTCTTGGAGGTTCACTTTGGTCATATAAGTCTCCCAGTAAAGTTTCATTTCCAGATCAAGTGTATATTGGAAGATATTGAAGATTTTCGGTATTGGCAGCAGGGTACAGAAACTTTGAACTCAGTTTTGAAGGCTTTAGAGGCCCCGGATGAGGTCAAAAATTTGGGTGACGAGCGCTTGCGCCAATCAAGCCTGTAGAGCGCTTCGTGGCATTTCCGAAATGGGGTTATAGTGGCCGAGCGGGTCAACTGGTGATGACTTATGGTCTTCGGAAGTTGGGCCACCTGAAATGGCGAAAAATAATTTTCTTCAAAATTTCTGTTCGGGTTTCAAAGGTTATCTTGAGCTGACTATGATGTAATAAAATGTAAAATAAAATAATTCTAAGTTTGGTCGGCCTTATTGGCTAAAATTCTGGAACCTTCCCAGGCGGTGGATAATTGCCTATATAAGGAAGGCTGTATTATTGTCTTAGGCAGTTCAGAATAGTTCTGGGTAGTAGATCTGGGTAATAACTCGAGGCTTTGTCCTACAGAATATTGTAAGGGAATGCCCATGTGGCTTTGCATATTGTAATTCTGAAAGTTTGTAATTCCACATTTGTGGAGATAATAAGAAGCCAATTCTTTGTTCTTGCATATTGTTGTTGTTTCTCTGTTTCTGTTATGTGTTTGTGGTATTAAGGGGAGCACCCTTCATCAGGTGGTATCAGAGCAGGAGTTCTTGAGTGTGTAAATAGATCGCCGACTATGAGGCAATTTGCACCAGGACCGTGGCTAGGGTTTCAGCGCGCACCGCGAAAATGCCTCCACGAAGGGAACGTGGCGGAAGAGCTGGTGTTGTAACACCTGAGGTTAGAGAGCTGCAGAGACAAGTGCGAGCATTGCAAGAAGATATTCGCAGAGGAATGAATCTTAATGTCAGAGATGAAAGTGAGGATGAAGCCGAAGAAGAATATCAAGAAGGAGAAGTCAAAATTGTGAACCAGGAGGAAGAAAGACTTTTTCGGGCCATTTCTAAGATTGGGAAAAGACCTAAGATTGAGGTTCCTACATTTTCTGGAAATCTTAACCCAGAAGAATTGATCGACTGGATCAATGAATGTGAGGAATATTTTGAGTATGAAGATGTTGAGGATCCTGATAGGGTCAAATTTGCGAAGGCCAGACTGAAAGGTCATGCGAAGATCTGGTGGCAAGAAATTCAATTGGAGCGAAATAGAAGAGGGAAAGATAAAATCACAAGATGGGATCGGATGGTGGAAAAATTGAAGCGACAGTTCATTCCTGTTGATTATGAGCTTGACCTACTGAAGAAAATGCAAAGTTTGAAGCAAGCAGAAAAATCTGTTCAGGAGTATACAGAGGAGTTTTATCGACTCCTCATCAGAACAGGCCATGCTGAAGCTGATAAGGAGAAAGTTGCCCGATACCTTAATGGGTTAAGGCCAAGCATTCAGGAGGAGTTGAATCTGGTTCGAATGAACAGTATTGAGGAGGCATACTAATTTTCCCTAAAAGTAGAGCAAAAGCTGAACAAGAAGTTCGAGAGCAGACAAAACGGAAGAGGTCGCGGTGGACGATCTGGTGGACGGTCATATGGTGGCCGAAATGAAGATCCGAAAAAGAAGGATGAGGCCAGTAGCAATCAGAATCAGCGAGGAAATAATTCCAATCACTTCCAGGATCAGAATAATAGAGATCAGAGAGGAAGAGGAAGAGGACAAGGATCTGGAAGAGGTGGCTTCCGTGGAACATGTTTTCACTGTGGAGAAGAAGGTCATAGGGCATTTGAATGTCCTCAGCGCCAAGGCAGAATAGACAGGAGAAATGAAGGCTAGGCCAGAGTTGCACATGTAGATGAAGATGCCAGATCATCAAATTCTGAAGATGTTGAAAGAGGAGAAACGTTGATTAACAGAAGAGTCCTGTTGAGTGGTGAGAATGAACCTGAGCAAAGGAGGAGCCTGTTTCGCACCAGGTGCAAGTGTGAAGGTAAATGTTGTGATGTGATTATTGATAGTGGAAGCACTAACAATTTGGTGTCAGAAGAGATGGTGACAAAGTTGAAGCTCAAGAGACAGAAACACCCACATCCATATCGGATTGCCTGGGTACAGGATGACCACAAGGTCATGGTCAATGAACAATGCCTAGTGAAGTTCAAGATTGGCGGATACCAAGATGAGGTATTGTGTGATATCATATCTATGGATGCATGTCATATGTTGTTGGGTAGACCATGGCAGTTTGACAGATGTGTTGTACATGATGGTCGTGCGAATACCTATTCCCTGACAAAAGACGAAGTATGACATAAGCTAAAACCATTGAAGGAGACTGAAGAAAAGGTATGTGGTAATGCAAGGATAACTTTTGTTGATGGAAGAAATTTCCTAGATGGTATGAGGCATGAGCATGTATGTTTTGCTTTAATTCCAAAAGATGGTAAAGAGGAAGTAGAAGATGTTCCTATAGAAGTTGCAGATTTGTTGAATGAGTTTCAGGATATTGTATCCGATAACGTGCCTGATGGATTACCACCAGTCAGGAAGATCAGTCATCAGATGGACTTGATCCCAGGAGCGAGTTTTCTGAATAAGGCAGCACACAGAATGACACCTGCAGAAAGTGAAGAGTTGAACAGACAAGTACACGAACTGTTACAGAAAGGATTGATCCGTGAGAGTCTGAGTCCATGTGCTGTACCAGCGGTATTAGCACCAAAGAAGAATAGAGAATGGAGGATGTGTACATATTCTAGGGCAATAAACAAGATCACAATCAAGTACAGGTTTCCATTGCCACGAATGGATGATATTATGGACTGTTTTAGTGGAGCTGTATATTTTTCAAAGATAGATCTGAAGAGTGGATATCATCAGATTCAGATCAGAGAAGGAGATGAATGGAAGACTGCCTTCAAGACAAAGGAAGGACTATATGAGTGGTTAGTCATGCCTTTTGGGCTAACCAATGCGCTAAGCACTTTCATGCGGCTCATGAACGAGGTTCTGAAAGAATTTCTAGGTAAGTTTGTCATTGTTTACCTAGATGATATTTTGATCTTTAGTAAGACATTGGATGAGCATATGATGCATATTCGTATGGTATTTGAGAAGTTGAGAGAAGAGAAATTGCTGATTAATTTGAAGAAGTGCAGTTTTGTGAAGAAGGAGTTAGTATATTTGGGGTTTGTAGTTTCAGGAGAAGGTCTAAAAATGGACCCAGAGAAGGTACAGGCTATCCTTGAATGGCCTACTCCAAAGAGTGCTACTGAGGTAAGATCTTTTCATGGTCTAGCTAGCTTTTACAGAAAGTTTATCAGGAATTTTAGTAGTATTTGTGGACCCTTGACTGAAACAATGAGAGGGGATAGAAAAGAGTTTAAGTGGACAAATGGGGCAGAAAAGAGTTTTCAATTGTTGAAACAAAAAGTTACAGAACAACCTATTTTAGCACTTCCAGATTTTAATAAGGTGTTTCAAGTAGATTGTGATGCTAGTGGTACTGCAATAGGAGCTGTTATGAGCCAAGAAGGTAAACCTGTTGCTTATTTCAGTGAGAAGTTAAATGATCCCAAGAGGAAATATTCTGTTTATGATCAGGAATTTTATGCTATAGTTCAGGCATTAAAGAAGTGGAGACATTATCTACTTCCTAAGGAGTTTGTTTTGTATACTGATCATCAAGCTTTGCAATATTTGAATAGTCAAGGAAAGTTGAATCAGAGGCATTTGAAATGGGTTGAGTTTTTGCAGAGTTATACATTTGTTTTGAAACACAGGAGTGGAAAGTCTAATAGGGTTGCAGATGCTCTTAGCAGAAGGAAACTATTGCTGACAGAAATGCAGATTGAAGTGGTTGGGTTCAAGGAACTCAAGAATTTGTATCCAGAGGATCCTAATTTTGGTGAAGCCTGGAAAGCTTGTACAGAACCTGTTACTCTAGACAGGACGAAATGGTTGGATTTCATCATCCAGGATGATATGCTATTCAAAGGGAGTCAGTTGTGCATTCCACGAAGTTCTATGAGGGAGAATCTCATCAAGGAGAAGCATAGCGGAGGATTGGCTGGACATTTTGGTCGTGATAAAACCCTTGGTTTGGTTAGTGAGAATTATTATTGGCCACAGTTGCAGCAAGATGTGAAGAAGTTTGTACAGAGTTGCAGAGTATGTCAGATGGCGAAAGGAGTGAAGCAGAATACATGGTTGTATCAGCCGTTACCTGTACCAGAGAAGCCTTGGGAGGATATCAGCATGGACTTTGTTCTTGGTTTACCGAGGACTCATCGGGGACATGATTCAATTTTTGTGGTGGTTGACAGATTTTTGAAGATGGCACATTTCATTCCCTGCAAGAAGACTAATGATGCTGTTCATGTAGTAGAATTATTTTTCAGAGAAGTAGTGAGACTTCATGGTTTGCCAAAGACCATAGTTTCAGATCGAGACACTAAATTTGTTGGATATTTCTGGCGAACATTGTGGAAGAAGTTGAAGACAGATTTGAAGTTCAGTTCATCACATCACCCACAGACTGATGGACAGACAGAGGTGGTGAATAGGAGTTTGGGAAATCTGCTGAGATGTTTGGTTGGGGATAAGCCAACAGGATGGGATTTGATTTTACCACAGGCAGAATTTGCATACAATAATTCTGTCAACAGGAGCACTGGTAAATCACCATTCCAGATTATATATGGAAGTAGTCCAAGAAATGTATCTGAGTTGAGAAAGATAGATAAAGGAGAAATAAGTAGTGCTGAGGCTGAGGATTTTGCAGAACATTTGAAGAACCTCCATGGGGAGGTGAGGAAGCATATTACCAAGATGAACGCATAGTATAAGGCTAAGGCAGATGAGAAAAGGAGGTATAAGGAATTTCAGGTTGGTGATGAAGTCATGGTTCATTTGCGGAAGGAGCGGTTTCCAGTTGGTACATATAACAAGTTGAAAATGAAGAAGTTTGGACCATGTAAGATATTGAAGAAGCATGATTCAGGAAATGCATATGAGGTAGCATTGCCTAGTGAGCTGAATATTTCACCAGTGTTTAACATTTCAGATCTGACAGAGTATCATGAAGGAGGTGTTGAAGATGAGATCACAACAGCACAGTGGAGTATTCCAGCAACTCATTCAGACACTAAGGAGATCAAAGACATACTGGACAGTCGTGTTGGTAGAAGCACAAGGAATAGGACATATGAAGAGTATTTGGTCAAATGGAAAGGACGACCTGTAGAAGATTCATCGTGGCTAACAAAGGAGGAGGTTAACCGTCTTGGTTTTCCTCTGCACACCTGAGTCGTGACAGGGTCACTTCTGAAATTACCCTGGGTTTCTGATGCAGGAGCATCCTGGGTGTAAGAGCAATCTTGCATCACCCAAAAATATTTCTATTTTTATATTCAATAAGGGCTATTTTGTGCAGAGCTGCTATTTATGGAAAGTTACTATTTTTGGTAATTTTCGTATGTGCTCAGAATGATCTGATTTCTTTCTTGGAGGTTCACTTTAGTCATATAAGTCTGCCAGTAAAGTTTCATTTCCAGATCAAGTGTATATTGGAAGATATTGAAGATTTTCGGTATTGGCAGCAGGGTACAGAAACTTTGAACTTAGTTTTGAAGGCTTTAGAGGCCCCGGATGAGGTCAAAAATTTGGGTGACAGGCGCTTGCGCCAGTCAAGCCTGTAGAGTGCTTCGTGGCGTTTCCAAAATGGGGTTATAGTGGCCGAGCGGGTCAACTGGTGATGACTTATGGTCTTCGAAAGTTGGGCCACCTGAAATGGCGAAAAATAATTTTCTTCAAAATTTCTATTCGGGTTTCAAAGGTTATCTTGAGCCGACTATGATGTAATAAAATGTAAAATAAAATAATTCTAAGTTTGGTCGGCCTTATTGGCTAAAATTCTGGAACCTTCCCAGGCGGTGGATAATTGCCTATATAAGGAAGGCTGTATTATTGTCTTAGGCAGTTCAGAATAGTTCTGGGTAGTAGATCTGGGTAATAATTCAAGGCTTTGTCCTATAGAATATTGTAAGGGAATGCCCATGTGGCTTTGCATATTGTAATTCTGAAAGTTTGTAATTCCACATTTGTGGAGATAATAAGAAGCCAATTCTCTGTTCTTGCATATTGTTGTTGTTTCTCTGTTTTTGTTATGTGTTTGTGGTATTAAGGGGAGCACCCTTCATCACACATGATCTTATGTGGCTTCCCAAGCGCATGCGACCATGCGACAAGCCGTCGCAGTTGCTTGGGTGTTCGTCGCCATTGCGACATATACGCATAGAATTACGATGGATTTGCTGTATTAGCGATGCCCAAATGCCATTACAGTTTTGGTGGGTGTACATCGCACTTGCGATGGTTACACATAGAATTATGATAGATTTCATGCTTGTCGCATGATCGCATGTGGCTTCCCAAGCACATGTGACCATGCAACAAGCCTCTAGCCGTCGCAGTTTTGGTGGGTGTACGTCGCACTTGCGACGGTTACACATAGAATTATGACAGATTTCTTGTATTGGTGACGCCCCAAATGCCATTACAATATCAAACAAGCACATCGTAAGTACTATGGTATTCATCACCATTGCGATGCTAATATAAGGAATTGCAATGAGGTTGATGTCACAATGAAGGGGCTGCATAGCGACGGATTGAAGTCATAATTGTGACAGAAAAGGAAAGACGTCATATTTTGCGACTAAAAAACAATGACGTCTATTACTGTCACAATTGCAACACATGGTTGTCTCAATTACGACACATAGCCATCACAAATCGATGCCAAATTTATTAGTGTCTAGAAAAGCCTCGAAAAAATAACTGTCTAGAAGTATCGTAAGGAAGAAAGAAATAAAATAAAACTGAATTAAATGTTGTAGTTGGGGGTAGATATCTGGTCGCATGATCGTAAGAGTGGGAAGGATGCCTTGTGATGATGCAATAATGCATAAAGTGAATGCCCGGGTAGGTGGGGAAGGTAAACGATAAAACAGGGAAGATTAAAAAGTTTTGCCCTGCTGGCATCCATGTACTTCAACACTCTCCCTTAATCTTCACTGTTATGTATGTCTGCAATACTGATTTCTTCCCGAAGATGTTCAAAAATGTTCTTTGCTAGTGGTTTTGTGAAAATGTCAACTAGTTGTTCATTGGACCTGCAAAACTCAAGATGAATGTCACCATTGTTTACCAATTCTCTTATAAAATGATATCTAGTATCAATATGTTTGCTCCATTTATGAAATACATGATTTTTAGATAAGGCAATTGCTAAATTGTTATCACAATAGATTTTTGTAGGTTCTTCTTGATGATGCCCCAAATCTGAAAGTACTCTCCTCAACCAAACTGCTTGACAAGATGCTGATGTGGCTACTACATATTCTGCTTCAGCCGATGAGAGGGTGACAATTGGTTGTTTCTTTGATGCCCAAGAGATAGCACCGAAACCTAGATGAAAAATATATCCGGAAGTGCTTTTTCTATCATCCATGTTACCTCCCCAATCACTATTTGTATATCTAATCAGTTTGTAATCATCTGAAAAAGTATACAAAATTTCAAAATTCTTTGTTCCAGCTATGTATCTCAAGATTCTTTTTCCAGCTTTCCAATGTGACTCCTTTGGTTTCTCCATGAATCTAGAAATAAGACTAACCCCAAACATGATGTCCAGTCTTGTGGAGGTTAGATACATGAGACTGCCCACTAATCTTTTAAATAAAGTTGCATTTACACTTGGACCTTGATCATCCTTACTAAGCTTCAAACCCAATGCAATTGGTGTAGGGGTTGAATTCACATTTGTCATCTTAAATCTTTTCAACAAATAATTAGCATAGTTTCTTTGACATATGAAGATTCTTTGATCATTTTGACTTACCTCCATGCCAAGAAAGTATCTCATGAGGCCCAAATCAGTCATATCAAATTCTTTTTTCATGGCTTCCTTGAATGAGCTAATTGACATATTGCCTGTGAATATCAAATCATCTACATACAAACAAACTATCAAAATTTCTCCTTCAACATTCACTTTGACATACAAAGTAGGTTCATTACCACACTTGTTAAAGCCATTGTTCACAAAATAAGAATCTATTCTGCTGTACCAAGCTCTAGGAGCTTGTTTCAAACCATATAATGCCTTTTTCAATCTGCATACTTTATGTTCTTCTCCCAAAACTTCATAACCAGGTGGTTGATTTACATACACTTCTTCGAAAATACCATTTAAGAATGCTGATTTGACATCCATTTGATAAACTTTCCATTTGTTTTGAGATTCTATAGATAGGACCATTCTTATTGTATCCAATCTTGCCACGGGTGTAAATGTTTCATTGAAGTCTATACTTGGCTTTTGTGTAAAACCTTTTGCCACTAGTCTTGCCTTGTGCTTTGCTACTTTTCCATCAACATTATACTTTGTCTTATAAACCCATTTAACTCCAATCACATCCTTTCCTTTAGGAAGTTCTACTAGATCCCAAGTTTCATTCTTTTCTATTGACTGAATCTCTTCATCCATGGCTGCAATCCATTTGTCTTCTTTTATGGCTTCTTCAAAATAAATTGGATCAGCTTGTGTTAAAAATGCAAAATCACAACAAAAATTAGCATTTTCAGCTTCTTGTGTTTCATCGTAAATCTCCCTAAGACTTCTTGTCTTCTTTGATGTGTTTATGGACCTAGGCCTTAAAGATGCAAGTGTTGGATTAGAAGACTCAATGCTATTATTACTTGTTGGTGTAGTGGGATTTGGAGTGCTAGAAGCTCTTGATGGTGTTGTAGGAGCATTTGCTTGTGTAGGAGGATTTGCAACCTAAATTTCATCTTCTTCATTCTCTTGTAGAACACTAGGTGTACTTGAATTTATTTTATCTATGCTTCCATCCCATGCCTCTTCTTCAACAAATTCAACATCACAACTTATTATCAGCTTCTTTGTAATGGGATTGTATAACTTATATGCCTTTGAGTGTTCACTATATCCCACAAATATGCATTTGTCTCCTTTGTCATATAATTTTCTTCTTAACTCTTGGGGTATCAATGACTATGCCACACATCCAAAAACTCTCAAATGTGATATGTTATGCTTCCTTTTACTCCAAGCTTCTTCTGGTGTTTTATTTATCACTTCTTTTGTTGGACACCTATTCAAAATATATACCGAACATGCAACTGCTTCAGCCCAATATTCATTTGGTAAGTGTTTAGCTTTTATCATACTACGTGCAATTTCCATGATTGTTCTATTCTTTCTCTCTGCTACTCCATTTTGTTGAGGGGTATACCTTGCTGTAAATTGTTTATTTATGCCATTTTCTTTGCAAAAATTCTGAAAATCAGTTGAGAAATACTCTCCACCTTGATCGGTTCTCAATGTTTTGATAGAATATCCACTTTCTTTTTCAACTTTTTCCTTGAACTCTTTAAAAACAACAAATGTATCAGATTTGTACTTCAAGAAATAAACCCATACTTTTTTGCTGAAATCATCAATAAATGTTATGAAATAAAGTTTTCCACTCATGGAAGGTATTTGCATAGGCCCACAAATGTCTGAATGCACTATAATAATAATTGCATAGGTATCTTCATATACATCTTGTCTGTCAGTAGTAGTTTAGGACCTTAATGTTGAAAGGATCACCTAATAGACTTATATGCTTTTATGTGAAATGCTCATTATTATTATGTGTACCTTAGGTTAATTGATTATAAGTACTTAAGGGTTCTAGATGTGTTACCTTCTCTAATAACGTTACTTTGGATTAGACATGATTAATGCAATTAGGGTTACATGATTTGTTCATCTTGATTTAATAATGGGACATTTTGAGTACATGTCTGATGATTAAATGGGTTGTGAAAGATAATAGATGATTTATATTTACATGATTATGTGATGATTCATTATTGTTGTACAATATAGAAAAGAGATCACTTTGATACTAACCACACTAATCCAATCATGCTCTATGGATGCCGATGTCTAATGTGAGTGCGGGATAAGGGGAGGTAGTCGTAGTTACTCCTACAGGAGGTCCACATGATGTCGCACTCTCCATCCTTGTTTGTCACTGTCTGTTTATATATATGTATGAATGTTGGTTGGTGTTGCAGGATGTAGGTACTAGGCATCGACTTCACCGACTACACAAGTCTAAGCGTGCCTTCAAAATCCTTGAACTATTGTTGTGTGGAGATATTACCAAGATTCCCTCAAGATTACCCGTGGACTTAGATTTTTGTTTAGGGGTTACCCTAGTTGGGGAATTTGAATGCGGTATGTGATGTGGTCTTGCGATTAATGATTTGATGTCATTTTTGTGATTTATGATGTGAGTTAGATTTATCCTTATATATATATATATATATATATATATATATATATATATATATATATATATATATATATATATATATATATATATATATATATATATATAAGTGTATATTGATTGTATGTTATATAGGTATGTGTATATGTGGGTGCACAAGCATATACCCATGCTTATATAAATAATAATATTTGTATGTTTTTATTGATTGTTTTAGTGGTATGTTATTTAAAGTGAATTCAATGAAGTGTATTAAATAAATGTATTAGATAAAAAGTGAAAATAATATTAATAATAATAGTTAATAAAATAAATGCTCTTTGTAGTAAAACTAGCTATCTAGGAGGGAGTTGAACTTGAGACCTCGTAGAAGTTAGGCTAGTTGGTTTCCATGTGTGCCATGTGGTTTTCTTGAAAGTTATTTATTGAATGTTCTTGTTCTGATTTCTTTTGAAGTTATTTTTAATTAAATTTATTAAAACTTTGTTAAGTGCTTATGGTAATGATTTGTTTATTTTTCAACCAACTGTAGAAGTTGAAGAAGTTGCTTCCCATAAAGCAACTCCTCCAACCACATAGTTGGAGGATAAATATTTTAATTTTGTGTGGTTTGGGAGGAGGATTTTTCAGGAAGATTTTTGGAATGCTCTGAATGGATTTCTCCAAAATTTTATTTGTGATGTCTAAGTTTGAGAGTTGTTTTTTGGTGAGGACAAGTGGGATTGGATTTCTAGGTTTGATTGCAAGAGGAAGCTTGCCAGGAAGCTATCTACTCAAGGCTTGCGGATTTCCACGAAGGTCTCCAGCCAAGGGAAGAGAATTCTTCATAGGACCCCAGGTAGGGTCTATACTAGGATGAATTCTCCAATTCTCCTATATATGTGCTTGTGTTTTTAAGTGCTATTTTATTTGATTGTTATGTGGTAGCTTACTACGAAATTAAAAAAAGAAGAAGGAAATTTAAGTTTTATATTGTCTGTGTATTTCTATTGTGTCGCCGGAAAGAAATTATGTAAATGTTTGTATAGTCTTTAATAGTAAAATCTTTCCTAGGAGTTTGGGATTTGTTGTGATACTTCCCTTTTCTATTTGTAAGATTTATGTAATGATTTAGGGAATTTTAGGAAGGTTTGGGATGGTTTAGGTAAGGTTGCATTCCTTCTTTTCCATTTTTTCCTTTTTGTAGGCCTTCTTTGTGAATTGATGTTTTTAATTTGATTTAATCTTATCTAAGACTTAGGTAGTGTTGAGGATGTGGTACTGAGGTCCCTACATTAGGTTAATCTCAGGGAACCTTTCCCAGGCACTCTCCATGCCTTAAAAAGTCATTTTTTGGCATTTTCGGGCAATTCTAAATTAATTTTGTAAAAGTGCCCTGTAGTGTCATACGACATTGTATCCATACTCGTACGACACTTGGTCAACAGTCATATGGGTCAAAACCAATTTTTAAGTGTTATCGGGAAGTTTAAAATGTAATTTTGTGAAATTGTGTTATAGTGTCGTACAACATTGTAGTCATACTCATACGACAATTCGTAAAATGTCATATGGGAATACACACATTGTCATGTGAGTTTATATAGAAAGTCATTTGGAGTTTCTAGGGTTTCAAGGGCTTAATATTTACGGGATTCAGGATTTATACAATTATAATTATACTTTAAGTTATACTTGTACAATTATAATTATACTTTAAGTTATACTTGTATAAATGGTTTAGGTACCTTCTAAGATGATTGGGATAGGTTTCAGATTCATGGGAGTTAAGATGCAACTTCTAATTTTGAGATTTCTTAAAAATTTAGACTTAACCAAATTTCAGGCTCGTGAGATTTCCATAGATGGATGTTGTTTTTGTGCATGTGGAAGTTTGTATCACTTATGAATGTTCATTAATAGTTTTGTTGAGGTTATATGGTTTATTTATGAAGTGTTTGCACTTGTCTTATACTTGAGTTTAGTTATGAGGCCAGGACTTGTCTCGGTGGCCGATGTGCATGAGAAGGTTCCTTAGACCTAAAGATGAGCCTTGGGAAAAGTTTTACTTGGTATGTGAAAATTTTTATGATTTTTATTTGAGATGTCTTGTGATAGACATTCTTCCAATAATTATTGTTATGTATATGGATAAGGTTAGGACTCGCTCTGAGGGCCTGAGTGTACAGGGGAGTTTCCTAAACCTATGAATTAGGACTTGGAAGTATTATCTTGTTTTGTGGCTTGTGATGGGGTAAGGGAATAGGAACCTTAAGTGAGTGGCTCACCATAGGTACTGGAACCCTAAAGTGGTTGCCGGAGGATCCTATGGGTGGGTTTTTAAAAAGTGATAACCTTAAAAATTAACTTGGGAAGGGGGGATTCAAAAGATAATGAAAGAAAACATAATAATGGCCACACAGATCTGATTGGAGTACCAGGACCAGGGATAACTGCTAGGGTGGATCCCTATTCATAAAGGTGGGACTGGGGTTACATGGTTGCCATGGTGGATCCCAATACATAGGTTGTGTGATGACACTCACTTAGGTGGTCTCCTAGAACCTTAACCTCAATATTTAGTATGATGATATTTTATGTGATTTATTCTTGTTCTTTTGAGTCTTTCATTTATTGGTATTTGAGACTTAGATTGCCTTAAGGTCTTGAGAGTACCTTGGTTCTATCTCCTAGCATGGGGCGTGGAACTTTATCAGTTTCACATGGTTGGGTGGCAAATCTCTTTCGAGGTATTGTTCATGGTTCGTGTTATGGCTTGGATTCTGACTGGTTCAGTGGTGAAGATTCTATTCTTGTATCATTTATCTCTATCTTTTGAATTCAAGGTGTAAAGATGTAATGTAAGTCATTGAGCAACTTGATGTAATTATCTTTCTATATGCCTTTGGGCAATGTGCAGTAACTGTAATTATGTTTGTAAAAGGAAATTGTAAGAAATAAGTTATGTACAAGGGAAGGGTAGAATTATGAATTTGAAAAGGGGATTGAATATGGTTAAATCAATCAGTGAATTCTACCTTATATCTCTTGTTAATTTTAAATGATTTTGAAAGTAATGGTTCTATGCAAACCTTTGTAATGAAAGTACTTATGGATGTAAACTTCTTTAAAAGGAAACTTGGTTTGATATATGGTTAGTGAAAAGATATTCTAAGGGTTCAAGGGTATCTCCAAGTGAAATAATAAGGGTAAGAAACATATATGTTATTAAAGTGGTGATGAGAAGTGATTTCTTAAATGTATATTTCAATAGGAGTAATGTGTGGTTATTCAAACTAGGTTTTAATCTCAATTCTTAACTAGACTTGTACAAGGTTATGGATGATAATTTGTGGAAGTTAGACTTATGGGAAAATGATTCATTCAATGATTTATGTTGGTGATCAATACATGGTTAAGTACTTTATGCTCTTTCTATTCTCTTCTTGAAATGAAAATAGGAAGTAAGGACTCTTATTGGAAAATTTTAATTGAGTTTTGATGATGCAATTGAGTTGAGCATAGATAGTGTTAATGAGTAAATAAATATGTAAGAATAAATGAACTTAGTGGATGTGATAAGTAATGTGTGCTTGTTTCACTTCTAAAGGTGAATTATGTGTTAGTCGGTAAGGGAAATTAATTACACTCTAGTTCATTAATGTAATTAGTTTTGATGTGAAATGGAATCAATGTAAATTGAAGTTGTAATGGAAATAGAATTTGATAGATTAAGTAATAAAATGAAATACTTAATAATGGTAATTAAATTCAATAAGGGAACCTTAAGGAATGTACTTGTGAGTGGTAATGATGATATGTTAGAACGTAAAAAAATAAAATTTGTTAGTTGTAAATTTTAGGTCATAGACCTGATTCCTTATGGGTTCCCTGGCGGGGACATTACATTTGGTATCAGAGCCCTAGGTTGCTACACTTGGAGCTCTATGGTATATTTGCTTTTAATTTAGTTTCTTCTTCTTCTTCGTAATAAGTTATGTCAACTGAATGGCTATACTTATGTTGTAACATTCTTCCTAGATGCTTTTCGGCACCATAGGGGATCTTAGGAGGGAGATTAATATTCTCCCTCATCATCTCAACCTAAAAATTCCTTGTAGAGGATGCATGGAGTCAAAGCATGAATTATGACTCAGAGGAGTCTCAAATTAGACAACTCTAGTGAGTGATTTGGCTAAAGCTAGAACCCATCGAAGACAAAGTTAGCCCTGAGGAGGCAACTTATTCTGACCATTATGATAGGGATAGAATGTAAGCCCTAGGTTGTTCTACTAATAATCTTGGGAATCATACTTAATACTTGAGTCTATTGTGTTTCCGCATCTGATATTTTATCTCGGCCTACCAAACTTGAATACATTGTGTGTCTTCTTTTTAAGTTTTCTTTATATTGACAAACTTGAGTACTAAACATAAAAGGTGTGTTTTCTATACTCCTACCATAATATCTTGCAAGAAAGGATTATCTAAAATGATTATTTATGCTTTGCATTATAAGATTCATGTGATTCAATTAGATGGTCAAGAATTCTGGGTGTTGTGTTCTTATCTTTGTTCTAAGAAAATCTTTAAGAATTGTAAGGAAAGTTGTTTATCTTATCTGCTGATCTTATGAATGACTACCAAAATAGTATGAAAAGTTATATACTCTACTTCCCTATAAATGCTAGATAACACCATGATTGTTATGTCTGATTATTTAAGGATAGATAGATTTGAAACATGTTGTACTTATGGTTGGGAATAAGGGATGATTAGGTTTCTAGGACAAAAAGGATTGTAGTATTAGATGGTTTTAAAACATGTCTAGTAAATGTATCTTTATCCCTTCCTTGAGAACTTAGGGATTTATGAACTTATATTTCTTGAAAATTGAGATAACATGTTGAACTTAGGTAATATCTGTCATTCAAAATATGGAAAGATTAAGAAGAATCTCTCTTTTACATACCCTCTCAAGTAAGAAATTAAATCTATTGTTGAATCAGATGTGTTTCTCTCTTCTTTCTCAAGTAGTATATTTAAAAGGATAAACTGCATAAGGGAAAATCAATGTGTCAATAAGGAGAATGTGCTTAGCTAGAGGAAACCCATGGGTAAAGCACCTATGTCCCCAAGGTTTTGTAATAAATAGGATTATAGTACACAATTGTTGAAAGGAGAAATTTTTGATGATATGGTAGGATTTTTGAATTATATATATGATCCTCATAAGTGGTGTGAATTGAACCAATGAAAAACATCATCAACTATGAGGAAAGAAGGTGATATTAAACAAAATTATGTATTAATTATTTACTTTGTTGGCATTTTATGTGTGAAATAAGAGTTGAAGCTAACAACATTTCTAGTATATAGGAACAAGGATTTATTATTATATGTTTATTAGAATAATATTTAAGTCAAACTTTCTAACTGTCCTAAAATGGAAATATTAGAAGAATGTGAATTTGTAGGTAATGGTATTGATGTCATATTGAACATGCATATAAGGATAACAATACTTGTAGTTACTCCGCAAATGTTCCTTTATTGAAATGTATGTACAAAAGGTTAGTGGGTTGAACATATTATTTGATTAAATAAGAGGGTAGCCACGTAGGACTCATGTATTTCTCTCCCTCTATTAAAGAATCTATGACTTTTATTTTGGAAAATGGTAAAAATTATAACAAACTAGTTAATACTAGGAAAATATATATACTCGAAAGAAGTTATTATGAATTTATGGGATATGGAATTGGTTAAATATCTAGTTTATAAGTAATTTTGATGAAGCTCTAGTTTAATGAATCATATTAGAATTTCTTCAGACTACATTTATGTGTATTGTTGTAATACACCACTACTAAATTGTTATAATAGAATCCAAAAGTATCTTAGGTTGCATTATTTTAAAAGGATGTGTATTCCATCTTGTGTGTGAGTTTGATAATTTTACCATAGGCTTGATGAGAAAAAGTAACTAGTTGCATAAGGAGAATTGTTTTTGCCTTATCTCATAAAATTGTATGATGTTCAATATTTCAATGATTTTTAGTTTAAAAATATTTACCAAGGTAGTAGTATGATCGTAGTATCTTATGTATATGCATTGACAAGAGACAATCCTGTGTCAATATGTATCTAGTTTAGAGAATGAAATCTGAATTCTTAATTACATTTCAAAATCCTTAAATACATATTGGTAATAAAAGAACTCCTAACTCTTAAGGTGAAAATAATACTTAATGTATCAATGATAGACTGAAAGTAGAAATGTTTGTAATATCCTTATTTCATGTTTGATCAATGGCTCGAAACTTCTGACTTCCAGGAGTAAGTTGAATCTTAGGGAGGGATGACGTAATGCCCCTCCAACCCTAACAAGTCTTGGTTATACTCTCTAGAAATTAGGAAGAACTGTATGTGAGAATGGTCCTTCTTGAAATGGTTTCTTAAACTGAACCTCTTCCAACTCACCTTAACACCATATTTTAATATGGGAAATAATAATAATTGCATAGGTATGTTCCTATACATCTTCTTGTCTGTCAGCAATATTTTAGGACCTTAATGTTGAAAGGATCACCTGATAGACTTATATGCTTTTATGCGAAATGCTCGTTATTATTATGTGTACCTTAGGTTAATTGATTATAAGTACTTAAGGGTTCTAGATGTGTTACCTTCTCTAATAACGTTACTTGGGATTAGACATGATTAATGCATTTAGGGTTACATGATTTGTTCATCTTGATTTGATAATGGGATGTTTTGAGTACATGTCTGATGATTAAATGGGTTGTGAAAGATAATAGATGATTTATATTTACATGATTATGTGATGATTCATTATTGTTGTACAATATAGAAAAGAGATCACTTTGATACTAACCACACTAATCCAATCATGCTTGGTGGATGCCACTGTCTGATGTGAGTGCGGGATAAGGGGAGGTAGTCATAGTTACTCCTATAGGAGGTCCACACGATGTCACACTCTCCATCCTTGTTTGTCATTGTCTGTTTATATATATGTATGAATGTTGGTTGGTGTTGCAGGATGCAGGTACAAGGAATCAACTTCACCTGGCTACACAGGTCTGAGCGTGCCTTCAAAATCCTCGAACTGTTGTTGTGTGGAGATATTACCAAGATTACACGTGGACTTAGATTTCTATTTAGGGGTTACCCTAGTTGGGGAATTTGAATGCGGTATGTGATGTGGTCTTGTGATTAATGATTTGATGTCATTTTTGTGATTTATGATGTGAGTTAGATTTATCCTTGTGTGTGTGTGTGTGTGTGTGTTTGTGTTGATTGTATGTTATATAGGAATGTATATATGTGGGTGCACATGCATATAACCATGCTTATATAAATAATAATATTTGTATGTTTTTATTGATTGTTTTAGTGGTATGTTATTTAAAGTGAATTCAATGAAGTGTATTAAATAAATGTATTAAATAAAAAGTGAAAATAATATTAATAATAATAGTTAATAAAATAAATGCTCTTTGTAGTAAAACTAGCTATCTAGGAGGAAGTTGAACTTGAGACCTCCTAGAAGTTAGGCTAGTTGGTTTCCATCTGTGCTATGTGGTTTTCTTGAAAGTTATTTGTTGAATGTTCTTGTTATGATTTCTTTTGAAGTTATTTTTAATTAAATTTATTAAAACTTTGTTAAGTGCTTACGGGAATGATTTGTTTATTTTTCAGCCAACTATAGAAGTTGGAGAAGTTGCTTCCCATGAAGAAACTCCTCCAACCACATAGTTGGAGGATAAATATTTCAATTTTGTGTGGTTTGGGGGGAGGATTTTTCGGGAAGCTTTTTGGAATGCTCTGAATGGATTTTTCCAGAATTTTATTTGTGATGTCTAAGTTTGAGATTCTTTGTCTGGTGAGGACAAGTGGGATTGGATTTCTAGGTTTGATTGCCAGAGGAAGCTTTCCACAAAGCTATCTACTCAAGACTTGCAGATTTCCAAGAAGGTCTCCAGCCAAGGGAAGAGAATTCTCCGCAGGACCCCAGGTAGGGTCTATACTGGGATGAATTCTCCAATTCTGTTGTATATGTGCTTGTGTTTTTAAGTGCTATGTGATTTGATTGTTATGTGATAGCTTACTATGAAATTAAAAAAAAAAAAAAGGAAATTTAAGTGTTATATTGTCTGTGTATTTCTATTGTGTCGTCAGAAAGAAATTATGTAAATGTTTGTATAGTCTTTAATAGTAAAATCTTTCCTGGGAGTTTGGGATTTGTTGTGATACTTCCTTTTTCCATTTGTGAGATTTATGTAATGATTTAGGGAATTTTAGGAAGGTTTGGGATGGTTTAGAAAAGGTTGCACTCGTTCTTTTCCATTTTTTCCTTTTTGTAGGCCTTCTTTCTGAATTGATGTTTTTAATTTGATTTAATCTTATCTAAGACATAGGTAGTGTTGAGGATGTGTTTTGGATGTGGTACTGAGGTCCCTACATTAGGTTGATCTCAGGGAACCTTTCCCAGGCACTCTCCATGCCTTAAAAAGTCATTTTTGTCCTTTTCGGGCAATTCTAAATTAATTTTGTAAAAGTACCCTGCGGTGTCGTACGACATTGTATCCATACTTGTACGACACTTGGTCAAGAGTCGTATGGGTCAAAACTAGTTTTTAAGTGTGATTGGGAAGTTTAAAATGTAATTTTGTGAAAGTGTGTTATAGTGTCGTACGACATTGTAGTCATACCCATACGACAGTTGGTAAAATGTTGTATGGGAATACACACATTGTCATGCGAGTTTATATAGAAAGTCATTTGGAGTTTGTAGGGTTTGAAGGGCTTAATATTTACAGGATTCAAGATTTATACAATTATAATTATACTTTAAGTTATACTTGTATAAAAGGTTTAGGTACCTTTTGAGATGATTGGGATAGGTTTTAGATTCATGGGAGTTAAGGTGCAACTTCTAATTTTGAGATTTCTTAAAAATTTAGACTTAACCAAATTTCAGGCTCGCTAGATTTCCATAGATGGATGTTGTTTTTGAGCATGCGGAAGTTTGTATCACTTATGAATGTTTGTTACTAGTTTTGTTGAGGTTATATGGTTTATTTATGAAGTGTTTGCACTTGTCTTATACTTGAGTTTAGTTATGAGGCCAGGACTTGTCTCGGTGGTTGGCGTGCACGAGAAGGTTCCTTAGACCTAAAGATGAGCCTTGGAAAAAATTTTAGTTGGGAATGTGAAAAGTTTTATGTTTTTTATTTGATATGTCTTGTGAGAGACATTCTTCCAATAATTCTTGTTATGTAGATGGATAAGGTTAGGACTCGCTCTGCGGGCCTGAGTGCACATGGGAGTTTCCTAAACCTATGAATTAGGACTTGGAAGTATTATCTTGTTTTGTGGCTTGTGATGGGGTAAGGGAATAGGAACCTTAAGTGAGTGGCTCACCATAGGTGCTAGAACAGTAAAGTGGTTGCCGGAGGATCCTATGGGTGGGTTTTTAAAAAGTGATAACCTTAAAAATTAACCTGGGAAGGGGGGATTCAAGAGATAATGAAAGAAAACATAATAATGGCCACACATATCTGATTGGAGTATCGGGACCAGGGATAACTACCAGGGTGGATCCCTATTCATAAAGGGGGGACTATGGTTACATGGTTGCTAGGGTGGATCCCAATACATAGGTTGTGTGATGACACTCACTTAGGTGGTCTCCTAGAACCTTAACCTCGATATTTAGTATGATGATATTTTATGTGATTTATTCTTGTTCTTTTGAGTCTTTCATTTATTGGTATTTGAGACTTAGATTTCCTTAAGGTCTTGAGAGTACCTTGGTTCTATCTCCTAGCATGGGGGGTGGAATTTTATCAATTTCACATGGTTGGGTGGCAAATCACTTTCGAGGTATTGTTCATGGTTCGTGTCGTGGCTTCGATTCTGAGTGGGTCAGTGGTGAAGATTCTATTCTTGTATCTTGTATCTCTATCTTTCGAATTCAAGGTGTAAAGATGTAATGTAAGTTGTTGGGAAACTTGATGTAATTATGTTTCTATATGCCTTTGGGCGATGTGCAGTAACTGTAATTATGTTTGTAAAAGGAAATTGTAAGAAATAAGTTATATATAAGGGAAGGGTAGAATTATGAATTTGAAACGGGGATTGAATATGGTTAAATCAATGAGTGATTTCTACCTTATATCTCTTGTTAATTTTAAATGAAATTGAAACTAATGGTTCTATGAAAACCTTTGTAATGAAAGTACTTGTGGATGTAAACTTCTTTAAAAGGAAACTTGTTTTGATATATGGTTAGTGAAAAGATATTCTAAGGGTTCAAGGGTATCTCCAGGTGAAATAATAAGGGTAAGAAACATGTATGTTATTAAAGTGGTGATGAGAAGTGATTTCTTAAATGTATATTTCAATAGGAGTAATGTGTGGTTATTCAAACTAGGTTTTAATCTCAATTCTTAACTAGACTTGTACAAGGTTATGGATTATAATTTGTGGAAGTTAGACTTATGGGAAAATGATTCATTCAATGATTTATGTTGGTTATCAATACATGGTTAAGTACTTTATGCTCTTTCTATTCTCTTCTTGAAATGAAAATAGGAAGTAAGGACTCTTATTGGAAAAGTTTAATTGAGTTTTGATGATGCAATTGAGTTGAGCATAGATAATGTTAATGAGTAAATAAATATGTAAGAATAAATGAACTTAGTGGATGTGATAAGTAATGTGTGCTTGTTTCACTTCTAAAGGTAAATTGCGTGTTACTCGGTAAGGGAAATTAATTACACTCTAGCTCATTAATGTAATTAGTTTTGATGTGAAATGGAATCAATGTAAATTGAAGTTGTAATGGAAATAGAATTTGATAGATTAAGTAATAATATGAAATACTTAATAATGGTAATTAAATTCAATAAGGGAACCTTAAGGAATGTACTTGTGAGTGGTAATGATGATATGTTAGAACATAAAGAAAAAAAAATTGTTAGTTGTAAATTTTAGGTCATACACCTGATTCCTTATGGGTTCCCTGGTGGGGACATTACAGAATACCTCTAACAAGATACTGAGATACAAGGACTAAAAAAAATGATTGGAACACAACAAGGGATGTTAGACTATGCATGACTGACAATTGCATGGAGTTTCTCCACTCTCAGGGCTATTATGCATGCCTAATTCCTTGAGACAATGGCTAAACACATAAGGATGTTTATATGAGGGCTCGACATCAAAAGTAGTTGTCAGTCTCCTCCAAGTATCTACTTTTAAAATATAATAATACATTTCCCTAATTTGTATTCCCTAAAAGGTCATTGTGATATTATGGTGGAATCTCAAGTTAAGACCATTCTTTTGTGTAACCCTTTCTATTCTTTAATTTCTGGGCACCTTGTAGAGGGTTTGATCTTTCTCCCTTCCATGGATCGATCAGGGCTTCAAACCAAGTTTTCTTTGAAGACAATTAATGGGAATACCAAATCATAGCATTCATTTACTGATTTTGATTTGATGAGTCTATAAAAACACCATAAAAATTTTGATTTGCAGAAAACTAAATAATATATTTTATTAATGTGCTCTAAATCTTTTTTCTCAATAACTTCTCCTTCTTTTACTTAGATTTTCTTCCAAGTATTTGCAGATGGCCTTCAAACAGTGCCCCCAACTGATTTTCAAACCATCATAACCATTGTGGGAGTCAGTTGGGCAGTTTTGACAAATTGTTGCAAAATATAACTTTTTGCAAGAGTAGCATTTCTAACATTTTTTGCAACTTTTTCAAACTTATTTTTGAAATGAGATCTAATGCTTCTTACGGGTCCCAAATAAACCCATTAGACCTAAAAACACCTAAGAACCTATCCTAGGGTATTTTTTGATTTTTTGATCAAGTTTGACCAAGGGACTTATAGAGTTTGCTACCTCATCAATTGGTCTTACAATGGATTATTATTAAATGCAATTGGTCCTAAGAACCCAAGTGAAATTAGGACATCCTTAGACATCCTAGGACTTTGAAATGATGTCGCTAGGGTGGAGGTGCTCCTGCAACATAGATATATAAGTTATATTGTAAATAAGTGTGTATAACTCTTATATGAGAAATGTGATATGTATAAAAGGGACAAATAGTTTGCACAGAATGATTTCATGTAGATCATCAAAATTGTAGTAGTCTAGTGTGTTTTGTTTTTTTTATTTTGAAACTTTATGGAAGCGTTCGAAATGTGGACAAATTAAGGAAATATAGGAATGAATTCTTTTATGTACAACTATCAACCAATAGAACTGGTTTTTAAACACTTTGGCCAAATGTTTTATGCATGTTTTATTGTATATATGCTGGTTATTATTTCATCTCCCTACTACATCAATTTTTAGTACTACAATGTCATAGGTGAGTTGTATTTATTTACATTATTGCACCAGATCCATCCAAGTTTCCAGTTCTAGGTTGATAGGTTCCTTGGACAAGGTTAGCATGCTTAATGTAATAGGTTGAGCACCAAGAGAGCTAACTACTTTGTATTTGGATAGTAAAAGTTCCTATACCACATTCTCATTTCAAGAACACTAGATGAAAAGTCATTTGAAGGATGAATGAGAGAAGGAATTACACATAATAATTTTTCTAATTCATGTATTCATGATTTGACCTTATGGTCTAGAATTTGTACCATTTGATGTACATGTACTTGAGGTAATTATTATTTTTCTTACTAATGGTATTTCCATGGTTTGAGCGTATGGTCTACTTTGTACTATATGATTTATATGTACTTGAAGTACTTATCATGTATTGTATTAATGGTGTTATTCACAAGACGATTGACACCGCATATCAAATGCATCATATTTTAAATTTGACAAGTTGATCAAATTTTGTAATCAATCTTAATGTTAATTTACATGATGATTAATGAAACATTAAATATTTAAGTGCAATTTTATTTTTACTACCTAACTTAACTTGTAGCTTTTCATTTATTTCAATAATTTATCCTACGTGTCACATTTTGAAAAATTTAGTCCTTACACCAAAGGTGAAATACAAACTTCATCTATTAAGGTCTACACATAAGAAGATGCTAAATTCACCCCTATGTCAGAAAAATAATGATTTTTGAAACCCCAACTATAAATCAATTGGACAAAAGCTCCATTATAATTCTCTCTACAAACCAAAGCTTAGATAACTCCACTATGTCTTATATTTAAAATTGCATTTTGATTGTTGACTTTGCACTATTTCAAGTTTGTGGCATATTGTTGTTAACTCCATTCTTATTTTATATGCAATAGATTATACACTGTTGTTTCTATTCTCATGATATGATAAGCTTAATTGATGAATCATGCATATCAAGGCCAAAGGGAGTGTTAGAAAGTAAAGATCCCCAAGATAACTGAGAGGGGGGGGGGTGAATCGGTTATCTGATAATTAAACCATTTATCAACTTCAATATCAACTTCAATAGCTTTAAACCATATAATCAATGCATTAACCAACCATAGAAAGATAATCATACACAATGAGACAATAACACAAGATATGTTAACTAGGGAACCTCCTGATCAAAGAGTAAACCCCAGTGGGAATTATGCCCACAAAATGATGTACTAATATGAAAGTTCCTTGTGAAAGGATGGATCCTGTTAGGAGTCTTATGAAATACACTCAGTACATATGAATCTTTGTTAGGAGATTTTGAATCCCTATTAAAAAATTCTAACCCTGTTAGGAGTTATGGAAGATAGAAGGACCCACTACCCAAATAGCTTCAAGGCAAGATCTCTGAACTCATTGTCCAATAGATCTTAGGATTATTCAATAGAATAATATGAAATATGTTACCTCCTTCACACTGTGCCAAAACTACACTCTCTGTTACACAAGATCCCAAATCCAGATCTCTGTACTTCTCAAGTCTTCCTTCACCACTAAATTAGCTCTATTCTTCACCTCATGCATATATTCGCATCACAACTTTCACAATTTCATATCACAATCATTACAATCCCATATTACAATAAGGAAAACATTCCTTCCTTTATACCACACTCAAATAATTACAAATGAGTTAGCATCCAAATATAAAATAATAATTTCAACACGCTACATCAAAATTACATAAAACTGTCAGCTTCTAGATATAATAACTTTCAATCGTGTGACCTCAAAGTTTGCAGTGTGAACCACATCACCACCAATGAGTCTCAAACCTCCCTTTAACTGCACAGAATCAGATTCCATCCCGGTTAGGAGATATCCTCCGATTACCAAGAACCGCTACTCAAGAACACTGCCAGAATACTGCTTCCACCAAAATGCTTATAACTTTCATGAATGAATGAAATTTTTTTTTGTGCTATTAACCATAGATTAATAACACACCAAAGAACATACCATCAATTGCGCATAACTCAATCTAAAATATAACACGTGTGTAAAACAAAACTATGCCTGCTTCTCTGCTAAACTCCAGAATATCACTGTGTTGACATCAATGATAATCATAGCCATGAATGCAACAACCACTGCTACAGAATGACTGCCAATCATCAAGCATTCATTCCTAACAATCTCCCCCATTGGCATTGATGGCAACATAGATAAAAAACATCCAATGTTCCAAAAATCCAATCACTGTTGCTCAACTGCTCTGCTACTCTTCATCAATCAAATCTTGCTTCATTTTCCTATTCAATCTTCTCTCTCAATATTTTTCATGATTCTCTCCCCCATTGACATCAATGACAAAAATTTCATCACTATGTCAACAAAAACTCAATGTCAAAAGACATTGTTTAGAAAATACATTCACAAGAGTCCTCATGACTCAACTTAGATACACATACTCCCCCATAGAGGAAGTACCAACATCCAATCCAGAAAATAGATAGGGCCATATACCACTAGATAGATGCAACCAACTGCATCATTACTCAAAAGTAGGCTAGGGCATAACCCCAAGCATACCTCTCAGATACTCAAATGTATCCTTAGGCAAAGGCTTTGTAAATATATCTACTATCTACTCCTTTGTGTTTATGTACTCTAGTCTGACTTCTTTCTCAACAAATTTCTCTCTTACAACATGATACTTGATCTCTATATGCTTAGTCTTAGAATGCAATACAAGATTCTTAGACAAACTAACTATACTGGTGTTATCACAATGTATAACAACAAGCTCATCAAACTTAATTCCAATATCCTTCAACATTTGCTTCATCCAAATTATCTGATTACAATTGTTTGCTGCTGCTACATACTATGCTTCTACTGTACTTTGTGAAATACAATTCTGCTTCTTGCTTAGCCAAGAAACTAATCTTCCTCCAAGAAAAAAGGCTCCACCACTGGTGCTTTTCTTATCATCAATGATGCCTCCCCAATCAGCATCAGTATATGCACATAGGGTAAAATCATCAGATTTTTCATACCACAATCCATAATCCTTTGTGCCTCTTAAATATCTCAGTATCCTTTTTACTGCTGCATAAGCCAAAAACATTCTTATTGCTTCAAGTCTTGCCACAGGGGCAAAAGTCTCTTCATAGTCAATTCCTTCTTACTATGAGTATCCCTTACATACCAATCTTTCTTTGTTTCTAATTACTTCTCCTTGTTCATTCATCTTGTTTCTGAATACCCATTTAGTTCCAATCACATTTTTGTCTTTAGGTCTAGGGACCAATTCCCATGTCTTGTTCTTTTCAATCTGATGCAATTCTTCTTTCATAGCTTTAATCCAATGTTCATCTTCACAAGCTTCATTAGTAGACTTAGGTTCAATTTGAGAAATCCAACATAAATGTACCTTATTTCTAGTGATAACTCCTCTATCCAAACTTCCAATCACTTGTTCAATAGGATGATGTGTTGATATATACCTGTTAGGTGTCATAGTCACATATCTTTCTTCAACTATAGATTCTTCTCTAGATTCTTCTCTATTTCCTTCAACATGACTTTCATTCAAAAATTCATTGTCAGTCTCAAAAAATTGTTCAGTAGTTTCAATGTTAGGATGAGGATTAGTTCCTTCATCAGATTCATAATCAAGCATTCTTTCCTGAATTTTAAACTTCTCATCAACTTTTACATTTGCACTTTCAACAATAGTCTTAGTTCTCTTATTGTAACATCTATATGCTTTTATTTTCAAATAATATCCAAGAAAAATTCCTTCATCACTTCTAGGATCAAAATTTCCTATATCATCATCTCTCTTAATATAACATTTGCTTCCAAAAATTCTAAAATACTTAACTAAGGGTGTATGTCCAAACCACAATTCATAAGGTGTCTTGTCTGTGTCTACTCTGATTTGTACTCTATTCATTGTATATACTATTGTATTCACTACTTCTCTCCAAAATGTCTTTGCCAAATCACCTTCAAACAACATTTCTCTAGCTGCTTCAGTCACTGATCTGTTCCTTCTTTCTGCAATACCATTTTGTTTAGGTGTTCTAGGGGCTGAAAGCTGTCTCTTAATACCATTTACTTCACAAAAGTTGTTAAACTCTCTAGAAGTAAATTCTCCACCTCTATCAGATCTCAAACATTTAATCCTCATTCCTGATTCATTCTCAACTTTATTCTTCATGACCTTAAACTTATCAAATGCTTCAGATTTTTCTTTCAAAAATACAATCCACATCATTCTTGTAAAATCATCAACAAGAATCATAAAATACCTTTCTCCATAGAATTCTCTAGTCCTAGTAGGACCGCTCAAGTCTGTATGAACAATCTCCAACTTCTCTGTAGATGTGAACTTCTTGCTAGGAAATGAACTTCTTTTTTGCTTAGCCATCACACATTCCTTGCAAATCATGTTAGTAGGCTTCATAATCTTAGGTAAATCTCTTACTGCAAGTGTAGAACTTACTTTCACAATATTATTAAAGTTTATATGACAGAACCTTCTATGCCATAACCAACTGTCATCAATCTTAGTCATCAAACATGTCATCTCAGTAGGGTTCAACTGAAATACATTACCTCTAGTTCTAGCTCCTGTTCCAATTAGATTTTCATCTTCATCCTTAATCACACAAGTTTTCTCAGTAAACCAAACTTGATATCCCTTATCAACTAACTGTCCAACACTCAATAAATTATGTTTCAATCCATCCAAAAAGTAAACATCATCAGTATTAGTCTTTCCATCCAGAGTAATAGATCCTATACCTTTAATCAAACAAGGTGCATTGTTACCAACTCTAACGACTCCTCCATCATAATTGTTAAACTTTATGAACTTTCCTTTATCACCAATCATATGATGTGAACAACCACTATCTATAATCCAATCAAATTTCTTTTCAACTTGGGAAACTAAGGCTTTTTCTTCCTTAACATCAGATACAGAATTTTCTTCTTTAATTGCTACAAATCCTATGTCATCAAGGTTATCATTATCACTGTCACTCAAATGTCTTTCAATTCCTACTTCAATATCTTCATCATTTGCATGATAAAATTCTTTAGGTCTTCTAGGCTTAAAATTGTTTCTATACTTCTTAACTCTCTTAGGACACTTCGATGCAAAATGACCATATTCTTGAGAAGTCCAACATTTAAAGATTTTCTTACCATCCGGTTCTCTATTCACAAGTAAGGCAATACCTTCTTCAATCTTCTTATCTTCATCAGATTTGGATCTGCTACTGCTAGCATAATCTCCATTCACACTTTTACTTCTAGACAAAGTAGGTTTGATGCTAAGAGCACTGAATGTTGTCTCCATTCTAGGTAGTTCTCCTGATAATCTCAAATTCATCTCTGCTGCTTCCAATCTTCCAAGAAGAGTCTCTCTTGAAAAGTTCAGTGTACAAGGTATCACTTGTTCAATCATTTGTGTAGTCTGCCTAAATACCGGTGTCAATGTTCTCAAAATCTTTCATATTACTTCATTCTCTGTCTTTTCACCTCCACAAGACTTTATTCCTGCAACAATTTCTGACATCCTACCAATATAGCTTCTAATAGATTCATCTTCCATCATTCTTATGTCTTCAAATGCACAAATCCAATTATGTAACCTAGCTTTCTTTGCATGTTCATCACCTTCAAAAGTAGAATGTAAAGCTTTCAAAATATCATAAGATCTAGTTAAACTTTTTACCTGACTGTATTCATTCTCTGAAAGTGCTAATAAAAGTGCTTCTCTTGCAAGTATGTTACACATGAATAGATCTACCTCATCTTTAGAACTTGATTCAAGACTGTCTTCTTTAATTATAGTGCTCTCATTTTTTGTAATCAACCAATAACCTGGTCCTAAACACAAGAGATGTGTCTTCATCTTTTCTTTCCAACTGTCAAAATTCACTCCATCAAACTTAGGGCTTTCTTTCCTGAACTTCACCATAGATCTCCTCAAGTTGTTAAACTTCTCTTTCAAGGACCTGTCGCTCTGATACCAATTGTTAGAAAGTAAAGATCCCCAAGATAACTGAGAAGGGGGCAAAGGTGAATCAGTTATCTGATAATTAAACCATTTATCAACTTCAATATCAAATTCAATAGCTTTAAACCATATAATCAATGCAGTAACCAACCATAGAAAGATAATAATACACAATGACACAATAACACAAGATATGTTACCTAGGGAATCTCTTGATCAAAGAGTAAACCCCAGTGGGAATGATGCCCACAAAATGATGTACTAATATGAAAGTTCCTTATGAAAGGATGGACCCTGTTAGGATTCTTATGAAATACATTCAGTACATATGAATCTCTGTTAGGAGATTTTGAATCCCTGTTAAAATATTCTAACCCTGTTAGGAGTTATGGAAGACAGAAGGACCCACTATCCAAAAAACTTCAAGGCAAGATCTTTGAACTCACTATCCAACAGATGTTAGGATTATTCAACAAAATAATATGAAATATGTTACCTCCTTCACACTGTGCCAAAACCGCACTCTATGCTGCACTAGATCACAAATCTAGATCTCTGTACTTCGCAAGTCTTCCTTCACCACTGAATTAGCTCGATTCTTCACCTCATGCATATATTTGCATCACAACTTTCACAATTTCATATCACAATCATTAAAATCCCATCTTACAAAAAGGAAAACATTCCTTCCTATATACCACACTCAAATAATTACAAATGAGTCGGCATCCAAATATAAAATAATAATTTCAACATGCTATATCAAAATTACATAAAAATGTCAGCTTCCAGATACAATAACTTTCCAATCGTGTGACCTCGAAGTTTTCACTGTGAACCACGTCACCACCAATGAGTCTCAAACTTCCCTTTAACTGTGCATAATTGGATTCCATCCCGGTTAGGAGATATCCTCTGATTACCAAAAATTGCTACTTAGGAACACTGCCAGAATATTGCTTCCACCAAAATGCTTATAACTTTCATGAATGAATGAATTTTTTTTGCGTTGTTAACCATAGGTTAATAACACACCAAAGAACATACTATCAACTGCGCATAACTCAATCTAAAATATAACATGTGCGCAAAACAAAATTGTACCTACTTCTCTGCTAAACTCCAGAATATCACTGTGTTGACGTCAATGACAATCATAGCCATGAATGCAACAATCACTGCTACGGAATGACTGCCAATCATCAAGCATTCATTCCTAATAGGCAACACATGCTTGATTTATATGCGATCATAATAAATAATTAAATGAACTCTTATTTCATTAGGTTTTACATTTTGAGATGCTTTCTCACATAGATGTTATACACACCAAAGTGAGAGAAAATGTAATGGATAAATGTACATGCATTGTACTTTTATCCATGCAAATGTTGAGTCTTAGTACTCAACATTGATTTTTTGAGAGACTAGTTGACCTTAAGTCTAGTATTCTCACTTATATTAAATTTAACTCTCGTTTTATTTAGGGTCAATTTACTAATGTGTGAATACTCAAATGTGATTTTGGTACTTGAATTTCTCACTTTGAACTTGTTTCTTGAATTTATTCTTCTTGGTGGAGTTTAATATACATAAAAGCACATAATAGAAATAAAAAAAAATTTAAAAGCACGAATATCAAAATGGCGAATTCTAAAGAAAAATGTAGATTTAAAAAGAAAAAAAATAAGAAAAACACAGAAGGTGTTCATTGAATAAGAAATACTATATTCTTGTATATTAAATTGATTGTTTTTACATGGAAAAATTAACAAAGAGTAAAAAACTATTAATACTTGATCTAAATATTTATAAAGAAGAATCATTTTTTAAACAATATTTCAAATGTTTAGTGAACTTGAATCTAGAAACTTTAATCTAATACCAAACTATTGAATTTATGACTGATCCATCTTTGGTCTAATCTAACTTATTTCCAATATCTACTTAAAACACACCATAAGTACTGGAGGGTGCTAGTCTGACCTAATTCTAATATGGAGGTGTCTATCTAGCTATCATAAACTTAAATTTTAGTAAGAAAGAACCAAAGCTCTTTTTTTGTTTTTGTGGGTTAAAATCTACTTGGTAAGATTTAAATTTTTGGTAGCTAAATAGACACTAATACTATACTAGGTTGATGCTCATAAATCAGCTTAAAATTTTGTGATCTAGCACTAAAATATTCATTCTAACATGCTACTTCGGTGATGTTCACGAGGGAAAGGCAGATTAAACCATCTATCCTCTGTGCTGATGAGCCACAACTCGTATCCTAATTCGGGGCGTCGGTAAGGGAATGGATATTGGGGTAATTGTAGCTACTTAAGAGATATTCCATTTAGAACGGTCAGCTTGGTGGACGGTGGGGACACAAACCAATTTTTACTTATCTACTCTGCGCAAAAGAGAAGTACATTTTACCATTTGATCATCAACTAAACTTGCACTCACATAAAATTCTGAGAATCTGATACAAGATCAATAAGCTAATGGCGAACTCATAAATGGAGAAAAAAGGAGCTAAAAATAGATCCCAAATCCTTTGAATCACATAAAGTGAAGACAAAAATTAATTATTGATGTTAGAAGCATTTTTCTAGATCTTTTACTGATGGGAGCGAGATAGTGGTGTACCTGAATATGACTGACAAAATAATCGAGATCCAATTTGAAGGTTTAGTAATCACAATTGTTGGTGAGTGCTAAGCTTTCAGCGCTCATCTCTACACTTTTCCTCATGAACTCTTTCCCTTACACAACATGTCAATCAATCTGCGCTTCAAACCAAACAAAAGGCTAAATAAATGTCCTTTTGTGAATCCAATGCAAAGTCAAACGTCATATTTTATTGATTCCACAACTCCAAGTCGAATTAACGCCAATTCACACCATTCCACAAAAATCTTTGAGTTGGCTCCACTGACAGTTGTATTCTCATTTTAAATTAATTAGGTCTTAGATTCCCTGCATACTCTTTTTTTTTTTTTTACGAACAGTAGAAGAAATTATATTTTATAACAAGTATTTAATTCTCCATTGTCCACCATTCACTGTCACAAAGGGGAAACAAAATTATCAGCCGATGGTGACATTTACTAACCTCAAAAAACATTATATTCATTTCACTGTTCACCATAGACTCAGTCCATTATCCTATTCACTCTACTAACCTCTCCTAGAAAAACCTCTCCCAAACAAATATACTTCATAATTAAAGCAGACAATTAAATAATAGGACTTAGATTCCCTGCATACTCATCATTTTTTTTTACGGACAGTACAAGAATTTAAATTTTATAACGAGTATTTAATTAGTCGTTGTCCAATGTTCACTGCCACAAAGGGGAAACAAAATTATCAGCCGATGGTGACATTTAACAACCTCCAAAAACATTAAATTCATTTCACTGGTCACCATAGAATAGTCCATTATCCTATTCACTCTACTGACCTCTCCTAGAAAAAATATACTTCATAATTAAATCAGACAAAAATAAACTAGTAATTGCAATATGTATCCTGAATTAATAATTCGGGTAGTAATGTATTACAATAGTAATTGAAATAGGAAATAGAGATATATGATAAATTAGTTGTATATTATTATTATATATCTATATTATTCTAATTATTTATTTTCTTTCAACTATTTAATTTATAATACTTATTCATTATAAATTTATCTTAACATTAGATTGTATAATTTAATTATGTTCATTTATTATATAATATATTATTATTTTATATAAGGAATAATTTGGGATTAATTTTTCTATCCAATTGTATTATTATATTTTACAGGGTTAAAAGCTACTCTAGCTCGTGCATAAATTAACTTTGATTTGTTGAGATGATATTGTAATTGGTCAATGCAACTTTGCCTTGATAATTTCAGATTAATTTTTTTGTCCAATTGTGTTATTATATTTTACATGGCTAAAAGCTACTCTAGCTTGTGCATAAATTAACTTTGATTAGCTGAGATAATATTTTAATTGGTCAATGCAACTCTGCCTTGGGTGTACAATTAAGTTTTTGATTGGCACCAGTTTGCAATATGTTTTGCCAGCCACGTGTCAAAACATCAAACATGATGGGATGGGATGGAATGGTGGTGACATCTCTCCTCATATTTTCTTTACATATTTAATTTTAAAATTATATTTATAGTTTATTTGTAATTGTATATTTTATTTGTAGTTGATTTTTAAATAATAATTTATTATTTAATGTATTAATTTTGATTTTGCTAAAATTTAAGTAACATCAACATATAAAATCTATATTATTATTTCTAAAACTAATATCCTATCCATTTATATTTAATCTCTAAACAATCTCATTAAATACAAATCTAAATTAATTACTTCTAATATAACTAATGTTTTTTTATAAACTATAGTATTTCTTCTCATTTCTAATTTTCTAAAATCTAATATATGATAAATTGAACCTAATAATAATAGTTAACAAAATATATTAATTAGTGAATTAAGAAATCTTCAAAAAAATCTTTCACAAGATTCTATTGAAATTATATTGCCACTTACCTTCTTATTAAATAAAAAATAGTCTTATATTTTTTATTTATTGTTAGAGTAAATTATTAATTATGTTAATTAATCTTTACTCCCTTCTTAAGATATCAACTCCCTTTTGGTTTAGTTAAACCCACATGCACTAATTGTTCTAAACTCATGCATTAGTCATGTAATAGTTAAAATAATTATTACATGCACTAGGGTTTTCCTTTCAAGGCTGTCAATTTCCTTTATAAAGATGATCTATTGTATATTTTATCCATTCATTTATTTGAGGATATTTTCTTCTTCATATTCAGATTCAAACCCTTGCCCTCTTCTTCTCTCTACTTCCTTATAACAGGTTTTTGTATGCAGGTGATCTTCAGGTTTTGTGGATTTGTATTGCTCAAATCCTAAATGGTATCAGAGCCTAATGTGCTATAGCTTGTTCTTGTTTGAAGGATTCAGAGATTAGAAATTCATATGTTTCAGATGATGGCTTTTTTGGGGTTTTTATTGAATCTGGGAGGACCTATTTTTATGGTCATCTTGGCTTCAAACGGACTTCATAGTTGCATTCAGAGCATCCAAGAACCTTAAGATCCATATAAAATTTGTCCAATTTGGAGAAAGTTGGAATCTGTGAGAAAAAAAATTTGCAATCGGCCCTAGCACGGATCCTGAGGTGATCACTATTTTTTGGAGCACTTCTGGCCCAAACAGATCTCACAATTGCATTCGGAAGGCCTGAGATAGTCAAAATCCATATAAAGCTTGTCGATTTTGGACACATTGGCTTCTGAGGCAAATTTTTTTTGCCTACCAAGGCCGTAAGGCCCTGGCACACATTCCAATGTATTCTATGATTTTTTTTTAAAAAAATTAAATTGTTTTTTTTGGAGGGGCAGCCACCCAGGCGCCGCTCAGTAGCCACCAGCCACACCATCACCCGTGCCACCCACCCGCCATCACCAGCGCCCACACCGCCCAACTCCGCCGAGCCCTAGGTCACCCACGTGACCTCCTGCCATCCCCAGCACCTTACCTCTTAGCCCCTGATCACCCACGTGACCAAGGTCCCTTCTTTTAAGCCCCAAGGATTTTTTTAGCTGTGATGGCCATTTGGCTATCAATTTTAGGCTTGGTATCTGCTGACGTCAACAGACATTTCCTCTTTTATGAAGCTTTTTGGAGGTACCTGGGCTTTTTTTGCAAATATCTCGGGCATCTGGTGTCAAAACCAGGCAAACGAGATATCGCTAAAAGGTTGGTTCCGAGCCCGATCTAAATTTTCTTGTATGGTTTTGTGATTTTTCCATTTTGATGCTCTTTTTTGCTATCAAAGTCAGATGTTCTCTATGATCTTGGTGTTTCAAACCTCCTGCCTTCCGGGATCCGTTTCTCTTGCATCCGGGCTTCATTTTCGGCAAACAAGATATTGTCGAAAAGCTTTTTCTGAGCTTTTATTTGATCTGATGGTTTCATGTGTGCTTTTGTCCTTTTGCTGACATCACCCATCCTCAGAGCCTTGTACACACCTTTGGGCCCTCCAGCGCAGCTATTGGTTGTTTGCTCATATCTTGAGCATACAGTGTCAAAATTTGGCAAACAAGATATCGTCGAAAAGCTGCTTCTAAGCTCGTTCCAGATCTAGATGTTATATTTCTTGATTTTATTTTTTTGATGGTGTTTTTCTCTGTCAAAGCTAGATCTTCAGTTCTGCACTCCGGGAGCTCTATCTTGTGCATCCAGACTCCATTTTCAGAAAATGATATATCATTGGAAAGTTTGTTCAAAGAGCTTTTTAGTGCTATGAGTCATTTTTCCAGATTCTACTCCAAGTTCATTTTATTTAGATTCTTTCTTTTTTGCAGTCTAGTGGATATCTTAGTTGTTTCAGGTCCTGGATCTCTTCCCTTTGAGGGATGGCTCATCTTAGGTTGTTCTTTTTGTTCAGCAGCCTTTGATCTTCTTTGAGCACTATATATTTCATTTTTTTGTAGCATTCTTTTATGCACACACACTGAGATAAAGTGGCATTCTATTGCATGTATGGGATCTTGCACATGTTTGTGCTATTTGTACTCGCACTCCATTATAAAGTGCCAGGGGGGTTTGATGTTTGCCTTTGTTTGCCATCTACTTTTGTCATGTGAGCATTCCTCCAATGACATTAGCCTCAGGTATCTTTATTTGTGTTTTTACTCTCTCTGCACATTCGATGTTTCAGATTCATCTTCATCATGCAGTTTGTATTGGATGATCTTTTCAATGTACCTTTCATTACTCCCTTGTCAATAGTATGGGGGGGTTTCTACTGTTGGTTCTACTGCCTCCTTGGTTCGATTGTGTGAGCTATGTATTCAGTATTTGATCCTATGTACTAGGCAGTTGTAGTGGTTCGGTACCTATGCATTCCGGTGAGATGGATCATTTACCATATAGACACTCTTTTCTTTCCTATTTTTGGATGCACTTTTCCAGCTTTGATTGATCATCTCTTCAGGCTTTTGGTGTTTATGTCATCTGTATCTTCGAGTTCAAGTGTTTTGCCTTTGTTTGCCTCCCAATTCGAGTAGTGTTATTTGAGGGCACTCATGAAAATTATAGTCTTCTCTACCTGGTCATATTTCTATGGAGGATCTTCAGATCATCAGTTTCTTCTTGATAGAGTTTGCAGTTTCATGCTTTAGTGATGTTGTACATGTTCATCTTTGTTCCTATTTTCTTGAACATTCCTAGTTTTGGAGGCTTCTTCAGTCCTTCAGACTAGTCTTTTTCTCTTTCTAGAGTAGAGTTTTTCCCATGTGGTTTTCTCTATTTCTCCACTTTTCAGAGACTCTCTTTTGTACTTGGGTACCTGATCAAGCCTTTGTTGCCAGGACCCATTTGCTTTTGTCTTGCATTGTTTATAGCTGCATCATTGCCCATCTTAAGGGGGAATGTTAGAGTAAAGTATTAATTATGTTAATTAATATTTACTCCCTTCTTAAGATATCAACTCCTTTTTGCTTTAGTTAAACCCACATGCACTAGTTGTTCTAAACTCATGCATTAGTCATGTAATAGTTAAACTAATTATTACATGCACTAGGGTTTTCCTTTCAAGGCTTTTGATCTCCTTTATAAAGATGATCCATTGTATATTTTATTCATTCATTTATTTGAGGATATTTTCTTTTTCATATTTTGAGTCAAACCCTTGCTCTCTTCTTCTCTCTACTTCCTTGTAATAGGTTTTTGTATGCAGGTGATCTTCAGGTTTTGTGGATTTGTATTGCTCAAATCCTACATTTATTATACTTACTACTTTTCCTTTTCCATCACCTCCATTAAATTGGATAAATTTATGAGAATGTAATTAGGCTCTGTTGTTTCTTTAATTTAATGCTTCAGCGAATCTATGAGTCAAACTCTATACATATCCGTAATTAAGGCTTACTGACTAATAGTTGTGTTTGTAAATATTAAAACAATAACTATATATTTAATATTTGAAAACACTCAAAACATCAGTGTACATGTACTTGTACATCAGTAGATATACCAATGGTCCATTATGAGGTGCTCCAATGGTTCAGCCTCGTGTGAAAAGCTGCCTACTAATAGTGACGAGACGCATGGGTGGATGTCATTGGCATATGAAATTTTGAACTACATGTCGTACACATTATTTTTATTATTTCCATTATTCAGATCCCCCTATTTGCAACAATATCTATTATTTCCACCACACTCTCTGATATTACAACATTATTTCCAACACACTTTCCATTGAAATTTGTGTGCAATCCACGTGAGAAGAGACAAATGGTGACTGGACAATGATGGTGACAATGGGCAGTCCTAGCGAGGGAACAACAATCGGTACATACAAACTAGTATCCTAACTTACTCCTTTTGCAACTTGAAAAAATCCACAACTTTTCACAAATTTTTGAACATATTTATACAACTAAGGCCAAAAGTATTTCTCCTTAAGCAAATTCAATGTCTTATCAATTCCAAAATATCCAGCCAAAATAGTACTATGTTTCTCATTTATCAAATTATTTCTCATTGGTCCTCTCAGTATACACAACTGAATACCTTTAAACAACATAACTTCATGAATGCAATATTCTTCCCATTTAGGACTCGGTTGATCTTGAATAGGTGCTTTGCACTTTCTCCATGACTCAAAAAAATTAGGATCATCTTCATAAGAATCTTTCATCTAATCAAAACCAAGAACTTGAATTTTCATCTCAGTCATCAAAGATCTTCTACTCAATGCATTGACAACTCAGTTAGTGACTCCACTCTTATGCTTTATCACAAATGTATAACTCTGCAAGTACTCAACCTATTTCATATGTCTCTAATTCAACTTATTCTGACTACCTAAATACTATAAAGTCTTATGATCAGTATACAACACAAATTCACTCAGCATCAAATAATGTCTCCATTTCTTCAAAGCTTGAACAATAGAATAGAATTCTTGATCATACACATAATATTTCCTTCTAGCATCATTCAAATTTTCACTAAATAAAGCAACATGTTTACCTTCTTGACTAAACACAACTCCAATTACACTACCACTTGCATCACATTCTACTTGAAATACCTTATTGAAATCAAGCAATTGAGCAACCCTCTTCTTCAAAGTCTCAAAATGTTTATCAGCTCCATGTGTCCACTTGAATATTATTTTGTCTCCTCTCATAGTCTTAGTCATAGCATTATAAATTGCACTAAAATTTCTAATGAACTTTCTGTAAAAACTTGTCAATCCATGAAATGATCTTACCTCACTAGCATTTTCAAGTGTAGGCCAATTTAAAATAGCTTCAACCTTTTCAAGATCCATCTTCAAACCATCAACTGAAATAACAAATCCCAAATACACAATCCCTTCTTTCATAAATGAACACTTTTTTAGATTTATCAGCAACTTTTCCTCTTTCAATCTCTGCAAAACTTGTCTAACATGAAACAAATGTTCTTCTCTGGTCTTATTGAACATCAAAATATCATCAAGATATACAATCACAAACTTACGCAATAATTTTTTCAGAACTTCATTCATCAATCTTATAAATGTACTCAGTGCATTAGTTAAACCAAAACGATTAACCTACCACTCATACAAACCTTCTTTATCTTGAAAGCAGTCCTCTATTCATCACCTTCTTTGATGTTGATCTGATGATACCCACTTTTCAAATCAATTTTAGTAAAATACTTTGCTCCAGTCAAATTGTCCATTATGTCATCTATTCTTTGTATAGGAAACCTATACTTCACTGTTATCTTGCTGATTGCTCTAGAATTAGTACACATTCTCCATTCTCTATTCTTTTTAGGTGTCAATATAGTAGGTACTACACAAGGACTCAAACTTTCTCTAATCAAACCTTTCTCCTATAATTCTTGAATCTGTCAGTTCAATTCCTGATTCTCGATAGGTGTTAGCCGATGAGGTGCTTTATTCAATAAACTAGCTCTAGGGATAAGATCCATACAATGATCAATGCTTCTATTTAGTGGAAAACCATCAGGTATATTATCAGAAATGATATCTTTGTACTTGGCGAGTAACTTATCAATCTCCTCAGAAACACTATCCTTGGTCTTCTTACTTGGCTTGTTAGGAATAACAACAAAACATACATCATCCCTTTTCAAATCTTTAACAAACTTTCTTCCTTCCATCAAGAAAACTTTCATAGATGTGCAAACATTACTAACAGGTTCTTCCATCAAAGGTAACATGATTTGTTTTCTTCTATCAGCTACAATAGTATACTTATGCAATCTTCCATCATATATAGCATATTTATCATATTGCCAAGGTCTACCCAATAAAATATGACAACAATCTGTAGGCATGATATCACACAACACCTTATCATAGTTGATGCAGGAGCATCTTGGGTGTAAGAGCAATCTTTCATCACCCCCAAAAAAAAATATATTTCTATTTTTGTATTCAATAAGGGCTATTTTGTGCAGAGCTACTATTTATGGAAAGTTACTATTTTTGGTAATTTTTGTATGTGCTCAGAATGATCCAATTTCTTTCTTGGAGGTTTATTTTGGTCATATAAGTTTGACAGTAAAGTTTCATTGCCAGATCAAGTGTATATTGGAAGATATTGAAGATTTTCGGTATTGGCAGCAGGGTACAGAAATTTTCAATTCAGTTTTGAAAGCTTTAGAGGCCCCGGATGAGGTTGAAAATTTGGGTGAAAGGTGCTTGCGCCAATCAAGCCTATAGAGCGCTTCGTGGTGTTTCTGAAATGGGGTTATAATAGTCAATCGGGTCAACTAGTGATGACTTATGATCTCCGGAAGTCGGGTCACCTGAAATGGCTGAAAATAATTTTCCTTCAAAATTTCTGTTCGGGTTTCAAAAGTTATTTTGAACCGACTTTGATGTAATAAATTGAAAAATAAAATAATTCTAAGTTTGGTCAGCCCTTAGGGCTAAATTTCTGGAACCTTCTCGGGCGGTGGAAATTGCCTATATAAGGAAGGCTGTATTATTGTCTTAGGTAGTTCAGAATAGTTCTGGGTAGTAGATCTGGGTATTGATTTGAGGCTTTGTCCTACAAAATATTGTAAGGAATGCCCATGTGGCTTTGCATATTGTAATTCTCAAAGTTTGTAATTCCACATTTGTGGAGATAATAAGAAGCCAATTTTCTATTCTTGCATATTATTGTTGTTGTTTCTCTATTTCTGTTATCTGTTTGTGGTATTAAGGGGAGCACCCTTCATCAGGTGGTATCAGAGCCAAGTTTTCTTGAGTGTGTAAATAGATTGCCGACTGTGAGGCAGTTTGCACCAGGACCGTGGCTAGGGTTTCAGCGCGCATCGCGAAAATGCCTCCACGAAGGGAACGTGGCGGAAGAGCTGGTGTTGTAACACCTGAGGTTAGAGAGCTGTAGAGACAAGTGCGAGCATTGCAAAAAGAGATTCGTAGAGGAATGAATCTTAATGTCAGAGATGAAAGAGAGGATGAAGCCGAAGAAGAATATAAAGAAGGAGAAGTTGAAATTATGAACCAGGAGGAAGAGAGACTTTTTCGGGCGATTTCCAAGATTGAGGTTCCTACATTTTCTAGAAATCTTAACCCAAAAGAATTGATCGACTGGATCAATGAATGTGAAGAATATTTTGAGTATGAAGATGTTGAAGATCCTGATAGGGTCAAATTTGCGAAGGCCAGATTGAAAGGTCATGCGAAGATCTGGTGGCAAGAAATTCAATTAGAGTGAAATAGAAGAGGGAAAGATAAAATCACAAGATGGGATCGGATGGTGGATAAATTGAAGCGACAGTTCATTCCTGTTGATTATGAGTTTGACCTACTGAAGAAAATGTAGAGTTTGAAGCAAGTAGGAAGATCTGTTCAGGAGTATACAGAGGAGTTCTATCGACTTCTCATCAGAACAGGCCATGCAGAAGCCGATAAGGAGAAAGTTACCCGATACCTTAATGGGTTAAGGCC
This sequence comes from Chamaecyparis obtusa, assembly GCA_027943335.1. Taxonomy (NCBI): domain Eukaryota; kingdom Viridiplantae; phylum Streptophyta; class Pinopsida; order Cupressales; family Cupressaceae; genus Chamaecyparis; species Chamaecyparis obtusa. Next base: position 449,016 of record BSBK01011111.1, on the reverse strand, counting down.
AAGCATCCAGGAGGAGCTGAATCTGGTTTGAATGAACAGTATTGAAGAGGCATACCAGTTTGCCCTAAACGTAGAGGAAAAGCTGAACAAGAAGTTTGAGAGCAGACAAAATGAAAGAGGTTGCGGTGGACGATCTGGTGGATGATCATATGGTGGCCGAAATGAAGATCCGAAAAATAAGGATGAGGCCAGTAGCAGTCAGAATCAGGGAGGAAATAATTCCAATCGCTTCCAGGATCAGAATAATAGAGATCAGAGAGGAAGAGGAAGAGGACAAGGATCTGGAAGAGGTGGCTTCCGTGGAACATGTTTTCACTATGGAGAAGAAGGTCATAGGGCATTTGAATGTCCTCTGCGCCAAGGCAGAATGGACAGGAGAAATGAAGTCCAGTCCAGAGTTGCACATGTAGATGAAGATGCTAGATCATCAAATTCTGAAGATGCTGAAAGAGGAGAAATGTTGATTAACAGAAGAGGCCTGTTGAGTGGTGAGAATGAACCTGAGCAAAGGAGGAGCCTGTTTCGCACCAGGTGCAAGTGTGAAGGTAAATGTTGTGATGTGATTATTGATAGTGGAAGCACTAACAATTTGGTGTTAGAAGAGATGGTGACAAAGTTGAAGCTCAAGAGACAGAAACACCCACATCCATATCGGATTGCCTGGGTACAGGATGACCACAAGGTCATGGTCAATGAATAATGCCTAGTGAAGTTCAAGATCGACGAGTACCAAGATGAGGTACTATGTGATATCATCTCTATGGATGCATGTCATATGTTATTGGGTAGACCGTGGCAGTTTGACAGATGTGCTGTACACGATGGTCGTGTGAATATCTATTCCCTGACAAAGGATGGAGTGCGACATAAGCTAAAGTCATTGAAGGAGACCGAAGAAAAGGTATGTGGTAATGCAAGAATAACATTTGTTGATGGAAGAAATTTCCTAGATGGTATGAGGCATGAGCATGTATGTTTTGCTTTAATTCCAAAAGCTGGTAAAGAGGAAGTAGAAGATGTTCTTGTAGAACTTACAGATTTGTTGAATGAGTTTCAGGATATTGTATCCGATAATATGCCTGATGGATTACCACCAGTCAGGAAGATCAATCATCAGATGGACTTGATCCCAAGAGCGAGTTTTCCGAATAAGGCAGCACACAGAATGACACCTTCAGAAAGTGAGGAGTTGAACAGACAATTACATGAACTGTTACAGAAAGGATTGATCTGTGAGAGTCTGAGTCCCTGTGCTGTACCAGCGGTATTAGAACCAAAGAAGAATGGAGAATGGAGGATGTGTATGGATTCTAGGGCAATAAACAAGATCATAATCAGGTACAGGTTTCCATTGCCACGAATGGATGATATTATGGATTGTTTGAGTGGAGCTGTGTATTTCTCAAAGATAGATCTGAAGAGTGGATATCATCAGATTCGGATCAGAGAAGGAGATTAATGGAAGACTGCCTTCAAGACAAAGGAAGGACTGTATGAGTGGTTAGTCATGCCTTTTGGGCTAACCAATGCACCAAGCACTTTCATGCGGCTCATGAACGAGGTTCTGAAAGAATTTCTGGGTAAGTTTGTCATTGTTTACCTAGATGATATTTTGATCTTTAGTAAGACATTGGATGATCATATGATGCATATTCGTATGGTATTTGAGAAGTTGAGAGAAGAGAAATTGTTGATTAATTTGAAGAAGTGCAGTTTTGTGAAGAAAGAGTTGGTGTATTTGGGGTTTGTAGTTTCAGGAGAAGGTCTAAAAATGGACCCAGAGAAGGTACAGGCTATCCTTGAATGGCCTACTCCAAGGAGTGCTACTGAGGTAAGATCTTTTCATGGTCTAGCTAGTTTTTACAAAAAGTTTATCAAAAATTTTATTAGTATTTGTGGACCCTTGACTGAAACAATGAGAGGGGATAGAAAAAAGTTTAAGTGGACTAATGGGGCAGAAAAAAGTTTTCAATTGTTGAAACAAAAAGTTACAGAACAACCTGTTTTAGCACTTCTAGATTTTAATAAGGTGTTTCAAGTAGATTGTGATGCTAGTGGTACTGCAATAGGCGCTGTTATGAGCCAAGAAGGTAAACCTGTTGCTTATTTCAGTGAGAACTTAAATGATGCCAAGAGGAAATATTCTGTTTATGATCAAGAATTTTATGCTATAGTTCAGGCATTAAAGAAGTGGAGACATTATCTACTTCCTAAGGAGTTTGTTTTGTATACTGATCATCAAGCTTTGCAATATTTGAATAGTCAAGGAAAATTGAATCAAAGGCATTTGAAATGGGTTGAGTTTTTACAGAGTTATACATTTGTTTTGAAACACAGGAGTGGAAAGTCTAATAGGGTTGCAGATGCTCTTAGCAGAAGGCAACTATTGCTGACAGAAATGCAGATTGAAGTGGTTAGGTTCAAGGAACTCAAGAATTTGTATCCAGAGGATCCTGATTTTGGTGAAGTTTAGAAAGCTTGTACAGAACCTATTACTCTAGACAGGACGAAATGGCTAGATTTCATCATCCAGGATGATATGCTATTCAAAGGGAGTCAATTGTGCATTCCACGAAGTTCTATGAGGGAGAATCTCATCAAGGAGAAGCATAGCGGAGGATTGGCTAGACATTTTGGTCGTGACAAAACCCTTTCTTTGGTTAGTTAGAATTACTATTGGCCACAATTGCAGCAAGATGTGAAAAAGTTTGTACAGAGTTGCAGAGTATGTCAGAGTGAAGCAGAATACAGGGTTGTATCAGCCATTACCTATACCAGAGAAGCCTTGGGAGGATATCAGCATGGACTTTGTTCTTGGTTTACCGAAGACTCAGTGGGGACATGATTCTATTTTTATGGTGGTTGACAGATTTTTGAAGATGGCACATTTCATTCCCTGCAAGAAGACTAATGATGCTGTTCATGTAGCAGAATTATTTTTCAGAGAAGTAGTGAGACTTCATGGTTTGCCAAAGACCATAGTTTCAGATCAGGACACTAAGTTTGTTGGATATTTCTGGCGTACATTGTGGAAGAAGTTGAAGACAGATTTGAAATTCAGTTCATCACATCATCCACAGACTGATGGACAGACAGAGGTGGTGAATAGGAGTTTGGGAAATTTGCTGAGATGTTTGGTTGGAGATAAGCCAACAAGATGGGATTTGATTTTACCACAGGCAGAATTTGCATACAATAATTTTGTCAATAGGAGCACTGGTAAATCACCATTCCAAATTGTATATGGAAGTAGTCCAAGAAATGCATCTGAATTGAGGAAGATAGATAAAGGAGAAATAAGTAGTGTTGAAGCTGAGGATTTTGCAGAACATTTGAAGAACATCCATGAGGAGGTGAGGAAGCATATTGCCAAGATGAATGCACAGTATAAGGCTTAGGCAGATGTGAAAAGGAGGCATAAGGAATTTTAGGTTGGTGATGAAGTCATGGTTTATTTCTGGAAGGAGCAGTTTCCGGTTGGTACATATAACAAGTTGAAAATGAAGAAGTTTGGGCCATGTAAGATACTGAAGAAGCATGATTCAGGAAATGCATATGAGGTAGAATTGCCTAGTGAGCTGAATATTTCACTAGTGTTTAACATTTTAGATTTGACAGAGTATCACGAAGGAGGTGTTGAGGATGAGGTTGCAGCAGCACAGTGGAGTATTCCAATAACCAGTTCAGATATCAAGGAGATTGAAGACATACTGGACAGTCGTGTTGGCAAAAGCACAAGGAATAGGACATATGAAGAGTATTTGGTCAAATGGAAAAGATGACCTGTTGAAGATTCATCATGGCTAACAAAGGAGGAGGTTAACTGTCTTGGATTTCCTCTGCATGCCTGAGTTGTGAAAGGGTCACTTCTCAAATTACCCCGGGTGTCTGATGCAGGAGCATCCTGGGTGTAAGAGCAATCTTGCATCACCCAAAAAAAAATATATATTTCTATTTTTGTATTCAATAAGGGCTATTTTGTGCAAAGCTACTATTTATGAAAAGTTACTATTTTTGATAATTTTCGTATGTGCTCAGAATGATCTGATTTCTTTCTTGGAGGTTCATTTTGGTCATATAAGTCTACCAGTAAAGTTTTATTGCCAGATAAAGTGTATATTGGAAGATATTAAAGATTTTTGGTATTGGCAGCAGTGTACAAAAACTTTGAACTCAGTTTTGAAGGCTTTAGAGGCCCCGGCTAAGGTCAAAAATTTGGGTGATGGGCGCTTGCGCCGATCAAGCCTGTAGAGCACTTCGTGGTATTTTCGAAATAGGGTTATAATAGTCAATCGGGTCAACTGGTGATGACTTATGATCTCCGAAAGTCGGGTCACCTGAAATGGCAAAAAATAATTTTCTTTCAAAATTTCTATTCAGGTTTCAAAAGTTATTTTGAGCCGACTTTGATGTAATAAATTGAAAAATAAAATAATTCTAAGTTTGGTCGGCCCTTAGGGCTAAATTTCTGGAACCTTCTCGGGCGGTGGAAATTGCCTATATAAGGAAGGCTGTATTATTGTCTTAGGCAGTTCAGAATAGTTCTGTGTAGTAGATCTGGATATTGATTTGAGGCTTTGTCCTACAGAATATTGTAAGGAATGCCCATGTGGCTTTGCATATTGTAATTCTGAAAGTTTGTAATTCCACATTTGTGGAGATAATAAGAAGCCAATTTTCTGTTCTTGTATATTATTATTGTTGTTTCTCTATTTCTGTTATGTGTTTGTGGTATTAAGGGGAGCACCCTTCATCAGGTGGTATCAGAGCCAAGTTTTTTTGAGTGTGTAAATAGATCGCCGACTGTGCGGCAGTTTGCACCAGGACCGTGGCTAGGGTTTCAGCGCGCATCGCAAAAATACCTCCACGAAGGAAACGTGTTGGAAGAGTTGGTGTTGTAACATCTGAGGTTAGAGAGCTGCAGAGACAAGTGCGAACATTGCAAGAAGAGATTCGTAGAGGAATGAATCTTAATGTCAGAGATGAAAGAGAGGATGAAGCCGAAGAAGAATATCAAGAAGGAGAAGTTGAAATTGTGAACCAGGAGGAAGAAAGACTTTTTCGGGCAATTTTCAAGATTGGGAAAAGACCTAAGATTGAGGTTCCTACATTTTCTAGAAATCTTAACCCAGAAGAATTGATCGACTGGATCAATGAATGTGAGGAATATTTTGAGTACGAAGATGTTGAGGATCCTGATAGAGTCAAATTTGTGAAGGCCAGATTGAAAGGTCATGCGAAGATCTGGTGGCAAGAAATTCAATTAGAGCGAAATAGAAGAGGGAAAGATAAAATCACAAGATGGGATCGGATGGTGGATAAATTGAAGCGACAGTTCATTCCTGTTGATTATGAGCTTGACCTACTGAAGAAAATGAAGAGTTTGAAGCAAGCGGGAAGATTTGTTCAGGAGTATACAGAGGAGTTCTATCGACTTCTCATCAGAACAGGCCATGTAGAAGCTGATAAGGAGAAAGTTGCCTGATACCTTAATGGGTTAAGGCCAAGCATCCAGGAGGAGCTGAATCTAGTTTGAATGAACAGTATTGAAGAGGCATACCAGTTTGCCCTAAAAGTAGAGGAAAAGCTGAACAAGAAGTTTGAGAGAAGACAAAATGGAAGAGGTCGCGATGGACGATCTGGTGGACGATCATATAGTGGCCGAAATGAAGATCCGAAAAAGAAGGATGAGGCCAGTAGCAGTCAGAATCAGTGAGGAAATAATTCCAATCGCTTCCAGGATCAGAATAATAGAGATCAGAGAGGAAGAGGAAGAGGACAAGGATCTGGAAGAGGTGGCTTCCGTGGAACATATTTTCACTGTGGAGAAGAAGGTCATAGGGCATTTGAATGTCCTCGACGCCAAGGCAGAACGGATAGGAGAAATGAAGGCCAGGCCAGAGTTGCACATGTAGATGAAGATACTAGATCATCAAATTCTGAAGATGCTGAAAGAGGAGAAACGTTGATTAACAGAAGAGTCCTATTGAGTGGTGAGAATGAACCTGAGCAAAGGAGGAGCCTGTTTCGCACCAGGTGCAACTGTGAATGTAAATGTTGTGATGTGATTATTGATAGTGGAAGCACTACCAATTTGGTGTCAGAAGAGATGGTGACAAAGTTGAAGCTCAAGAGATAGAAACACCCACATCTATATCAGATTTCCTGGGTATAGGATGACCACAAGGTCATGGTCAATGAACAATGCCTAGTGAAGTTCAAGATCGGTGGGTACCAAGATGAGGTACTATGTGATATCATCTCTATGGATGCATGTCATATGTTATTGGGTAGACCGTGGCAGTTTGACAGATGTGCTGTACACGATGGTCGTGCGAATACCTATTCCCTCACAAAGGATGGAGTGCGACATAAGCTAAAGCCATTGAAAGAGACCGAATAAAAGGTATGTGGTAATGCAAGAATAACATTTGTTGATGGAAGAAATTTCCTAGATGGTATGAGGCATGAGCATGTATGTTTTGCTTTAATTCCAAAAGCTGGTAAAGAGGAAGTAGAAGATGTTCCTGTAGAAGTTGCAGATTTTTTGAATGAGTTTCAGGATATTGTATCCGATAATGTGCCTAATGGATTACCACCAGTCAGGAAGATCAGTCATCAGATGGACTTGATCCCAGGAGCGAGTTTGCCGAATAAGGTAGCACACAGAATAACACCTGCAGAAAGTGAGGAGTTAAACAAACAAGTACATGAACTGTTACAGAAAGGATTCATCCGTGAGAGTCTGAGTCCCTATGCTGTACCAGCGGTATTAGCAACAAAGAAGAATGGAGAATGGAGGATGTGTACGGATTCTAGGGCAATAAACAAGATCACAATCAAGTACAGGTTTCCATTGCCACGAATGGATGATATTATGGACTATTTGAGTGGAGCTGTGTATTTCTCAAAGATAGATCTGAAGAGTGGATATCATCAGATTCGGATCAGAGAAGGAGATGAATGGAAGACTGCCTTCAAGACAAAGGAAGGACTGTATGAGTGGTTAGTCATGCCTTTTGGGCTAACCAATGCACCGAGCACCTCATGCGGCTCATGAACGAGGTTCTGAAAGAATTTTTGGGTAAGTTTGTCATTGTTTACCTAGATGATATTTTGATATTTAGTAAGACATTGGATGAGCATATGATGCATATTCGTATGATATTTGAGAAGTTGAGAGAAGAGAAATTGCTGATTAATTTGAAGAAGTGCAGTTCTGTGAAGAAAGAGTTGGTGTATTTAGGGTTTGTAGTTTCAGGAGAAAGTCTAAAAATAGACCCAGAGAAGGTACAGGCTATCCTTGAATGGCCTACTCCAAGGAGTGCTACTGAGGTAAGATCTTTTCATGGTCTAGCTAGTTTTTACAGAAAGTTTATCAAAAAATTTAGCAGTATTTGTGGACCCTTGACTGAAATAATGAGAGGGGATAGAAAAGAGTTTAAGTGGACTAATGGGGCAGAAAAAAGTTTTTAATTGTTGAAACAAAAAGTTACAGAACAACCTGTTTTAGCACTTCCAGATTTTAATAAGGTGTTTCAAGTAGATTGTGATGCTAGTGGTACTGCAATAGGCGCTGTTATGAGCCAAGAAGGTAAACCTGTTGCTTATTTCAGTGAGAACTTAAATGATGCCAAGAGGAAATATTCTGTTTATGATCAAGAATTTTATGCTATAGTTCAGGCATTAAAGAAGTGAAGACATTATCTACTTCCTAAGGAGTTTGTTTTGTATACTGATCATCAAGCTTTGCAATATTTGAATAGTCAAGGAAAATTAAATCAAATGTATTTGAAATGGGTTGAGTTTTTACAGAGTTATACATTTGTTTTGAAACACAGGAGTGGAAAGTCTAATAAGGTTGCAGATGCTCTTAGCAGAAGGCAACTCTTGCTGACAGAAATGCAGATTGAAGTGGTTGGGTTCAAGGAACTCAAGAATTTGTATCTAGAGGATCCTGATTTTGTTGAAGCTTCGAAAGCTTGTATAGAACCTGTTACTCTAGACAGGATGAAATGGCTGGATTTCATCATCCAGGATGATATGCTATTCAAAGGGAGTCAATTGTGCATTCCACGAAGTTCTATGAGGGAGAATCTCATCAAGGAGAAGCATAGCGGAGGATTGGCTGGACATTTTGGTCGTGACAAAACCCTTTCTTTGGTTAGTGAGAATTACTATTGGCCACAATTGCAGCAAGATGTGAAGAAGTTTGTATAGAGTTGCAGAGTATGTCAGATGGCGAAAGGAGTGAAGCAGAATACAAAGTTGTATCAGCCATTACCTATACCAGAGAAGCCTTGGGAGGATATCAGCATGGACTTTGTTCTTGGTTTACCGAGGACTCGGCGGGGACATGATTCAATTTTTGTGGTGGTTGACAGATTTTCAAAGATGGCACATTTCATTCCCTACAAGAAGACTAATGATGCTGTTTATGTAGCAGAATTATTTTTCAGAGAAGTAGTGAGACTTCATGGTTTGCCAAAGACCATAGTTTCAGATCGGGACACTAAGTTTGTTGAATATTTCTGGCGTACATTGTGGAAGAAGTCGAAGACAGATTTGAAATTCAGTTCATCACATCATCCACAGACTGATGGACAGACAGAGGTGGTGAATCGGAGTTTGAAAAATTTGCTGAGATGTTTGGTTGGAGATAAGCCAACAGGATGAGATTTGATTTTACCATAGGCAGAATTTGCATATAATAATTCTGTCAATAGGAGCACTCGTAAATCACCATTCCAAATTTTTTATGGAAGTAGTCCAAGAAATGCATCTGAATTGAGGAAGATAGATAAAGGAGAAATAAGTAGTGCTGAAGCTGAAGATTTTGCAGAACATTTGAAGAACATCCATGAGGAGGTGAGGAAGCATATTGCCAAGATGAATGCACAGTATAACGCTAAGGCAGATGTGAAAAGGAGGCATAAGGAATTTCAGGTTGGTGATGAAGTCATGGTTCATTTGCGGAAGGAGCGGTTTCCGGTTGGTACATATAACAAGTTGAAAATGAAGAAGTTTGGGCCATGTAAGATACTGAAGAAGCATGATTCAGGAAATGCATATGAGGTAGAATTGCCTAGTGAGCTGAATATTTCACCAGTGTTTAACATTTCAGATTTGACAGAGTATCACGAAGGAGGTGTTGAGGATGAGGTTGCAGCAGCATAGTGGAGTATTCCAGTAACCAGTTCAGATATCAAGGAGATTGAAGACATACTGGACAGTCATGTTGGCAGAAGCACAAGGAATAGCACATATGAAGAGTATTTGGTCAAATGGAAAGGATGACCTGTTGAAGATTCATCATGGCTAACAAAGGAGGAGGTTAACCATCTTGGTTTTCCTCTGCATGCCTGAGTCATGACAGGGTCACTTCTCAAATTACCCCGGGTGTCTGATGCAGGAGCATCCTGGGTGTAAGAGCAATCTTGCATCACCCAAAAAAAAATATATTTCTGTTTTTGTATTCAAAAAGGGCTATTTTGTGCAGAGCTACTATTTATGGAAAGTTACTATTTTTGGTAATTTTCGTATGTGCTCAGAATGATCTGATTTCTTTCTTGGAGGTTTATTTTGGTCATATAAGTCTGCCAGTAAAGTTTCATTGCCAGATAAAGTGTATATTGGAAGATATTGAAGATTTTCGGTATTGGCAGCAGGGTACAGAAACTTTGAACTCAGTTTCGAAGGCTTTAGAGGCCCCGGATGAGGTCAAAAATTTGGGTGACAGGCACTTGCGCCAGTCAAGCCTGTAGAGCACTTCGTGGCATTTTTTGAAATGGGGTTATAATAGTCAATCGGGTCAACTGGTGATGACTTATGATCTCCGGAAGTCGGGTCACCTGAAATGGCAAAAAATAATTTTCCTTCAAAATTTTTGTTCGGGTTTCAAAAGTTATTTTGAGCCGACTTTGATGTAATAAATTGAAAAATAAAATAATTCTAAGTTTGGTCGTCCCTTAGGGCTAAATTTCTGAAACCTTCTCGGGCGGTGAAAATTGCCTATATAAGGAAGGCTGTATTATTGTCTTAGGCAGTTCAGAATAGTTTTGGGTAGTAGATCTGGGTATTGATTTGAGGCTTTGTCCTACAGAATATTGTAAGGAATGCCCATGTGGCTTTGCATATTGTAATTCTGAAAGTTTGTAATTCCACATTTGTGGAGATAATAAGAAGCCAATTTTCTGTTCTTGCATATTATTGTTGTTGTTTCACTATTTCTGTTATGTGTTTGTGGTATTAAGGGGAGCAGCCTTCATCAGGTGGTATCAGAGCCAAGTTTTTTTGAGTGTGTAAATAGATCGCCGACTGTGAGGCAGTTTGCACCAGGACCATGGCTAGGGTTTCAGCGCGCATCGCGAAAATACTTCCACGAACGGAACGTGGTGGAAGAGTTGGTGTTGTAACACCTGAGGTTAGAGAGCTGCAGAGACAAGTGCGAGCATTGCAAGAAGAGATTCGTAGAGGAATGAATCTTAATGTCAGAGATGAAAGTGAGGATGAATCCGAAGAAGAATATCAAGAAGGAGAAGTTGAAATTGTGAACCAGGAGGAAGAAAGACTTTTTTGGGCGATTTCTAAGATTGGGAAAAGACCTATGATTGAGGTTCCTACATTTTCTAGAAATCTTAACCCAGAAGAAATGATCGACTAGATCAATGAATGTGAGAAATATTTTGAGTACGAAGATGTTGAGGATCCTGATAGGGTCAAATTGGCGAAGGCCAGATTGAAAGGTCATGGGAAGATCTGGTGGCAAGAAATTCAATTAGAGCGAAATAGAAGAGGGAAAGATAAAATTACAAGATGGGATCAGATGGTGCATAAATTGAAGCGACAGTTCATTCCTGTTGATTATGAGCTTGACCTACTAAAGAAAATGCAGAGTTTGAAGCAAGCAGGAAGATCTGTTCAGGAGTATACAGAGGAGTTCTATCGACTTCTCATCAGAACAGGCCATGCAGAAGCTAATAAGGAGAAAGTTGCCCGATACCTTAATGGGTTAAGGCCAAGCATCGAGGAGGAGCTGAATCTGGTTCGAATGAATAGTATTGAAGAGGCATACCAATTTTTCCTCAAAGTAGAGGAAAAGCTGAACAAGAAGTTTGAGAGCAGACAAAATGGAAGAGGTCGCGGTGGACGATCTGGTGGACGATCATATGGTGGCCGAAATGAAGATCTGAAAAAGAAGGATGAGGCCAGTAGCAGTTAGAATCAGTGAGGAAATAATTCCAATCGCTTCCAGGATCAGAATAATAGAGATCAGAGAGGAAGAGGAAGAGGACAAGGATCTGGAAGAGGTGGCTTCCGTGGAACATATTTTCACTGTGGAGAAGAAGGTCATAGGGCATTTGAATGTCCTCGGCGCCAAGGCAGAATGGACAAGAGAAATGAAGGCCAGGCCAGAGTTGCACATGTAGATGAAGATGCTAGATCATCAAATTCTGAAGATGCTGAAAGAGGAGAAACATTGATTAACAGAAGAGTCCTATTGAGTGGTGAGAATGAACTTGAGCAAAGGAGGAGCCTGTTTCGCACCAGGTGCAAGTGTGAAGGTAAATGTTGTGATGTGATTATTGATAGTGAAGGCACTGACAATTTGGTGTCAGAAGAGATGGTGACAAAGTTGAAGCTCAAGAGACAGAACCACACACATCCATATCGGATTGCCTGGGTATAGGATGACCACAAGGTCATGGTCAATAAACAGTGCCTAGTGAAGTTCAAGATCGCCGGGTACCAAGATGAGGTACTATGTGATATCATCTCTATGGATGCATGTCATATGTTATTGGGTAGACCGTGGCAGTTTGACAGATGTGCTGTACACGATGGTCGTGTGAATACATATTCCCTTACAAAGGATGGAGTGCGACATAAGCTAAATTCATTGAAGGAGACCGAAGAAAAGGTATGTGGTAATGCAAGAATAACATTTGTTGATGGAAGAAATTTCCTAGATGGTATGAGGCATGAGCATGTATGTTTTGCTTTAATTCCAAAAGTTGGTAAAGAGGAAGTAGAAGATGTTCCTGTAGAAGTTGCAGATTTGTTAAATGAATTTCAAGATATTGTATCCGATAATATGCCTGATGGATTACCACCAGTCAGGAAGATCAGTTATCAGATGGACTTGATCCCAAGAGTGAGTTTTCCGAATAAGGCAGCACACAGAATGACACCTGCAGAAAGTGAGGAGTTGAACAGACAAGTACATGAACTGTTACAAAAAGGATTGATCCGTGAGAGTCTAAGTCCCTTTGCTGTACCAGTGGTATTAGCACCAAAGAAGAATGGAGAATGGAGGATGTGTACGGATTCTAGGGCAATAAACAAGATCACAATCAAGTAAAGGTTTCAATTGCCACGAATGGATGATATTATGGACTGTTTGAGTGGAGCTGTGTATTTCTCAAAGATAGATCTGAAGAGTGGATATCATCAGATTCGGATCAGAGAAGGAGATGAATGGAAGACTGCCTTCAAGACAAAGGAAGGACTGTATGAGTGGCTAGTCATGCCTTTTGGGCTAACCAATGCACCGAGCACTTTCATGCGGCTCATGAACGAGGTTCTGAAAGAATTTCTGGGTAAGTTTGTCATTGTTTACCTAGATGATATTTTGATCTTTAGTAAGACATTGGATGATCATATGATGCATATTCGTATGGTATTTGAGAAGTTGAGAGAAGAGAAATTGCTGATTAATTTGAAGAAGTGCAGTTTTGTGAAGAAAGAGTTGGTGTATCTAGGGTTTGTAGTTTCAGGAGAAGGTCTAAAAATGGACCTAGAGAAGGTACAGGCTATTCTTGAATGGCCTACTCCAAGGAGTGCTACTGAGGTAAGATCTTTTCATGGTCTAGCTAGTTTTTAAAGAAAGTTTATCAAAAATTTTAGCAGTATTTGTGGTCCCTTGACTGAAACAATGAGAGGGGATAGAAAAGAGTTTAAGTGGACTAATAGGGAAGAAAAGAGTTTTCAATTGTTGAAATAAAAAGTTACAAAACAACCTGTTTTAGCACTTCCAGATTTTAATAAGGTGTTTCAAGTAGATTGTGATGCTAGTGGTACTGCAATAGGTGCTGTTATGAGCCAAGAAGGTAAACCTGTTGCTTATTTCAGTGAGAAGTTAAATGATGCCAAGAGGAAATATTCTGTTTATGATCAAGAATTTTATGCTATAGTTTAGGCATTAAAGAAGTGGAGACATTATCTACTTCCTAAGGAGTTTATTTTGTATACTGATCATCAAGCTTTGCAATATTTGAATAGTCAAGGAAAATTAAATCAAAGGCATTTGAAATGGGTTGAGTTTTTGCAGAGTTATACATTTGTTTTGAAACACAGGAGTGGAAAGTCTAATAGGGTTGCAGATGCTCTTAGCAGAAGGCAACTATTGCTGACAGAAATGTAGATTGAAGTGGTTGGGTTCAAAGAACTCAAGAATTTGTATCGAGAGGATCCTGATTTTGGTGAAGCTTGGAAAGCTTGTACAGAACCTGTTACTCTAGATAGGATGAAATGGCTGGATTTCATCATCCAGGAAGATATGCTATTCAAAGGGAGTCAATTGTGCATTCCACGAAGTTCTATGAGGGAGAATCTCATCAAGGAGAAGCATAGCAGAGGATTGGCTGGACATTTTGGTCGTGACAAAACCCTTTCTTTGGTTAGTGAGAATTACTATTGGCCACAATTGCAGCAAGATGTGAAGAAGTTTGTACAGAGTTGCAGAGTATGTTAGATGGCGAAAGGAGTGAAGCAGAATACAGGGTTATATCAGCCATTACCTATACCAGAGAAGCCTTGGGAGGATATCAGCATGGACTTTGTTCTTGGTTTACCAAGGACTCAGCGGGGACATGATTCAATTTTTGTGGTGGTTGACAGATTTTCGAAGATGGTACATTTAATTCCCTACAAGAAGACTAATGATGTTGTTCATGTAGCAGAATTATTTTTCAGAGAAGTAGTGAGACTTCATGGTTTGCCAAAGACCATAGTTTTAGATCGGAACACTAAGTTTGTTGGATATTTCTGGCGTACATTGTGGAAGAACTTGAAGACATATTTGAAATTCAGTTCATCACATCATCCACAGACTGATGGACAGACAGAGGTGGTGAATAGGAGTTTGGGAAATTTGCTGAGATGTTTGGTTGAAGATAAGCCAACAGGATGGGATTTGATTTTACCACAGGCAGAATTTGCATACAATAATTCTGTCAATAGGAGCACTGGTAAATCACCATTCCAAATTGTATATGGAAGTAGTCCAAGAAATGCATCTGAATTAAGGAAGATAGATAAAGAAGAAATAAGTAGTGCTGAAGTTGAGGATTTTGCAGAACATTTGAAGAACATCCATGAGGAGGTGAGGAAGCATATTGCCAAGATGAATGCACAGTATAAGGCTAAGGCATATGTGAAAAGGAGGCATAAGGAATTTCAGGTTGGTGATGAAGTCATGGTTCATTTGCGGAAGCAGCAGTTTCCGGTTGGTACATATAACAAGTTGAAAATGAAGAAGTTTGGGCCATGTAAGATACTGAAAAAGCATGATTCCGGAAATGCATATGAGGTAGAATTGCCTAGTGAGCTGAATATTTCACCAGTGTTTAACATTTCAGATTTGATAGAGTATCACGAAGGAGGTGTTGAGGATGAGGTTGCAGCAGTACGGTGGAGTATTCCAGTAACCAGTTCAGATATCAAGGAGATTGAAGACATACTGGACAGTCGTGTTGGCAAAAGCACAAGGAATAGGACATATGAAGAGTATTTGGTCAAATGGAAAGGATGACCTGTTGAAGATTCATCATGGCTAACAAAGGAGGAGGTTAACCGTCTTGGTTTTCCTCTGCACGCCTGAGTCGTGACAGGGTCACTTCTCAAATTACCCCGGGTGTCTGATGCAGGAGCATCCTGGGTGTAAGAGCAATCTTGCATCACCCAAAAAAAAATATATATTTCTATTTTTGTATTCAATAAGGGCTATTTTGTGCAGAGCTACTATTTATGGAAAGTTACTATTTTTGGTAATTTTTGTATGTGCTCAGAATGATCTGATTTCTTTCTTGGAGGTTCATTTTGGTCATATAAGTCTGTCAGTAAAGTTTCATTGCCAGATCAAGTGTATATTGGAAGATATTGAAAATTTTCGGTATTGGCAGCAGGGTACAGAAACTTTGAACTCAGTTTTGAAGGCTTTAGAGGCCCCGAATGAGGTCGAAAATTTGGGTGACGAGCGCTTGCGCCGGTCAAGCCTGTAGAGCGCTTCGTGGCATTTCGGAAATGGGGTTATAATAGTCAATCGGGTCAACTGGTGATGACTTATGATCTCCGGAAGTCGGGTCACCTGAAATGGCGGAAAATAATTTTCCTTCAAAATTTTTGTTTGGGTTTCAAAAGTTATTTTGAGCTGACTTTGATGTAATAAATTGAAAAATAAAATAATTCTAAGTTTGGTCGGCCCTTAGGGCTAAATTTCTGGAACCTTCTCGGGCGGTGGAAATTGCCTATATAAGAAAGGCTGTATTATTGTCTTAGGCAGTTTAGAATAGTTCTGGGTAGTAGATCTGGGTATTGATTTGAGGCTTTGTCCTACAGAATATTGTAAGGAATGCCCATGTGGCTTTGCATATTGTAATTCTGAAAGTTTGTAATTCCACGTTTGTGGAGATAATAAGAAGCCAATTTTCTATTCTTGCATATTATTGTTGTTGTTTCTCTATTTCTGTTATGTGTTTGTGGTATTAAGGTGAGCACCCTTCATCAATAGTACTTTCCAATTTTCAAATTCACATAACATTGTTCACTTACCAAGAGTGTGTGCTCATCTTTGATCCATGAAATCTGATAGCGTTTAAGATATTCTAGCATTTTCAATTGCAATTTTGTAACCATCTTCTCAGATGCCAGATTCTCTGCGCTACCACTATCAATGATTACCTTCCAAACTTTTTTAGAAACTCTACATCTAGTCTTGAAAAAAAATTTCCTTACTGGATCTTCCTTTTTTCTTTCATTCCACAATGCCCTTCTTACCATCAAATTACTTTCCTTTTCAGGTTCATTCAGTGACTCCTCTTGCACCAAAGCATTTCAACTATTACCAACCTTTTTACTTACTTGTGTACATTCAAATGATCTATGTCCTTCTTCTCCAAAATTATAACAAGTTCCTTAGAAACTTCCTCTTTTATAACCACCTCGGTAGTTACTGCGTCTTCCTCTAAATGAATTTTCACCTTTCCACTCGGTCCTACCTTTGTCCAGATTTGTATTTTCTGGTTCAGATCTACTATTTTCACCATAGGATCTACCTCTTCCTCTAGAGAATCAACCACCTCTACCTCCTTTTCTTTGTTCATGTCTCTTGTTCAATTTCTCCTTAGCTTTCAAAGAAAATTAATAAGCCTCTTCAATACTTTCTAACTTAACCAAGCTGATCTCCACTTGGATGGAAACTCTCAAACCATTCAGGTATCTAGAAATTCTTTCCACATCATCTTCATCATGTCTAGATCTGATATCTAATCTATAGAATTCCTCAGTATACTCTTTTACCAAGCTATATTTCTACTTCAAACTTTGCATTCACCTAACTAGGTTAATCTGATCATCACAAGGTAAGAACTTTCCTTTCAATTTATTCACCATTTTACTCCATACCTTGATTTTTTCTTTTCCCTTTCTTTTCCTAACCAGCCGCAGATGTTCTCACCATAAGGATGCATGACTTTTCAACTTTGTGCTTGCAATATTTACTTTCTTGTCTTCATGTACATTCTCATACTCAAATTACTTTTCCATCTCAGTGATCCAATCTACCAATTCATCAGAATATAGCTTTCCACCATACTCAGGAGGATTGAAATGTGGTGTAGACTTTAGACTTGTCAATGCCTTCAAAAATATTTCCTCACCCTGATCCATCAAAGGTGCAAGTTTTGCATTTCCTTGTTCTTCCTCAACTTCATCATCACTAACATCTTCAAGATGTCTGCCTCTTCTCTGGGCTATTTCAATAGCTTCCAATCTAACAACAATTTGTCTCCACATGTCTGCCAATCCTAGATCTGCATCTTGCATCCCACAAACCATCTTGAAAACCCTCTACAATTGCACATTAGATCACAATCTGCTAGCCCACAACAAGTCAAGTAGGGCTTCACAAGAAGGAACCTACAAACCTAGATTCACAAACCTAGATCCAGACCTCAACCATGCTCTGATACCACCTGATGCAAAGTAGGACAGACAGGGGCCAAGGAATGACACACCCTAACCAAATCCACCTTGCTCAACACTACGCAGAAGCAAAAACCACACAGTGGGAGAGAGAAAATGTCTAATCTTTCATTTATTAAACACAATTAATTCATACATGCTGGGCTATGAGGCCTTCCTAGTTATGGCCAGATATTACAATGAATTATAGAAGTCCTCAAACATGTGAGGATCCATCAAATCTCCAAATCTATCATCTATCTTCTACCAAAAATGGACTCCCTAAACTCTAACCCAACAACTACATTTATACAAGAGTCTACCAAACTGAGTCGGCCTTCAGATTTATAATCAACAGAAGGAACAATCAGATCTGGCACCACATGCTTCCTAATGATGGATTCCAACATTAAATACATGACCCGTAATAAATGTACAAGTCAGCCATGAAAGAAATTCAAAATAAACTACTCGGTAACAAGGATGACCGAGCAACAGACAAGCATCACCGAGCACCAGTGAAATAACCGACCACTCAGTAGATAACTGACCAAACTCAATAACCAAAGGAAACCAACCAACTATCGACCAACTCAGTCAAAGAAGGAACCAAACAACATAGCAAAACTCAAACATGTTTTTGGTGACATAGGATTGCCAAGGACCCGAGATGCTCGTGCATCAGTATCTCAGGGAGAAGCTCGGAGTAATTCCCTTCCCTAGATCTGATTAGAGTTTGCAAGAGTGCATCAGCCGTCAGTGACTGATGAATGGTTGACTACTCTACTTCAGGAGTAGTACTAGTGCTTTTTTTTTTGTGCCCTTTGCCATTGATGTCAAAGGGGGAGTGACTATACAAACATGAAAATAGAAATCAAGTATTTTATTCTAGAAAGGGGGAGTAAGTATTAGTAAGGGAAGTATATAGTAGTTGATATTCAGAGCATTCAGCAACAGTTGGTGGATTCATCCTAGGGGGAGTTTTGTTGAGGAAATAGAGAATGTTATAAAATAATTGTATGTTTGGATTGGTGGTGTTTTTCATTCCATATGTTGCCATCAATGCCAAAGGGGGAGATTGTTGGAGATTTGCCAGCAAGCCAGTGTTGACTGTATGTTTGTCATTAATGACAACATATGGTAAGCAACATGCATGGAAGCCTTTTGTAGAGAGCCTTGAGCATATGTTGTATTGATATTATATTAGCATGATATCACAGATGCAAAGGTTGATTCTAAGTACATATAGTTGTGTACTTATTTATTTTAGTAGTGTTCCTGATAGTGTCCTAGGAAGAGTTTTGTATGTGATTTGCAGTATGGTTATGATGGAGCCTTGTGAATTTATATTTATGTTGTAGACATGTTAGTGAAGCTATCTTCATGGATGCATAGTCATTTGTGTAGTACAGGTTGAGTTATGATGTTTCCAGTTGCCAATTACAGTTTCCTAAGTTTATCTGATGGAGCCAACATTGTTTATATTGTTGTAGTAGTTGCGCCTATCATTTTGATATGCATTTTTGGTTTCCTATTTGGAGAAGAGTTAAGAATGTTTGGTTAAGAGTGCATAATGTATTTTAGTATGAGAATAAAGTTTCAGTTAATTTGGTGGAGCCAACTGTGTGAAGCAATGTGTCTACTCATATTGAGTTGTGCGGTCCTATTTTGTGTTGTGTGCTTAGTATAGTTGTTGGAGATATTTTTCGAGAGTTATATTTTTTCTCTAATATGATTTCAAGGAAGTTATAAAAGGATGACTTGATTATATCATTTGGAGAAAGATACTTATAGCCGGTCAGTTGTGATCGCCAAGTATGGCAGATAGCTGAAAGAAAAGAGAAGAGCAGAAGGTGTGAAGTATTGAGCCATCAGTAGAAGGTCTATGTGACAAAGAAGAGAGTGTATGCTATTCATTGGAGCTGATCAAGATAGCAGGTCTAACTCATAGTTCACCAAGATCTAGATATAGTGTATATCTATTATGTAGAAGGTTGCGGCCTTCACCATTTGAGTAGTGAGTTCCCAGACAGTGTGTCCTCACCCCTAACAGGGTTAGTTGTAAAATACTCCTAGCAGGGTCTGACCTTTGACCATGTTAGTTTACTTAATGCATTGTAAATATCAACTCCTAATAGGGTTGTAAGATCTTCTAATAGAAATCATTATACTCTAGTGCATTTTATAGTGGGTGCTAATTCCCACTGGGATTTTTACCTATTTGGGTTTCTCCGTAACCAAAATTGTGGTGTTCTATTAAGTGTTCTCATATTGTGTTTAGGCTTAATGTTCTTCTATACTTTATTGGATAAAGAATTAAATCTTGTAGATAACTGATTCACCCCCCCTCCCCTTTAGTTATCTCTTCGGACTATTCCTAACATGAGCTACTTCCCATGACTATTCAATGCACATAGTCCTATGGACAATATCAAAAGGAGACCAACAATAATATTATTCACTGAGGACATAAATAAACACTTCATCCACTTAGTCTACCCTAAAGATGTGAATAAGTGACCATTTCTACTTAGTCTATGCTAAGGACATCATACATCACATCTTTTCCATGCGGTCTACATGGAGGAAGTGAACATAACACACACCATCTAATTATTCTACATGAAGGATGTGGATAAAAATTACCAACAAACATCCAAAGCAATATTAGGAGGCCAAATTACTCTCAAACACTCAAGGAAAGGAAATCAAGTGAACACAAAACCATGGAATACATATATCATCTTGTTAGACCATGAGGAAGGCTCAAAAATTCCCTAAAAAATATCAAATACCAAATTCTAGAAAATTTTGAGAAAGTACAAAAATCATCATTTTAGTAAGAAATCGGTGAGTTTGGATGATGATAGATATTACCCAGAACATCCTCAATCCATTCCAATACCAAATCCTACTAAAATCATGGAGTAATACACCATACAATAATTTAATCATGCCTAATTTTTGAAATGAGTTCGAGCGAGAACACACGCAACTCTAGTTGCAGGGTTTCCAATGGTGAGGTTGCTAATGGGGAAGAGTCTAATAACGAGGGAGATATAGATTTAGTGAGTGATCCTCCTTGGATGTTTTTCTTGGGAGCATTAGTTTTCTTCTTTCTGGTTCTGAAGTCCATCATGTTGAGGTTTGGTATTTCTCTCCTTTCTCTACATTGCCCTCTAGATTTTTCTGTGTACAAGTGCCTCTTTGGAACTTTTGTTTCTTCCTTTGTACATGGAAGGTGGTTTGGTGCTAGTACTTTGTAGGGAATGTTCTAGTTATGTCATCTTTGTCTATATTTCTAGTGCATTGTGCACTTTCTTTTTTGTGCTTTTTCATCATCCTTTTCAACCCTCTTGCAATTTTGTACTATTGGCTTCCTTCCGAGTTGAGGTCCCTTTAGTCTTGGGTCATTTTATTGGTGTTTTATGGATTCCTACGGATAGAGTTTGCAGTTTGGGAATGACTATTTGTGATATGGGATTTCCCTCTTTTTTGGGGTTTCTATTCCCATCTTGTTTGGTGCTCTTCTTGGTTGTGGTGACCGGTGTGGTTGGTGGTTATTTCCACAAATGGGTGGTTGGCCCCTGTTCTTCTTCATTTACTTTCTAGTGGAACCCTTTGTTTGGTGGTTTGGTTGGATGGTTATTTTGGGCTTGGAGCTATGAGTGTGATTTTTATTTTGAGCCCTATTTTTGTGCTTTTCTTTCAGGTTCTCTCTCACTTTCAATGACTATTCTTTGGAGTGTGTTTCTTATATTTTTTGGTTTTTGGTGTCCCTTTAGAAGCCTATTCTTTTCTAGTTTTATCTTTTTAGGATGGTGATGGGAGCTCCTCTTTCCTTTCCCCATTGATTCGTATGGAAGTTATTCCCTCTCCTATATAGGTGGAGAGGTCTTCTTTTTCTTTTATAGGCTTCCTTGTTTTTCTATTGTCTCTAGGTTTTTTCCAATGCTTCTAGAGAAATGGAGTTCTCTTTGTTCTTGGGAGGCTTTGTTTTTTTATCTGTGGTCAATTTGATGCTGAAATTTTTTAAGGGCCTACTTTGGTCTCAAATCATTTTTTGTTATGGATAACTTCAGGTTTTGGGGTCATTATGACCTTTGGTGGAGTTTGATACTTATCATTCTTTATGTTTAGGTGGACTCTTATGGGCATTATTTAGTCTCTTCCCTTGGAGGCTTCTACAGAGTTTAAGACTCCCCATTGGTTTATGAGGTGCCTTTGATCTTTTACCTATTGAAGGGTTTTTTTTTTGTTGTTGTCTCTTTTTCTCTCATTTTCCATTGAGGTGGATATATGTCATCTATAGAGTTGTCAATGTTCTCTAAAGGTGAGGTGGACTGTGGTATAAAATTACGCTCTCTTATGATTGATTGTTGGGAGGAGACTTACTTTTGTAAGTGGTTTCCTAGGAGGTCATCTCTTTTATCCATCTATCCTATTGAGCTAGGATCCACTTCTATGGTTGTGGAGGGGATTTTTATTGGATGAAACATTTTTCTCTTCTGGAAAATAAATGTTTCATATTTGGATAGTTTGGGGGTCCATGTAAAAACCCTCTTTTCTAGCTGGTTCTTTACTATATATCTTCTCTATACTGGTAGTCCTTGGCTGGGGAGTTATTCTCTTTGCTATGATTTTAGGAGCTATTTTAGGTTGGGGGAGATAATTAAAACCCTCATTGGTTGTTTTAATTAGCTCTTTAATGTGAATTTTGTTGAAGCTAATTGTTATGGTTGTGGGAGTTGGGTCAAAACCCACTATGGTTTGGGGAGCCTTTGAAAACCCCACAAGTTCATCTAATCTTTTAACAATCTTTCTCTTGAGGTTGTTTGTTATTATGGTTTTGGATCCATGAGAAAACCTAATATTATGGGATGGGGTGTCCATCAAAGTACCATGATCTCCTTGATTGGGAAGTTAATCCTTTGATTTTAGGCTTTCAACTCATGTTCTATTTTTTGCGTAGTTGGTGCATTGCTAGATTTTATTTAATTTTTCTGACTAGATGTTGGTTTTGGGGTGCTAGTTATCAATGTTTTATCATTTGCAGCATTTCATCTTATTGGGGTTATAGATCCCCCTCAAAATCTGATTGTATATGGTTTTTAGCCCCCTTCAAAACCTATTTTTCTCCTATGGTTTGTTGTTGGGAGAAGGGTTGGTTTTGGAAGTGGTTTTCTAGGAGGTCATATCTCTTATACATCTATCCTATTGATCTAGGATATCCTTCTATGGAGGTGGAGGGGAGTTTTATTGGATGAAACATTTTTCTCTTCTAGAAAATCAGTGTTGCTCATTGTTGGATGGTTTGGGGGTCCATGTTAAAACCCTCCTTTCTAGATGGTTCTTTACTGTATATCTTCTTTATGACAATAGTCCTTGGCTAGGGGATGCTTCTCTTTGCTATGTTTTCAGGAGCTATTTTAGGTTTGGGGAGCTGGTAAAACCCTAATTGGTTGTTTCAGCTGGCTCTTCAAAGTGCATTTTGTTGAATTTGATTGTTATGGTTGTGGGAGCTAGGTAAAAACCCACTATGGTTTAGGGAGCTTTTCAACACCCCACATTTTCAACTAATCTTTTAACGATCTTTCTCTTGATGTTGTTTGCTATTATGGTTTTGGGAGCCATGAAAAAACCCAATGTTATGGCCGGGGTGTCCTTCAAAACCCCAAGATCTACTTGATTAGGAAGTTAGTCCTTTGATGTGAGGCTTTCACCTCATGTTCTATTTTTTGGGAAGTTGGTGCATTGCTAGATTTTATTCAATTTCAATTGACTATATGCTGGTTTTGGGTCACTACTTAGAAATGTTTTATCATTTGTAGCATTTCATCTTAGTGGACTTCAAGATCCCCCTCAAAATATAATTATATAGGGTTTTGGGGTCCTTTCAAAACCTAATTTTTTCCTAATAAAAAATAATCTAATCATGCCAAACATGCCAGTAGACAAAACTAGATGGCACACAAAATGATGCACCTAGGAAAAAGCCAAAAAATAAAACTCAAAACCAAGCTATGGAATTAAAACCTATTTGCTCAAATATACCCAAGAACTCACATTTATCTAATACAATTCCCATTCTAGGTAGAGATGGAAAAAATAGGCAGTATAACACCTCAAAAACCACAATTTTAAAAACAAAGATGAATTCTTATAAAAACCTAATTAGATAATGAAATATAGTGAGATTGTGTGAGAATGCTAATTCTCAGCCCATGAAACTAAAGCATTTTATTTCATTCAAAAAGATGACTCAAATCAAAAGATATCAAAAGTCATAACTCATATAAAGAGGAAAATACAAGAACAAATATAAGAAACTAAATTCACTAAGCGATTGCAAACAACTCCACACAAATGATGACAACAACAGAACAAATGCCATGAGCTTCTACCCACAAAATATGAAGCATAGATCAAACCCAACAAGCAAAAGATTGATTTTATCCAATGCAAATTAGAGAAAACTCCCAATTTCTCAAAACATGAAGTGTGGAAGTGAAATATTTTTCTATAATATGAAGTCACTTTTTCCAAAAAATACTTTAATAAAATCACTTAAATAAATTAAAACAACTATAGACTTCCCAGAAATTCTCCAGGAATAAATAAATCAATTCCAATTAAATGGGATTCAACTACGACAAATTAACCACTAAATAAAAATAAACTTCCTAAAATAATAAAATCAACTTTCAAATTGTAACTCATCCATCACAACTCTTGGAAGTATAAAGGAATAGGCACATATTTTGGTCTATCACAAAATGCATATAAAGTCGAGAGAAAGGTGGATGAGTTGTGCATTTTCTATAACAAATAGAATGCAATCACTAAATGGCTCATTATGTAGCTTCACATAGCTAGAAAGAAGATAAATAGATTGGAAGCTATTACTTACGTGGAGAAGTTGACAAATGAATGGACCCATAGAAATGGGCATGAGAGCATGTGGGGTGTGGTGGATGATTTTTCCCAAAAGCTCAATAATTGGAAAATAATAGAGGAACAAATTAAAGATCTTAAGGCCCAAATTCTAACTGAGGACCTGAGAAGAATGAGATCGTCAATGCTCTAGCAAATGTAAAGGCAAAAAGGTCTTATCTTAACAAGAAACTTTAGGACTCAGTTTCTTACAATAAGTAGATGATGGAAAAGACTGCTCTTTCTCTCAATACTTTACAAGTGGAGTTGGAAGACAAGAAGGTTATGCGTAGGAAAAGGGAGGAAAGTCTTCGGGTGACACTTAAAGGTAGATGAAACTTCTATAGATGCTGCTACAGGTTGTCCTCCCAAGTGGTATTCTTTTATAGACAAGCTAATGAAGTTGAACGAGGACTGGAAAGGGGTTTCTATGCCCGCGGTACAATGCCTTGTTGTCTGGTCCTATTTTTTGGTTTTTATCTTTTTGGTTCTGTTGTTAGTAGTTTTTCTATTTTGTCTTAGTTAGTAAGTTGAATTTACATCTTGTAAATTCCTTTTGTTCTGTTTGTTAGAATTGATGTTACTTTAATGTTGGGTTTGGTCCCTATCCCACTTGAGTTAATCCAAACATCTTTTTTATATAACATTTAAAAGTGAAAATATAATAACTACTTTTTTATAATACCATTTAGATTAATTTTACATCAACATCCCATATGTCCAATTAAATGGTTAACATAAACTTCAAACATATTATTACCATTCCTAATTAAAAACAATGCATGTCTACACTTTATAAATATAAATTGAAAATAACTAGAATAAAATCTATAGTATAAAATTGTAATTTGGATGGGTTATAAATTTTATGAGAAAAATATGTAGGATTTCTACTTTAAAATAGGTGTATAATATAACAAAAAATAGTAGAACTCACCTATTAATGAGCTATAATTCTTCTCAATTAAAACATTGAGTTCATTAAACCTATCACATGTCTAAGAGGAATATAGTGATAATGAATTTTTGAATTGGACACAAACTTATTAACCTGACCTATAAAAGTTGTTAGAATTATGAATGATCTACATAGATACTAGAGACTTAGAGACTTGCAATACATTGCCTATATATATATATATATATATATATATATATATATATATATATATATATATATATATATATATATATATATATATATATATATATATATATATATATATATATATATATATATATATATATATATATATATATATATATATATATATATATATATATATATATATATATATATATATATATATATATATATATATATATCTATGTGTGTGTGTGTGTGTGTGTGTGTGTGTGTATGTCATTAAGATATTATATTCCCATTTCTTTATAGTTTAAGTAAAATAACAACATTTTTTTAATCTCAATACTTAGGGTTTTCAACTAAAGATCAAAATGGGAGGCTTTTCTAGGAATAGAGTGCGCACAAAGCATAATGACACTTGTATTTGCACTTTGATAGACTTTTTACCTTGAAGGAAGGAGAAAAATATTTTGACATAAATTAAGTATTACAAGTAGCACATAAATGCTCCCTCACATAAAATGTTGTTTCTAGATCGTTACGGGCCAAAAGATTCCAAAAAACAAATATAGTTGTCTAAATAAAAGATAAATAAAAAGATATTGAAATCAAGAAAATCATTCCAAGCCATACTAATATTGTTATAAATATAATAGGTCCAAATATATAATTTTTATCATAATATATTATATAACTAATATGATTTCATAATTAAAAATAAATATAAAAACATTCTAGTTCAATTGGTAAGGATGATACATTAGTAAAAAAATCATCCACCAAGATTCAAATCGCCCAATGTTCATATATTTTCATTAAAAAATTAAGAATAATATATATTTTATTACACAAATCAAATTATAATATAATTATAAAATATACTGACTAATATAAAAGTTTATATTGAAAACCTATTATACTCCATTTACATAAAAGTATATCGTCTTAAAATGAAAGCACTTCCATCTTGATAGGTTTAGCACCCTCTTGTAGTGCATTTATCATGATAGACTTGTATTTAGGATGCATTTTGCTCTTGATTCCTTCATTCTAGGTGAAATTAGGGTTAGGATCCTGAGGATTCTCCTTAATTTCCCTTCTTTGTGGCTCTATTTTCTAAGTAAGATCTAGGTATAGGTCCTCCTAGCCTTCATCATGTTCATCATAGGATTTTGTGACTTTTTGTGGAACTCTGCCCTGTTCTGTTATCATTTCTAGGGCTTCAGGCATCCCTGGGACCTCCTGTTTCCTATTCTGGCTGGATCTGGACTCCTAGGTCAAGGTTGAAGTCGACCGTGACCTAGGTTAGAGTCGAGGTTGACTCTGAGCCAGGGCAAAGTCGAGGTCATCCTTGACCTCTATCGGGATTTGATCCTCCTTTTCAATTTTTGGTCTAAGAGGGCCCCAAAATCAATGTCTGGCTTTCAGATCCGAATGCGAAAGGGTTTTAATTTGAAATTCATTTAATTATTTTCCCTCCTTAGTTGGTTATTGTGATTGGACCATAATTCGAAGTGAAATTTGAATTATAAGTCCTCGCATTACTCTAGGAGCCTCACCTTAAAACCTCTATATAATGTTCAGTTTACTTGTTTCAAAACATGCTCTGAATTATCATCCTCTTCAGTGATTCCGACGCACAGAGCATTGAACAGTTTAGCCACTTCCTTATCACTACCCAGATTATTTTCGCTTTCCGAAATAGCTCCACATCCTCCCTGGAGGCAATTAAGGAATCCATTATACACACGTTGCGAGAAATCACTCGATTAATTTGGGAGTATTTCTGCATTTGAAACTCTTCAAGAGCGATGAGATTTCTCAAGAATATCTCTGTGTCATCTTCGACAGTGATTCGAGGGAGATGAAGTGTACTGCTTCAGAAACATCTGCGGTCAAAGTGCAATTTTCCTTTTTTGTCCTCCTTCAATTTAATTCCAGCTTCTTGCAACTTTACTGCTGAAGGTATCGTGCTGTGATCTACTTCAAAAAGTCTATGCAGCCAAAGAATTCTATCCCCCCAGCTCTTTCTAGAACAACCAACGCCATTTGGAGTGGCAATGCAAGCAGAACCACCGCATCGAACATTGCAAGCACAAGATTTGATGGGATCATCTGCCGTGGAATCAGAAGCAGAATTTGACAAGACAGCTGCAATCACTTGCCTTGACAAATCCAATAAATGGCTTACACCTCCTATAATGAGTTTCGCAATTACCTCTTCATTATGTGGCGGACTTACCTTAAACGGAAAGCCTCCAAAATATTTGCCCATGCTGCCATTAAATCTTTCGGCTAAGAAGGCTACAGGATCTTCCAACTCCAATTCTAGGATCCTTTTCAGAACACGGAAAGGTATCTGGTTTTCCATCTTCAAAATTTCCACAACGATCTCTCGTCTTTTAATGTTGTGAGTTCTCTGCGAGTGGAAAAGAAGGCTAGATTTGGGCAAGTCCATTCGAAGGAACTCGAGAATAAAGCATGCGTCTAGGGTCATTATCCAGGAAAGCGTAAGTGTAACTTCATTCCATTCAACGGCTGAATCTTCGTAGCAATCTCTGATGTCATTATCTAGCTCGCGAACCTTCAGGGCTAACTCTTTTCTATTCATACCAGGGATTCTTTTCAAGGTGCTGTCTACTGCTTGGAGCTTGTATTCATCCATTACAGTCATCTCCTGCTCTTTCTTATGATGAAAAGGTCCAAGAAACACATCCAAAGGATCATAACCTTCTCGGTTGCTTCTCTTTATAGATTCAAGCACCCTATATATAGATACACCAGCGGAGGCTTTCCTGTTGTTGTACTCTTTAAATTCACGATCCTCTTCTAGCTGATCAAACCATAACTCAGGTTTTCTTTTCACTTCCAACGGGCGTTGCCTCTCTCCATCTTGAATATCTATTTTGACAGTCGCTAAATTGTTTTCAACTTCCATAAATGCTTCCTGAAAAATCGAACAATCTGATGAACTTCACTCAGAAAAAAAGGGTGGGGGGAACCACTGAAACGACGTATCATTTAAAATATATGCAAAATTCCCAAAATTTGCCACTGAACAAATAACAAGCTCAGATGACGTAGAAATGATGATAATAAACAGTTAAGACAGAACTATTAAAAAATACATTGAAAATAAAATTGACCAGCACATTACTCTTTGACCTGGATTTTTCTCCATCTCAAGGAAACTACATAACAACATGCTTTCGGAGCTATTATTAACTTCACGTATTCTTCCATAAAACATTTGAGAAGCTGCATAACAACTTCAATGATGTATCTCCCATTTAACCCGCTTTTGGTGAAGGAAAAGGATAAATTACTCTGGCAGATTCTTCACACATTGAACCTTGTGGGTTTGGAAAAGCCTAAGAATTATGAATATTATGAATTACGAATACTGCCAATGATTAATAAGGAGATATTGCTGAAGAAAAAGAACACTGTAGGCAGGAAGATAGAGTGGAAGGAAAATAAGAAAACTCCAGTGAACATGGAGGAGTAGAAAGTCAGGGATAGATGGAGAAGATTCCCGAATATCGAAACTTAGTGAATGGATGTTGTTGATTTCTTAATATCGGTCATTTCCTTTCTGTTCTGTATTTCCTTGTTACTGTAGATCGAATTGTTCGTAACTTAAATTTTCCTAAACACTTACTTTAACCCATGCTAGTGCATGCAATGCGTATAAACTGAACTCTAGTCATTTTCCTTGTAGCAAGTTTTTCAGAATTATTATTAAATACCAACTGGTTTATATTTAATGTTTATTTTGTTTTCTTTCTAGCGGCTAGACCAAAAGCTTAAAGTGGATATCCCTCTCATGTTATCATATTGACTTCTAGCTGCATCGTTGTTTCTTGTATATATAGCGAGGTAATGATTAGAGTACATACATTACCTTGTGTAGTAGGCTTCAAATAATTTCTCCTATCTTTCACTTGCCGTGTTCCTTTTTGGGAAAATTCAAAAGCCGTCGGGTGTTCAGATTTCATCTATTTTAATCCTATGACTTTTTTTGGTTTGTTTGGGCCAAGTAACCGCGAACAGAGCTCTTGCACTCTACCATCTGCGCTATTGAGAATGGTCCATACCAGTCTTTGGTTCAGCGAAACATTCCATTGCTTGAACCAATTAAGTTTCCTTGTCTTTTTATCTGCATCGCTTAAGACGGCCATGAACTATACGATTTGGATTTAATGGTCAACTTTTCCCTTGTTCATTACTTGGGTTCGTTTTTGGTAGTGTCAATGAATTTGACTCTCCTAAGAGAAAGATGTCTGCAATTTTCTTACTATCACGTGAGCTTAAACTGCCAGGAGTTTTAGCTGCCACTTCATTAAGAGCCGATTTAACAGAACCCTTAAGATTTCTTTATCCTCGGTTCATTGTGTTTTGAAGTCTAGGAGTAAAATATTAACTTGTCTCTGTGAAACTTAATTAGTAAACAAGAGAGAGTGTTGATAGGAACCATAACTTTTCTATTTTGACATATGTCTCAGAATTTGATTAATGACAGGAAGTAGACAATAATGTATCGTTTTAGTTTCAAAGTGCCAATACATTTTATTATTTCACACCAAAAGTAATTGTATCAATGAAACCTTCTGACTTTTACACACATTATCATTAATGTAGTTCTCTCAGATGCACGTGCTTTGTAAATATATCGGCAATCTGTTCCTTTATACCAATTGCATGTGAAATATCTAGTCCTGCACATACTATCACACACACTAAAATTCTTAGTACAATAGCATATGGTACATTGTTAAGCCCATAGTAGGACTAAGTGTTGGAAAACTGGTCAATGCTCCCCTCAGGATTTGTGACATGGCTTAACCGTCTCTTCTGTCTTCCATAAGTCTAGTGGTTTTATCAGGCATTAACAGGTCGACCTTTTCGTGCAACGAAAACCACTACTTATAACAATTGGTATCAGAGCTTGGTCACAGGTTTAAATCCCATCGGGTAACGCTGAGGGGGGGATTGTTGGAAAAATGGTTAGCGCTCCCTTTGGGATTCGCGACATGGCTTAACCGCCTCCTTTGTCTTCTATAAGTCTAGTGGTTGTATCGAGCATTAACAGGTCAAGCTTTTGGTGCAACGGCAACCACTACTTGTAACACTAAGGGTGGTGGACCAGGTTAGACAACAATTATAAATTAAACTTAGATCTTAATATACTTATCATCACCATATAAAACCAACTTCATTGGACTCATAAAACACAAAGCATGAGCAAGACAAGAACATGAGATTTACGAGGAAAAATCAAGGCTAGAAAGAATCACAATGAGAATCAAACTCACAATATAAATAATCTTGATTCATAAAGTTTCGGCTCATTGCCAAAGAGCAAAAATACCTGAAAGACTTTCAAAACTAGGGATCACTAGCTACCTTAGGGAAAAAAATATAAAGATCTTGTAACAACTAAAACTAACTATCTTAGGACAAGATACAAAGGGTTACTAGTAGAATCACTGTCATTTGGCAGTGACATGAATCTTTAAAAAGAGTTAAGAAGAATCTCTTGACCAAGAATCAACAACACACTATCTCTTATTATATTTCTTTCAAGCTCAGACCTTTGATTAGTAATACTCTATCTATGAATGCATTTCTTTTAAGCTTTGACTTCTTATCAAAACATTCCTTTCTTTTTTTCTTCACACAATGTACTTCCTTCACACTTTTATTTAACACAACCACATCCTTATAGCCTTGAATGCATTCTTTAAATATAACATATATTATCAAAAGATTTATCGCAATTCAGCCACAACCAAAATAAAATATTATTACATTTAAAGTAGATCAGTTGGACCTAAAACACAAGAAGTATTTTTTTCTACAAGAAAGATGAGACCCAAATACATTGTAGCACACTCTCCTATGATAGATCTAACTATTTGCATATTTATCAAATTCATCTCTGAAATGTAATGTGTAGATAGGCAATGTAACTTGTAGAGTAGTCAAACAATGAACATCTTTTGAAGTAATGCAGATCTCCACACACCAAGGTGAGACCCAAACTAGCATTCCAACATCATTGATGAGGTGTATCTAGAGACCAAAAAAATGATCCCAAGTAAGGTAGCACATATGGACACATAGAAACATGACACAATTAAACATATTGAGTATAGATAATCAAAGTTCACTTCTGAAACAAAAATATCACCAAAAAACACAATGTATGGCCAAGCATGATCTTGATCATCATTTAACAACACATTATCCAACATATTTGGAGGACACCAAAGATGTTCCAAAATGGTCTTGATAAAACTCACTCCTATCAAAGAACACCACCAATGCCAGAGTAATAAACTTAGCTTCATAAAACAAATCCTCATTCATCAAATTATTCTGTAGTCAAGTATTAATGCCAAACTAGAGATGGTAGACATCAATGATGTATCAAAAATCATTGTGCTAGTCTCCAAGTTATTAATGGAAACAAACTTATCATTTAATCAACGACAGTCATAAGAACTACAACAACAAATCAACTAACGTTTCCAAATAGAAGATCACAATACAAAAGTGTGCACTTTGAATGTTTTTATATGGATTTAATGTGCCCCTATTAAGCCAAAATTGCATACAAACCAAAACTATACCAAGCAATTCAGGAATATCAGTGCTACTCAAATTACAGATACACCAAACTATGCCACATTGTATCATATATATTAATAGCATCATGATTAAAAGAATATCTAGAGCACAACTGGAATACTATATCAATAGATGAATATTCCTAAACAAGAAAATTGCACATGTGACATATATTCTTGTTAGTAAACAGATTTGTCACTAGGAATTCTTTCTTCAGAATGACCCCATTCGCATTGTGGGTAGTAACAATTGTGCCAATAGTTGGAGATGTTGTGATCAAATAATGATTCATCAATATCTTCCTCTACATTTGAGAGGGGAAGCTCCCTCGTAGGATGGGGGGTGTTTATAATTTTAGTGTACTTTTAACTTGAAAGTACAAAAAGGTTGAAAGATAAAACTAAAGAAAGGATTTAACAAGGACCTTATTGGTAGACATAAAAATACCAAGTAAGGGACCTCTATTGATAAAAACTACAGAAGAGGTTTAAGCACAATTTAAATGAGTTGGATATTCAAAATGATGAAAAAAAAGGAATGCATCTCCACATATGAGGAAATAGGTAATATTAACACTTTCTAAATAAGATACCAGGGTATGAATGTGTTCACCATTTACATGTATCAGTTGAACCGAAAACTAATAGATCACAAAAGTACACAAAAATATTATCAATTTGACATACAAGAAATTAATAACAACCTAGAAACAAATTCAAGACATGTGAATCAAATACATTTCTTGTTATTATCTTCAAAATATATAATTTCAAAATATTTTTGATACAAAGTGTGGGTGAAATGGTGGGGCTTCTTGCATGTAGGGCCTACAACCAAGGTTCAAGTCCCCACAGGGTCACTCTCTATTGTGGTTCTTAATTGAGAGTTGTTTGACTTTGACTCTTGGTGAAATAGTGAGGCTTATTGCCTATAGTGCTTATAGCCAAGGGTCAAAGATTATATTTTAGGCTTGTCCCTTTGATGAATTGGTGGGTCTTATTTGCTGTAGGGCCTACAACCAAGGTTCAAGTCCCCATAGCAATGCTCTCTATTGTGGTTCTTAATTGAGAGTTGTTTGACTTTGACTCTTGGTGAAATAGTGGGGCTTATTGCCTATAGTTCTTACCGCCAAGTTTCAAAGATTTTTATAAGGCTTGTCCCTTTGGTGAAATGGTGAGGCTTCTTGCATGTAGGACCTACAACCAAGGTTCAAGTCCCCATAGGGTCTCTCTCTACTGTGGTTCTTAATTGAGTGTGTTTGACTTTCACCCTTGCTTAAATAGTGGGGCTTCTTGCCTGTAGTACTTACAACTAAGGGTCAAAGAATTAATAGGTGCTTGTTCCTTTGGTGAAATGGTGGGGCTTCTTGCTTGTAGCCCCTCCTGGCTTACAACCAAGGTTCAAGTCTCCATAGGTTCGCTATCTATTGTGGTTCTTAATTGAGAGTTGTTTGACTTTGACTCTTGGTGAAATAGTGCGGCTTCTTTTCTATAATGCTTATAGCTATTGATATTTGTAGCATCGATCAAATAAATAATATTGACTATATGATTATTATGAGAAATAATTTATTATATATATTCATATATATCAATATATATAATAATTGATATTACTATATACATTGATATATATGTATATATAAAGTTAGATTATAATTATTCTCATAATAACTAAATAGTTAAATTGATAAAATAATAATAATTATTATTATTATGTAAATATTAGATAAATTAATATAATACTGAAGAGATATTTTATATATATGTATGTATGTATGAATGATCATAATTATCATTATATTATAGACATGTCCCATGAAGAGACATATCTCTTCTTAGCTCATTCTCAATATAAATGCAATAGATTGTTGCATTTGGAAAATACATACAATGAGATAGTGCTATTACATTTGCAATGATCCTAAAACCTTTACATGGTATCAGAGCTTATCCCTTTGGGTCAAAGATTATTAAATGAGGCTTGTCCCTTTGGTGAAATGGTGAAGCTTCTTTCCTATAGGGCCTACAACCAAGGTTCAAGTTCCCACAAGGTCACTCTTTACTGTGGTTCTTAATTGAGAGTTGTTTGACTTTGACTCTTGGTGAATAGTGAGGGTTCTTGCCTATAGTGCTTATAGCCATGGGTCAAAGATTTTTTATAGGACTTGTCCCTTTGGTGAAATGGTGGGGCTTCTTTCCTGTAGGGCCTACAACCAAGGTTCAAGTCCCCACAGGGTTGTTCTTTATTGCGGTTCTTCATTGTGAGTTGTTTGACTTTGAGTCTTGGTGAAATAGTGGGGCTTCTTGCCTATAGTGCTTACAACCAAGGGTCAAAGATTATTTTTTAGGGCTTATCCCTTTGGTGAAATGGTGGGGCTTCTTGCCTGTAGGGCCTACAACCAAGGTTCAAGTCCCCATAGTGTCACTCTCTACTATGGTTATTAATTAAGAGTTGTTTGACTTTGACTCTTGGTGAAGGAGTGGGGCTTCTTGCCTATAGTGCTTACAACCAAGGGTCAAAGATTAATTAGGAGGGCTTGTCCCTTTGGTGAAATGGTGGGGCTTTTTGGCTACAGGGCCTATAACCAAGGTTCAAGTCCCCACAGGGTCGCTCTCTACTGTGGTTCTTAATTGAGAGTTGTTTGACTTTGACTCTTGCTAAAATAGTGGAGCTTCTTGCCTATAGTGCTTATAGCCAAGGGTCACAGATTATTTATTCTTTTGGGTGGTTTCATGGGGATGGTGGCCTTTTGTTTTGGCTGACCTATTGTGTTTGGTGTACTCCTAATGTTATATCTTAAACTTTTTCTTTGTAAAGGGTTTTGGTCCCTTCAAAACCTATTTTTTCCATTAATTAGAACATTAAAAGAGCTTAACAACATCAAATAATTTTTTTATTCAGAGTAAAGAGACACCTTCAGCCTTAATATGAGAGCTCACTGATTGTAAGGGTAATAAAAATATAACTATAAACTTTAAAATTCAAGAGTGTTGTTGTTGAGTTTACATCATCATAATAACATTTCTATATCATATTATAAACCGAAGGCGAGATCTAGTAAACATTTAAATTGGCTGATTAT
This sequence comes from Chamaecyparis obtusa, assembly GCA_027943335.1. Taxonomy (NCBI): domain Eukaryota; kingdom Viridiplantae; phylum Streptophyta; class Pinopsida; order Cupressales; family Cupressaceae; genus Chamaecyparis; species Chamaecyparis obtusa. Next base: position 414,037 of record BSBK01011111.1, on the reverse strand, counting down.
GTAATTAAAGCACTCAATCTGAAAAATTAGATTTATTATTTTATGGGAAGGTGTAGATGCACTACAAGGTCTCTGCAAATTTACATCTTGCACTGTCTGATGGTTCGTGGGAGTGCTCTGATGGCTTAAGCTCTTTCAATGTAATATCACATATTTAAAATATTTTAATCTGACGTAAAATAGATAAAACTAGTGGGACCGGGCTAATTGTTTGATATACTTCAGTTAAAAATCAGAGGTTTAAAATATTTTTAATTAGTGTAAATTCTTTGTAGAACATGTAAAACTCGTGGGGAGTGGTCTGATGGTTTGATCTCTTTCAGTAAAAAATTAATGATTTGAAATATTTTTAATTGATGTAAATTCTTTATAAAAGATAAAAAAATGTCATGGGAGTGGTCCCATCATCCCTCGGTTGAGCTCCTTCATGGAAAAATCAGAGATATTAAATATTTTGAATTGACATAGTTTTTTCTTAAAACATTATACATAACTTGTGGGAGTAGCATTAAAAAATTAGCTCTGAATATAATTCTAAAAAGAAATTGCTACCCTCCAATTATTCGTGCCAAATGTAAACATTTATTAATTTCTGGCTATTTATAAGTTACTCCAAAGCATTGTGATGGATCACGTGTTTTGACAGGTATTGCGGAAAATTAGTTTGTGGTGGTGAAGGTAAATTGGAGCCATAAGTTGAGCGGTACAAGCTTACAACTCCCACAAGTTTTGTGTGTTTTACAAATAATCTACTCCATTTAAAAATATTTTAAACCCTTGTTGTTTCAGCACTCCCCAACACCTCACTCCCCAACACCTGTTACTGCCAAAGCTTCAACTGGATTTCCATTGTTTTGTTTGCGTTGATTAGGTACACCATAATTCTCTTTGTTCAAAAATTAATATTTTGTCTTCACCAGTTAAAAAAATTATATTAAAATATTCTATACTAAAATTCTCAGACTACAAAATTCATATGAATTTTTTTTTTTCACATTTTCTAATTTATTATTCTCTCCTAGTCTAGTTTCTTAGTCTTAAATAGACTGGAGTAGCCTAGTTTCTTAGTCTTAAATAGACTGGAGCAGAATAAGAATGAAATGAGGACTCCATTCTTCCTTGTTTAAATTTATGTCTTGTTTAAATTTATGTAACGTATATAAGTTCTACACTTAGCCCTAAGCTCAACTATCAATCCTCCTTCATAAAATAAATCCTTTAAAGTCATGAAAAATTTTGTGCTACAAGAAAATTTTTTTACATACTTTTATTCAAAATTGTATAAATAAATACTATAAATTTATTGTAAGAATAAAGTGTAAGTATTAAAAAATAAAGTACAATTATTGAAAAGAAAGATAATAATAAAAATTGTGAATTTTGAGCATAATAGAAAAATACAATGTATATATTTTTAAATAAATTAAAATTATAAACAATCATAATATTGAAAAAGTTCAAACCAATCTTATTAAAAATATTTTTTCTTGTTTAAATATTCTCAATTAGTATACATTTTTCTACAAAATATTATAATGTAATTTATATTTATCATCTAAATTGAAAATATATATCATATTTTTCAATAGCTTTATATAATTTATTATCACTTTAAATTTCACACACACATATATATATACACGACTATATAAAAATATAACAAATCATCTAATCAATATTAAATTTATAATATATGATGTAATGATCATGAAAATCAAGGTTTGATTAAAATAAAATCTGTCAATACTAAGAGAGTTATTGTTTTAAGAAAGGGCAGGACAGAGAATATAAACTGACAGACAAATACTCGAGACACATAAAGTCAAAAAATTATATAATTCACCAATCAATTTACTATAATTATGGAAAAGTGGGTGTTTTTAAAATTCCTATATGATAGTACTCACAAATCTTCATGATACATCCCCAAATTACACCAAATGCTTAAAGAAAACAAAGTTACGTGATTAATACTGATCAAGAAAACAAAGTTACATGATTGACGAATCAATTCACTATATTCATGAAAAAGTGGGGTTTTTTTATATCCTTGTATGAGAATAGCCACAATACATAAAATTTTCGTTAAACATCTTAATGTCTTGTTGAACCAATCAATTAAATCGAAGGGACAGGACGAGAATAAAAACACACACAAAAAAGGGAATGCGAAGATAAACGGCCAGTCTTCGCAACCAAACAGTTAATTGAAAATATTATTATAGAACTTGCGAACTCTAACATAAAGAGCAAGGTTTTTCCTATTAGGTCAACTAAATTTATACTTGGCTTAAAAACTAAATTTGAAACTAACAGGTAAAATCCAATGAAGTTCGTGATGAACTCATTCATAAAGTGAAGGAACTAAAAAAGCAGACTCAAATGAAAAATGCAAGCAAAATTAATTGTTGAAAGTGGAAGAAGTTTATGTCATAACAGTCTATATCATTCACTGAGAAAGAAATTGTAGTGTACCTGGTTAAGACAGAGTAAACGATGGAGCTCCAATTTAAACCTCTGGCAATCACAGGTATTCAAAAGTTGTAAGCTTCTGCCGCCCAACTTATCTTTGCAGTTTCCCTCAAGCCACCAAAGCTACGCTTTCTAATACTTATATTCTACTAGCACTTGCACTTAGAGGAGGTGCAATAGTCATGCCGATAGTTAATATAATTACTAAAGGAACCTCCTCCTTCTCCTCACGAGGCACTTAATATTTTAAATTTCAAACTGAGTGACTCATCCAGCTTGGACTTCATTTGAGTAGTATTTCAGTTTGCATTCATATAACAGTTTGTATAATTACATATAATTATGAAATTATCCCAGAAATTGTAATTTAACAGTTTAACACCGTGATTGAACAACTTAAGAGAGGTTTTGATCTAGGAGCTTCATCATCAAAACTTGCAGTCTTCAATACAGTTCTATTTATAGCAGCAAGAGTCATTGGCTACATCTGACTTCTAGAACTTTGGACAAAGTAGATTGCAATTGAAATTTTGAAAACTATTAGTATTAAGTTTTAACATTTGTGCACTATGCAGTATGCAATGTAATCAATATGAACATAAATAAAACAATTCATGGACTAAACTTTCATTTTTGTTTGATCTCTCTTGTAAACATTATTCAACAAATTATTCATTATTGAATTGCAAATTATTTTTTTCCAAGGAGAATGAAATGTGTTAGTCATTATTCATTGTTCATTATTAATTATTGAATTCAAAGATGATTGGATGGAGGAGAATGAAATATTTTATTGACACAACTTCCGAGGAAGGTTAAAGTGGCAAAATAAACACTGAAGATTAAGAGGCAAAATCTTGTTGGAAAAATAGTTAGCGCTCCCCTTGGGATTTGTGACATGGATTAACCACCTCCTGTGTCTTCTATAAGTGTAGTGATTGTATCGGGCATTAATAGGTCAATCTTTTTGTGCAACGACAACTACTACTTGTAACAAGTGGTATCATAGCTTGGTCATAGGTTTGAATCTCCTTGTGTAATGCTGAGAGGGAGATTGTTGGAAAAATAGTCAGCACTCCCCTCGGGATTTGTGACATGGATTAACCGTCTCCTATGTTTTTTATAAGTGTAGTGATTGTATCGAGCATTAATAGGTCGATCTTTTGGTGCAACGACAACTACTACTTGTAACAAATCTATGGATGGGAATAAAATGGTTTATGATGTCTATATAAATAGATATAATAGAAAGATACTTTTATGTAGTTCAGATCTTGTTTTCTAATTCTTTAGTGTAGTGATTATACAACAAACCTAGGATTTTTGGAATATCGAAAAACCAAGCTCATTCAATCAATGCTGTACAAAAATGAATCCAAGAACAACAAATTTACAAGCCTGAAATTACAAGATTAGAAATAGACTCAAACGGATTAACTCCATCATGTGAGTCCAACAGCCAAAGACAAAAACATTTAACCTGTAGATAATAATAAAATTTTGTAATTCTAATCAACCTTAACAACAGAAAGATGTTTAGGTTAGGCACCAGTTTCCAACACTTGCAATTCAATAAGCTTAATGCAAATATAATGGGCCAAGAACAGTGCTTTGCATGAAGCCTGGGCAATAGACTAGCAAGGAAAAATAGCAACTAGACCATATTGATTTAGAGGAAAATCAGGCTGAACATTGAACTATAGGGGCAGCAGGGCCACTCCCATCTCTGAGGAAAGGCAGGAGGTTTTGAAGCATACCTATTGAAATGTTCTAAGCTAAATGCGTACAGAAATCAACCCATAAGTTCCTTGAAAACATAATTGTACAAAAAGAAAGAACTACTATAATATGACTCATTGGAGTGCCCAACACACAGATGTAGATTGTAAAATGTCCTTGGCACCATGCACATTACCAACAAACTGCCCTGCTGGTTCTGAATGTCTTACACAATTCTCCAATCATCTCAAAATTCGAAGTTTTTGTCCCCAATGCCATAAATAGGTCCAAGCTTCAAGGTATACATCCTAAAGCACCAAACTATAGTAGTAACATTGCTTTTTTAATAGCTATAGTTAAAGTTTTTTTTTCCATTTTCAAAACAGTCTCATTTGCCTTAGTGCTCCCTTATACCCCAACTGCAGCATTCTACAATCAATGACAATCAATTCTCTAATTGGTGATGGTTAACTGTTTAACTGACTTGCCCCTAAGCACGGGCAATAACTGAACACAACTTCCTTCGTTTGCTGTGATTACAGAGTGTTAACTACGAATTGTAGTGATCCCTAATCAATGGAAATCAATTCCATGATTGGTGGTGTTTACTAACTACCCCTAAACATGAGCAATAATTGAACATGACTTTCTTTATTTACTGTTGTGAACAGTGTTGACTTGAAACGGTGGCAATCCCAAACCAATGGAAATCAACTCCGTAATTCGTGGTGGTAACTAAAAGCTAACTCCCCTCTGAACATGGGCAACATTTGAACAAAACTTCCTTTTTTTCGCTGTGATAACCAAGAATGTTATCCCATGTCTCCATGCAGCTGCTTAAAATTTGAGCAGTTGGTGCATTATCATGCAAATTTTCAGTTATGGGAAACAAATAATTTGGAATGTTTTTCTATTTTAATGGAGCAGCTCCTGTTTAGTAATTGAATATAGGCTGTAAAAAAACATGAGGGACTGGAAATAGACAGCAACTAATTGACTTAATTATATGAATGCAAACACTAAAATTGGATTTAAATGGCATTGTACTTCAAAATCGGAATTAAAAATAACTGGGCCAAGTAAAGTACCTGCAGGAGGATATCCTTGTCAAATACAGCGCTGCAGATTCAATCCTCTGCAACATAAATCTTACTCTCGTTGCATCCCTTATGAAACCTCAAACCTTGATTTTCTTCACGAAGGGCATGAACATTAAAATCAATAATCTGTTTGACATAGTCAACCAAACCCTGGGCCTCCTTAACAGTATTTGTGGTAGTTGCCTGATGCAATAGACGACAACAAAGTTGCTTCCTTGTATGGAATCACAAGACATATCCATCTGTTTTAATGGAATCGATAATGTTGTTTAATGTTCTCAAATCATTGCATTCTAACAAAAAAATTGAAACGTTGCAGCAAAGGAAAATTATTTCCTTGTACCGTTGCATTGCAAAATGTTTACACTTGGCAAGCAACCAATTCACTTCCCACTCTTCATGTTGGCGTTATATGAGGAAGAGTAACAAAATTAAAATGTTGGAAATTTGTTGCAAATGGAAAAAGTGACCGGTAATTTTTTTCCGTATCAGACAATTCCGTCAATGGGCGATGCCCACAATAAAAAGCCTGTCGGCTTAACAAGACAAAGCCTCTATAAATGCTACAATAAAATTTGCTGCGGTTGCAGTTGAACAAATAATTAGAGCGTGACGGTGTCCATTTTAGAATCCTATGCAGCGATGATGTTTTATAGGCCACTCCCACGCGTTTTGTATGTTTAACAGATGACCCATTCAAAATTATGCTTAGCAGTTGAATAATAATAAGAGCTGGACAATGTCCCTTTCAGAATCACATGCAGGGCAGCTGATAATTTTGACGCCTCTCCCATGACGTCAGAATCACATGCTAGGCCCTTGACATTCCATGGAGATTTCATTTCTTCCCAAGGGATCCCTCTGCTCCCTTGGTACTTTTCATGTTGAGGAAATCTGTGACACTTAAGAAGCCCTTTTCAGCATCTTCAGCCTCCCTCTTTAACTTATTGGATTTCCTGTCCATGTTCTTCTTTCCTTTGCCCATTAAATCCAGAGTGGATTGACTAATACTCCTGATATCTGTGATCCCCAAATCATCCATTTCAAACTCTTTCTCAGACTCCCCATCCACCTCATGAAGATCCACATCTATGCCTTCAATCCCACAACCAACCTGCACAATTTCCTTGGTCATAAGTGTCTCCCCATAATTGATCTATTTGCAGGTTTTTTCCACCTTGAGAGGATCCGACACCATGGTAAGACTGCATAAATTCTCCTTAGATTTCTCTCTATTCCCAGGAATGTCCTCATTTTGGGGCTTTCCCTTGTCCTTCGACTTGGGGACCCAAATCTCCATTCCAATATTCAATAGGAATACCACTGAGTCGAATCCATACCGGCTAGTCATATGGATATGTGATGAGCGGATTAAAATTTTGATACCATTTTTAATTTATAAGGGATTCAAATTCAATGTCCATAGGCCGATAGCTGATGGAATTTTATCAGCAAACGGCCTAAGCCAGATTTTATTAATTATTAAATTTAAAGTGACAAAGAATGTACGAGAATTCAAAATATTTGAGACCCCTGATTGTTTGCTGAGGGAGCTCTAACAATCGAACAGTGTAAGATCTAGATTTATTCCAGTGACCTTGGAGTGCTTCCACAACGTCCTCTAAAACATTTATTTGAACCCGATTTACAAAGTCTGTCCGTTTGAATGTTTGTTTGATGTCCATTCCTTCACTAATATGTCGTACCATTGTAATTTATGATAATGTAACGCCTACAGTCCGCGCATAATCTTGACAATTACACTTCTGAATTTGAGCGTTTGTGAATTAAAACTGTGGTAATTCTTAAATGAACATTTAAATCAAATTCAATTATAATAATATTGTTTCAATTAATCTCTTGTGAAAGTTGAAGCATATTCACAAAAAAATAATTATTGCACTACAAATTAGTCTCAAATAAGTAATAAGAAAATGAATTGGACTAACAAAATTATACATAAAACATAAATTTTAGTGTCAAAACCTTGACAAAACACCAAAAACACATTTATGGGGCAGGGTATTAGTATTCTTATTGCTTAAAGAAAGCAATTACAAATTTCATAGTTGCTGCTATCACTATTACAATTTTTTAATCTCCAATTCGCAATATGACTCTTCCTTCAAGGCAAAAAAATATACAACCATCACCCAAACATAGAAATTACCTTTTCAACTCTTTAAGAGAAATTAGGAACTTTCTTTGAAGGATAAACTTTATTCTAAAAGGTAAGAGTTACTCCACCTCCATAAATAACCTACATTTTAAACTAGTACTCAATATTAATAGGCTTGGTTCTACTATGATAAGCTGGACTTCTAATCAAATGTATAGCACTTTGTCTATCACAAAATACAATCAATTTGTCCTACAAATTTCCAAACTCATCCAAAAAAATCTTCAACTAGATTGCCTCTTAACATGCATGTGAAAAAAACACTTACTCTGCCTTAGTTGTGGATTAAACAATTATGTCTTGAAGCTTTAAAATCCAACAAATTATTCCATCTGCAAGTGTAGCAACATAACTTGAAGTAGATCTCCTTTTGTCCAAATCACCTACAAAATTAGAACCAACATAACTACATTTAGAATAAATAAATTCATCATACACAATGCAAAAAATACTCATTCCTTTAAGATATCAAACCACCTATTTCACTATTGTCTACTACCTTTTACTTGGATTCACTATGTACCCATTGACTGTTAGAGTTGTCATATTATAGCTAATAATTAATTTATTTAATTATTAGTCTATTATACTCTACACTTAAGTTAAACTTAGGCATCTTATTATTCTTTAGGGTTTTCTCCTTTAGGGTTTCGGTATCCTTTTATAAGGATTCCCTTTTTATATTTTACTCATTCACTTATTGGATCATAATAAAGAATAGATTATTGTATTGAGATTTTCTCTCTCATTTTTTATTCTCAATCATGGCTTCTCTTTCTCAGATCTGTGATTACATGCCTCCATAGTTTTTTCTCTCTTTCTATGACAGGTGTTTGCATGCAGAGATTTTTGGGAGCTGTGGGTTGCTTTTCATTAACTCCGACGTGGTATCAAACCTTCAGATCTTCATGCCCCTGTTCGTTATTTGAGAGGGTTTGGTTGTGTTCTTCAGATCTATGTTTTTCAGAAGCTTTTTATGTGGATTTAGGGGCGACCTTTCTTTCTGGTCATTTTTGGGCTCAAACGGACATCACCGTTGCGCTCAGAGCACCCAAAAACCCCAAAATCCATATAAAATTTGTCCATTATGGACAACTTGGCTCTAAGGCAAAAAAAATTTGGTTCCTAGTGCCGTATGGGCATGGAAACCGAGAAAAAAAATTTAAAAAATTAATTTTTTAAAATGTTTTATGCGTTTAAAAAATGCACCCAGTGGTTTTCATCGGGTGCCACCACCACACCACCGGGGCTCCTGCACTGCGCCCAGCAGCCCGCTCACCGCCGCCCACACTCCGTAGTCCATGGCCTCCTCAGCGTCGCGCTGCCCTTAGCACTGCCCTCAGTGCCGCCCTCCTTAGCCAGAGCCGCCACCTCCTCCGCCCGGCTCCTCCTGACTCCACCGCCTGTGCCACTGCCCGGTGGGTATTAAGCCTCGCGGGCCCCTTTGCTTGCACAGCGCGGTCACATGGGTGACCGAGAGCTCTGGCTCAGCCCCCTGCGAGTGCCATGCGCCTAGGGGCTTTTATTTTTTCAACCCTAGGGGCTTTAAATTTTTATTTTTTTTGGAGCCTTTCTGATCCCTGGCACTATTTTTGCGCTATCCGGAGCATACGGAGGTCTTTTTCGGACTTCTTTATATCGTCGGAAAGCTATTTCTGATTATGGAGGTTAGGATTTTTGGCTCTGCCATTTTGATAGTGTTTTTTGCTGTCAAAGTCTGATGTCTTTATTTGCCTTCTGAGAGCCATATCTTGCTCATTCGGACTCTATTTTTGGCAAACCAGATATCGTCAAAAAGCTGGTTCAGTGACTTTTCAGTGGCAGGGGTTTTTTTATCCAGATTCTGCTCTAGGTTCTCTCTCCTCTAATTTTTGCACTTTCACACTCTAGCAGATTACTTGGGTTCTACAGGTCCTGGGATCTCTTCTTTTGGCTCACTCTTCTTTCTGACTTTCTGAGCATTGTATGCTTCTCTTCTGTAGCATTCTCTTTTCTGTAAACGCACTAAGATAAAGTGCCTGCTTTTGCATATCTAAGATTTCGAGCACCTTGTGTTTGTTTGTACTCACACTTAGTTATAAAGTGCCATGGGGGGTTATGATACTTTTCCTTTTGTGCTCATCCACCTTTGTCAAGTGAGTGTACCTTCCATGACATTAGCCCATGTTGTGTGTCCAGAAGATCAATTCTTCTTCTTTGACACCACCCTTTATCCTGTGCTTGTACTTCTGTTACACTGTTGGTGTTCCTAATTCTTTTTCTTGTAGATGTTTCTGGCATTGCATTTTAGTGTTCCTATCACCCCTCTCCCTGTTTAGCATTATGGGGGGGTTCACCTATTGGTTCTATTGCTTCCTTGGTTCGGTTGAGTGATCTATGTATTCATTTTTTGTTCCTATGTACTAGGCCGATACAGTGGCTAGGCACCTATGCATTTTGGTGAGATGGTTCATCTACTATATAGACACTCGTTCATTCCTACTTTTGGAGGTCACCTCTTCGATTGATCAGCTCTTTAGACTTTTTCTTCTTTACCTGGTCATGCACTATTTTAGTGGGGGTTCCAGTAGTTACTTCTGATAGTGTTTGTAGCTTCATGCTTCGGAGATGCTTCATGCTCTTTACTATTTTAGTTGGGGTTCCAGCAGTTACTTCTGATAGTGTTTGCAGCTTCATGCTTTAGAGATGCTTCATGCTCTTTCTTGTTCCTTTCTTTGGGACATTCCCTAGATTGGAGGCTTTGTTTCCTTCATCTAGTTTATTTCTTGTATTTGGGTACCTAATCAGGCCTAGTTGTCAGGACCCATAGTTCTTTCATGCATTTTGTTTTCATGCATCTTTTAGTCCTTAGTTGTTTAGCTTCTCCCTAAGTTACACTTAAGAGGGGGTGTTAGAGTTGTCATATTATAGCTAATAATTAATTTATTTAATTATTAGTCTATTATACTCTACACTTAAGTTAAACTTAGGCATCTTATTATTCTTTAGGGTTTTCTCCTTTAGGGTTTCGGTATCCTTTTATAAGGATTCTCTCTTTGTATTTTATTCATTCACTTATTGGATCATAATGAAGAATAGATTATTGTATTGAGATTTTCTCTCTCATTTTTTATTCTCAATCATGGCTTCTCTTTCTTAGATCTGTGATTACATGCCTCCATAGTTTTTTCTCTCTTTCTATGACAGGTGTTTGCATGCAGGGATTCTTGGGAGCTGTGGGTTGCTTTTCATCAATTCCAACATTGACAACACCAACTGCATGTGAAATATCTAGTTCTATAAATACCATCACACACACTAGAATTCTTAGTACAATAGTATATGGTACATTGTTAAGCCCATAGTAGGACTAAGGGTGGTGGACCAGCTTAGACAACAATTATAAATTAAACTTTGATCTTAATATACCTATCATCACCATATAAAACTAACATCATTGTACTCATAAAACACAAAGCATGAGCAAGACAAGAACACGAGATGAAGGATGGAAAGAATCACAATGAGAATCAAACTCACAATATAAATAATCTTGAATCATAAAGTTTAGGTCATTGCCAAGGAGCAACAATACCTGAAAGACTTGAAAAACTTGGGATCACTACCTTAGGGAAAAAATATAAAGATCTTATACAACTAAAACTAAGTATCTCAGGACAAAATATGAAGGCTTGCTAGAAGACTCACTATCATTTGGCAGTGACATGAATCTTTAAATAGAGTTAAGAAGAATCTCTTGAACAAGAATCAACAACACACAATCTCTTATTATATTTCTTTCAAGCTTAGAACTTTGATTTGTAATACTCTATCTATGAATGTATTTCTTTTATGCTTAGACTTCTTATCAATAACTTCCTTTCTTTCTTTTCTTCACACAATGCACTTCCTTCACACTTTGATTCAACACCACATCCTTATAGCCTTGAATGCATTCTTTAAATATAAAATTTATCATCAAAATCTTTATTGCAATTCAACCACAACCAAAATAAAACATTATTACATTTAAAGTAGATCATTTGGACCTAAAACACATGAAGTATTTTTTTTCTACGAGAAAGATGAGACCCAAACACATTGTAGCACACTCTCCTATGATAGATCTAACTATTTGCATATTTATCAAATTCATCTCTGAAATGTAATGTGTAGATAGGCAATGTAACTTGTAGAGTAGTCAAACAATGAACATCTTTTGAAGTAATGCAGATCTCCGTGCACCAAGGTGAGACCCAAATTATCATTCCAACATCATTTATGATGCATATTTAGAGACCAAAAGAATGATCCAAAGTAAGGTAGCACATTTGGACACATATAAACATAACACAATTGATCATATTCAGTGTAGATCATCAAAGTTCACTTGTGAAACAAAAAAATCACCAAAAAATGCACTGTGTGGCCAAGCATGATCTTGATCATTATTTAACAACACATTATCCAACATATTTGGAGTACACCAAATACGTTCCAAAATGGTCTTGATAAAACCCACTGGTATCAAAGAACACTAGCAATGCCAAAGTAATAAATTTAGCTTCATTAAACAAATCCTTAGTCGTCTAATTATTTTGTAGTCAGATATTAATGCCAAACTAGAGATGGTATAAACATTAATGACATCACAAATCATTATGCTAGTATCCAAGTTATTAATGGAAACAAACTTATCATATAATCAATGATAGTCATCACAACTACAACAACAAATCAACTAACATTTCCAAATAGAAGATCACAATACAAAAGGGTACACTTTGAATATTTTTATATAGATTTCATGTGCCCCTATTAAGACAAATTTGCATACAAACCAAGCTATACCACATTATATCATAGATATTGATAGCATCATGATTAAAATAATATCTAGAACACAACTGGAATACTCTATCAATAGATGAATATTTCTAGACCAAGAAAATTGCCCATGTGACATATATTCTTGTTGGTAAAGAGATTTGTCACTGTGAATGCTTTCTTTAGAATGACCCTGTTCACCCTGTGGGTAGTGACAATTATGCCAATAGTTGGAGATATTATGATCAAATAATGATTCATCACAATCTTCCTATGCATTTGGGAGGGGAAGCTCACTCGTAGGATGGGGGGTGTTTATAATTATAGTGTACTTTTAACCTGAAAGTATAAAAAGGTGGAAGATAAAACTAAAGAAAGGATTTAACAATGACCTTATTGGTAGATATACAAATACCAAGTAAGACACCTCTATTGATGAAAATTATAGAAGGGGTTTAAGCTCAAAAATGAGTTGGATATTCAAAATGATGAAAGAAAGGGAATGTATCTCCACATATGAGGAATTAGGTAATCTTAACACTTTCTAATCAAGATATCAAGTATGAATGTGTTCCCCATTTACATGTATCAATTGAATGGAAAACTAATAGATCACACAAGTGCACAAAAAGATTATCAATTTGACATACAAGAAATTAATAATAACAATCTAAAAGCATATTCAACACATATGAATCAAATACTCACCTTGTTATTCTCTTGAAAATCTACAATTTTAAAAGCTTTTTGATACATGGTTTGAACATTAACATTCATAATTTTCTGTACAATACATTTTGTATACCCAATAACTTTATCAATAATCTTGTCATCATATGAAAAAAGACGGACGTAAATATATTCTGACAGCTCATCCAATCCGAGTAAGAAACACCTTCGGCCTTAATATGAGATCTCACTGATTGTGAGGGTAATAAAAATACAACTATAAAATTTAAAATTCAACAGTGCAGTTGTCGAGTTTACATCATCATAATTACATTGCTATATCATATTATGGACCAAAGGCGAGATCTAGTAAAAATTTAAATTGGCCGATTATGTAATTAAAGCACTCAATCTAAAAAATTAGATTTGTTGTTTCATGGGAAGGTGTAGATGCACTACAAAGTCTACAAATTTACATCTTGCATTGTCCGATGGTTTGACTTGTCTAAACGAAAATATAGGAGTTCAAAACACACACTACTCGTGGGAGTGCTCTGATGGCTTAAGCTCTTTCAGTGCAATATCACAAATTTAAAATATTTTCATCTGATGTAAAAAATATAAAACTAGTGGGAGTGGTCCAATTGTTTGAGATACTTCAGTTAAAAATCAAAGGTTTAAAATATTTTTAATTAGTGTAAATTCTTTGTAAAACATGCAAAACTCGTGGGAGTGGTCTGATGGTTTGATCTCTTTCAATAGAAAATTAATGATTTGAAATATTTTAAATTGATGTAACTTCTTTGTAAAAGATAAAAAAATTCATGGGAGTGGTCCCATCATCCGTGGGTTGAGCTCCTTGATGGAAAAATTAGAGATAATAAATATTTTGAATTGACGTAGATTTTTCTTAAAACATACATAACTCGTGGGAGTAGCATTAAAAACTCAGCTCTAAATATAATTCTAAAAAGAAATTGCTACCCTCCAATTATTTAATGCCAAATGTAAACATTTATTAATTTCTGGCTATTTATAAGTTACTCCAGAGCGTTGCGAATTGTGATGGCTCACATGTTTTGATAGGTATTGCAAAAAATTAGTTTGTGGTGCTGAAGGTAAATTGCAGCGATAAGTTGAGTGGTAAAAGATTACGACTCCCACAAGTTTTGTATGTTTTACAAAGAATCTACTCCATTTTAAACTAGTGGTCGCATGCGTGTGTGCATGCAACGTGTTAGCCGATTGGATTTTCTCTATGGTATTTCTGCCTTCTTTTTATGATTTCATTTTTGGCTACTGCTTCAAGCTCACTGTTGTTTTATTAATAAGACATCATTTATGAGTAAGTGATACCAAGTTGCCACATAAACACCTTTATATTCTATTTCTTATGAATAAGTGATACCGAGTTGCCACACAAACACCTTTATATTATGTTATTTAAAGCTTCCTCTTTGTGATTAATTTTGGCAAAAATGGTGTCAAGGTTTTCAACCAATTCCCACAAAGAGGCCTTAGTTTCTATCACAGTCCTATCTCCCGTGATCATTATTTAAAGCTTCCTCTCTGAGCTTTACTTTGGAAAAAATGGTGTCAAGGTTTTCAATCAATTCTCATAGAGAGGCTTAGTTTTTATCAATATCACACTCCTATCTCATCTGATCATGTTCAGGCCACATCATTCTTTAGATATTCGACAAAACTTCTTGCAGTAAATTATATAGCAGTGTTGTCATCATTTATTTGAATTCACTCTGATCACTCCACTGCCAATCTTTGATGTTTAGCATTCTTGCCAATTCTGCATGCATTACTTGCTACTATTTGGACATTTTTGTTCACTTGTTGCATACCATTAGTGTTGAGTGATTTAGAAGCATACTTCTCTTCTTCCTCTTTACCGGTCCATACTATGATATTTGACTTCCCTAACTGTGCACCTAAATCCATTATTTCCCTTGTGGTCTTGCCATGATCTATCAGGCCTGGCTCATTAATTTCTTGCGTAGACCTTCCTAGAGTAGATGGTCTGGAAGTAGCAGGGTTCATAGTAGAAGGTGCTATAGCTCTGAGTGGTGTTCCTATTCTTGAGGGCTCTTGGCTGACAATATGAGTAAGTTTCGTTCCCCTGTCCCTAGTCATGGAAACCGATCTCACAGTTGAAGCTGGTGGAATTTGTGAAGCATTGGTGTGATCATTGAGTGGATCTGCAATGGGCCTATTAGTCCACTATGGTGTTTTTTCATTTTAAAATTCTATCTTCTTTGTCTCTCCCACTTCTTCATCCACACATGGAGGAATACTGCAATTTGGAAACAAGTCTTGCAAGAAACTCTACCTCTTATGAGAGATTTGGCTCCTTTGCATCACAAATCTCCTCTACCACACAAATCTGCTACTTTTTTACCATGTTCATGTGATTCACTCCATGCCCAAAAATATAAACCATTATACCACGTTAAAAAATAAAAGTAGTAAACCAATTTGATAGTGAAATAGAAACCAAAGACGCGTAGCATTCTACCAAATTGAAGATCAAGACAAACGGGTCTAATAAAGAAATAGAGAAATATTGTGATGTACCAACACTTCTTTTCAAAAGCATGATTCTACACCCACAAATACAAGCAAGACATAACTTTCCACTTTCCAAATACCCAATTATGAATTTGATACACAATCTTTCATGTCCTATGATTCCTGCACACACACGGACGGAATCCCATCATAGGGAAATAATAGGAAAAACAAGAAACCATAAAAAAATAGTGAACATATTTGATCCCCACTAAAAGCTTTATTTTTTATCCCATCAAGATTCCATTACAAACTTCTTATTTAAAGACCCTTCCAACCCACCTTCGAATATACAACACTGCAATACTTTTCATTGCTTGCGTTCACTGAGATTATTGTTTGCCTTTGTTTTTAGATTATTTTCTGTTTTGTTGGAAAGAATTTTTAAGTCTGTAGAACCAATTTCAAGACATGTATTAATTGATAACTAATCCTATGAGATATTTTATTATTAGTTATCTTTAGTAGTTTTTAGTAGTTTATCTTTAGTAGTTTTGTTAGTTTTCTTCCAAATGTCTCAATAGTTTGATTGTAATATATTTTCTATTTTTTTCAATTCTATTTGAATGTCTATGTGTGCATTTTTATTTGTATTATTTTGGGCCTGTTACAGTGGTATCAGAGCCAAGTTGTAGAACCTGTAGAAAAAAAAATACAGGCTCTGGAGTTTTGATTTAAATTGTGAAGTACATGTTTTTTTCCATATAGTATAGAATACAAAATAGATTTTAGATTGAACACTATATTCCAATGCATTCTTTAATTTCAATTGTTGGAATAGTTCTTTCTGGGAAAGATAATTATCATGAATGGTTTTGAAAAGTTAAAAATACTCTTATTTTTAATGATTTGTGGGATGATATTTGTGAAAGCAAAGATGATAGTGCAGAAGAGTTAGAACAACCTGTAGATCAAAAAGAACTTATCATCTGGAAGAGTAAAGATAAAAAGGCTTATGCATTGATTGCCACCTCAATTAGTAAAGAGGTAAGTAGACATATAATCTCTTATAAAAATGCATTTGCAGCATTAAAGAAACTCAAAGATATGTATGCTTCACATTCAAAACTTGAAATCATTCAGTTGTTAATGAATTTATTCAATTTAGAGTTGAAAGATAATGATCCAATGAAGTTGGCTTCTGAAATTAGAGCATTATTTCATGATATTGAAGCTACGAGTGTAAAAGTTGATCTTCAACTCACTGCTTTTATTAAAGCTCTTTATCCTACCTATTCACAATATCTTGAGTCTCTTCGAGCTAGTGAGAAAATGAAGGATATAACATTTGATAAACTTGTGGAAAAAATAGTAGAGAGAGAAAAAGCCTTTGGAAAGAAGGCATCAGTTTCAAATGCTGAGACTTTATGTCTTGCACAATAGGGGAAAACATCTAAAGATATTTTTTCTAGACAAGACACTAGCAATGGATGTCGTGGGAGAAGACAATCTAGTGGCAAAGGTGGCAGCCAGTATTCTCAGTCACAACACCAACACAGAGACATCCAATCAAGAGACAAACAATCTATGCAATGCTATAGATGTGGAAAAATGGGTCATAGTTCCAACCTTTGTCGAACTCCTTGGGAGAAGATTTGTGATAAGAAGGAAAAGCCATCAGATAAAGGTAACCCTCCTGAATTTGCACACTATGTTGTAGCACATTGTAATGTTGGGATTGAAGAAGTTTTTAGTACTTCATATTTTTCTTTGAATGATACTTGGTTGTTAGATACTAGAGCCACATGCCATATGACATTTAGAAGAGATTTTTTTGAGACATTCAATGATCAAGTGGATGGAGTAGTATATTTTGCTGACAAATCTGAATTACAACCTTTAGGGATTGGTTATGTTAGACTTAAATTACCAGGTCTTGCTGATTACATACTTTCTAATGTTCTTTAACTTCCACAGTTGAAGAGAAATTTGATATCCCTTGTGAATATTAGACGGCAAGGTCATTGAATGCAGATGTTTGATGGCATCATTGAAATTAGATGATCTATTGATTCTATGATTGTTATGACTAGGGTAGAAGTTGGAACACTTTTACATTTGAAAGGTACTTCATCACATTCCCAGAATACTACAAATTTCTCTCAACATAGTGGTAACTTGTCTTCTAGTTTGTTATGGCATGCAAGATTTGGTCACATTAGCTATGATAGTCTTAGGATCATGAAACAAAAAGGAGCTCAAAGGATTCCCACTATCTAAAAAGAATTTCTCAATGCAATGCTTGCATTTTAGGCAAACACAATAAATAACCTTTTCATGATTCTATGTTTCGAGCTTCTAGAAAGCTAGCTCTCATTTACTCTAATTTGTGTGGGCCTATGCCTATTCCATCAAAAAATGGAAATAAGTATATAATGACTTTTATTGATGACTATACCAAGTTGTGTTGGGTTTATTTATTAAAGGAAAAATCTCAATCTTTTGATACCTTCAAAAAATTTCATTTGTGGATAAAGAATGAAACTCAACTCAATATTGGAACTCTTAGAAGTGATAATGGTGGAGGGTACACTTCTAAAGATTTTCAAAAATATCTACAGGACAATGGTATAAAGCATCAAACCATTGTTCCTTATAATCCATAGTAGAATGATGTGGCAGAACATATGAATAGAGCCCTGTTGAATATGGTTAGATTTATGATATTTTTCCAAAATCTTAAATTTATATTTTGGGGAGAAGTGGTTCTTTGTGCTGTCTACATAAAAAATAGAAGTTCATCTGCTACACTAGAAAATAAATCTCCTTATGAAATGTGGCATGGTCGTCTTCCCCATATGAAGCATTTTAGGGTTTTTGGTTCCCCCTGCTATACTTTAATTCCTGAACAACTAAGAAATAAATTGGAAGCTAGGAGTAGAAAATGTATTTTTTTGGGATATTCCACTTCTAAAGCTTATCATCTCTATGATGAGGAAAATAAAAAGTTTTTTATTTCTCGAGATGTTATATTTCTAGAATTTGGAAAAGATGCCTCCAGTATTAATAAATAGAATGCTCATCTTGATCGATTTCATTCAAAAAAATTCTATCATGAATGGGATAATCCACTTCCACCTCTTGAAGGGGGGATTCCTCTTCTAGATCAATCTCTGGAAGTTATAGAGAATGTAAAACAGTGTAATGAATCTGAAATTTCTTGTGAAGAACATGCTGCAAATGAATGTGAACTAGTTTCTAAAGAACTTGTTGCAAAAGAATGTGAACCAACTTGTGAAGAATTTGATTCAAACGCTCTTGAAATTGAGAAAACATCAGGACAACCAGTCCGTAGATCATTGCGGCCCAAGACAATTCCAAAAAGGTATGATGATTTTGAATTAAATTTTTCTGTTGTTGATGAACCTTCTTCATTTCAAGAAGTAACAACTAGTGATGCATGGAAAAGTGCAATGCAAAGAGAGTATGATGCTCTCATAAAAAATGGAACTTGGAGGTTGGTGGATCCTCCAATTGGAACCAAACCTATTGGCTATAAGTGGGTATTTAAAAAAAAATATAAAGTTGATGGATCACTTAACAAACACAAAGAAAGATTTGTAGCAAAGGGATATGCTCAGAAAGAAGGTGTTAATTACACTAAAACATTTTCTCCTACAACAAAATGGGGCACTATTCGAGCTTTGTTTTCTTTAGCAGCACAAAAAGGATGGAATATACATCATATGGATGTTAAGACAACCTTTTTGAATGGATATTTGAAAGAAGATGTTTATATGTTGCAACCTGAAGGTTTTTTTATCAAAGGTCAGGAACAAAAGTTATGTAAATTGATTAAATCTTTGTATGGTTTGAAGCAAGCACCACATTCTTGGTATGAAAAATTAACTGAGCACCTCCTGAAACTAAACTAAAAGCACTTTTATCTAGATGATGCAACTCTCTTTGTCAAAAAAATTGGTAGATCAATTGTATATCTAGTTGTATATGTTGATGATCTTCTCATCACATGAAATAATGATGATTATATCACATCTATTAAAAGAGAGTTGAAGAAGGTTTTTGATATGACCGACTTAGGGTTACTGCATTATTACTTAGGTATTGAAGTCGTTCAAAATCCTAAGTTTATTTTTATTTCTTAGAAGAAATATATTGGAGAGTTATTATGTAGATTTGGCATGGAAGATTGTAATTATGTTTCCACTCCAATGGAGCAAAATTTGAAGATTTCTTCTAATGAAGGAAATGCTTTTGAAGATCCAACTAAGTATAGGTAGCTTGTTTGAAGTTTGATTTATGTCACCACTACTCATCTAGACATTACCTTTGCAGTGGGAATTTTGTCCAGATTTATGCATAAACCATGTGAAGGACATTGGGTTGCAGCACAATGAGTTTTAAAATATTTAAAAGGAACTCAGACTCTTGGTATAAAATATTCAAAGGTTTCTGATTTCCATCTTACTGGATATTTAGATTTGGATTTTGATGGTGACAAAGAGAATGGAGCATCTACTTTAGGTTATTTAATGATTATGAGATCAGCTGCTATCACATAGAGATCAAAGAAACAAACAGTTCCTATTGACTCTACAACCGAAGTAGAGTATGTAGCAGCAGCTCAAGCCATAAAAGAAGTTGTATGGCTCAGGAAAATCCTTGATGATTTGGGGGAGAAACATATGACTTCAACACCTTTATTTGTTGATAACAATTTTGCAATACAATTGCCCAAGAATCCTAGATTTCATGATAGAACCAAGCATATCAACACCAAATATCACTTGATTCGACATCATATTGAAGCCAAAACCATACAGCTGCAACATTGTTCTACTAAAGACCAAATCGCTAATATCTTCACCAAAGCACTTGGTTGTGTTAAATTTGAGTGATCAGAATGCTCCTTGGCATGACAGATATCCCTTCAGATTAAGGGGGGAATGATAACTAATCCTATGGGATATTTTATTATCAATTATCTTTAGTAGTTTTTAGTAGTTTATCTTTAGTAGTTTTGGTAAATTTCTTCCAACTGTCTCAACAGTTGGATTGTAATATATTTTCCATTTTTTTCAATTCTATTTGAATGTTTGTGTGTGCATTTTTATTTCTATTATTTTGGGCCTGTTGTATTAATTTGAGTTTGTGTTGAGGGTAGGTAGAATGAATGTTGTGCTATTTTACTGTCAAATTGGTTTACCATGTTCCTTATATTCACTCCACGCCCAAAAATATAAATAATTATTATGGCACTTTAGAAGTGATTGAATTTATACCATTTGTCACTATTTTGATAGAATGGTCATGAAAAGTGTTAGGAGCATCAATGTAAAATATCAGCAATAAACGAATACATCTCATATAAAAACCTTGAAGGGACACTTGAAGATGGTGGATTGAACCTGCAAAAAAGTATAATTGTGTACTTGTTATCTACACCTTTATCTGAAGTTGTAGATGCCATTACATTTGAGACGATGTCATCTATTGTGGGGAAAAATAAAGGGGGTTTCTGCTTGGCACGGTGTCCTGCAAACTTACAAACAGAAGAGCTCGAAATGAGTTATGAAACTACAAATTGGAACCCTAATTTTAAGTGGCCCGAAAATGAGATATAGAAAATGAAATTAACTGAATTAATTGATTCAATCTTGTAAATTTACCTATGAAATGAAAGGAACAGAGGAAATACAGAGCACAAGTAAATCATCTAGGAATGCCCATTATCATACATATGCATCGTCTAGGCTATTTGGAAAGTAGTGACTATCATTTGAAATCCACAATTAAAAAGCGCAACTGGGAACCGCATGGAGTAGAGGAGAGAGGTAGCGAGACCTGGCGAAGAGGCGCCGACTGAATTATCTCCCAATTTAGGGTTCAAACATATGGATGGTTACGCATGAAGAGATGTGTCAGGCGCTGGTTTATTTCCAATTTGGGAGGTGGTATGACAACTGCATAAAGGGAGGTGGGATGACAGCTATAAAAAATGCATGTGTAAGTTGCCAGATGAAGCTACCATGCAAGCAGGGAGCATGATGTTGTTGAGAGATCTCACCTGTGGCATTGGCTTGTGGATTCTCTGCTACTTGGCTTGTTTGTGGGGACTTCAATATGACAGCATCTGACAAGGATGGTTTTTTACCCTTTCGATGGACAGAGAAGCCTCGTATTACATGCGTAATAAATTAGGGCTTTTTTATCCCAATGTGGGCTGTCGTCATTCTGATGGGGCCTGGCACAGTTTGTCTAATTACAGTCTTCTTCTGACAGAATTCATAAAAGGATTGTGCTATGATCTTGGCTCAATCTTTTTTCTCCTTTTTCGAAAAGCAAGCCTTACCGGTCACTCTTCTTGTTGATGTGACCTTGTTAGACCACTTTCCCATCCAATTTAATATTGTTTGACAAAAAACTAAGGCTAGGCATCCCATGAAAATTTGGAGGAGAACCAAAAAAAAAAACATTAAGAACATTGAGATCTGGATTCGTTGGAGCCCACAATGGATGGAAGTGTCCCTTTTCTCCATTGGAGGGTCTGTTAGATATTCTTGGAGTGTTCATCAGCTATTTGGACATTGTCTTGCATGCACCCTTTCTTTCTTTTCCCAGTTGGAATTTTGCCTGTGGTTTTTTCTTTGTGCCAGTTGGGCTTTGGTCTTCTGTAGTAACCCTATTTTGGGTTGTGGCTCTCATTTCCAAGCTGTATTGTCGTGGCTGCTTGGTTTCATGGGGGGGGGGATTTTTTGTTCTATGGGCCTGTCTTCTTTCTGGCCGCCTCTAAGGGCTTGGTGCTGCATTTTTGTTGGGGTCGAGTGGCCTTTTTTCTTTTCTCTTTTGGGGATGGGTTGTGGCAGTTTGTATAGGGGTTCATGATGGAGTGAAAATTGTGAGCTATGGACTTAAAGAAATAGATCCCAAAGCCATAATACTTGAGTTATAATCAACATTAATTCCATTTAATCAAACAAAATTGAAATAAAAGATTCACATTTTTATAAATTCAAATCGATAAAAGAGAGTTGAATATGTAAATCTAAGTTAAGATCTAGTACTTAGTAGAGATCTAGGGATTTTATCTAAAATCATTTGAGATTTATGTTATTGGAAGAAAATCTCTCACACACATGTACATATATGTATGCATATGTACATATACACATATACATGTATATGTATACATATACATAAATATATAGACACACATACATACACGACAACAATTAAAGAAGACAATACATGGGCTTATTGATATAAGTTGTTTGATGTGATGATTCAACATATTACATCTCAACATGGTTTTATAAAGCCAATATTATTGTGCTTAATACTTAAGGAATAATGCTCAACTGCACCCAAAAACCTAACCTATATTTATTATTAAACAATGTAATACTCCAACATTCCCCTATTATTAAATTAATTTGAACAAGAGTGAAATGTTGTAAGGATTTGGAACCCAACCCCTATTGGAGACATTGATAAAGTGCCTTCACTAATCCTCCATGCTCATCTGGAGAGAAACAAACTGACTAAAAGGAGAGAATAGTTTTCGAACATAAAATGTGGTATAACTACTATCTTTATGTAGTGAAGCTTGAGTAAAAGGAGAGAATAATTTTCTAACATCTCTCAATGTGTGTAAAACTCTTCCAACATGATTTAAGCCCATTCTATGCCGCTATAGTTAGGATTTGTATCTTATAGAAACCATGTGATTGTTGCACAAACAAAGGTGGTTCTAGAAACAACTTTTATTTAACGCTACTTCCTGAATTTCTTAAGTGTTTCATATTTCATAGAAAACCTTGAGATTTACGTTTCAATGCACACATTTCTTCAAAATTCAAATTCTTTAGTTCCTTCTTCTACAATAATGAATGAAACATCAACACACATGGATCCTCAAGAAAGGGTTCTTTCTTCATATTTCTTCCCATTAAATAATTTGCATGCTTCTATTTGTGGTTTTTCATATGTATCTACCATGACCTTTGATCAATATTCACATTTCTTGAGACAACATCTATAATTCTTTACCTATCACCTTACTCACTCCTCAACTTCTACCAAACACAATGCTATACTCACATGTGTTTAGGAAAGAGACTACTCTGATAGCACATGCCAAAGATTAAAGAGGAAAATATAGGGTTTCATTGATATAAAATATTTGATGTGATGATTCAATCTATTACACCTCAACATGGCTTTATAAAGTAAATATTCCTATGCATAACTACTAATATGAATAACTACTCAAACTTAAACAAAAACCTAATGTATTACAATACATACATACATACATACATATGGTTTTGTGATATTCATTGATTGATATGAAATGATTTAGGATGACTTTTTTTAAATGCATATCTACTACACATGGCTTGCATATTTATTTATAGGTTGACGTAATAGAGATCATATTATTGCAAACTCATTATGAGTAGCATGAGATTTTAAATTTAAATTGGGAGGACTAGACCATGATATGGTCTTTATAAGTGATAAAATGTAATTATGACACGGTCTAAAATTAGAATCACATTAGATTTATATTAGCCTTGGATAAAACCATAGTGAAAGAAAATCTAATAATATTTTCACCATTAACACTTCTTTGTATTTCAAATGAGTCAAGTGGAGTGTTAGGACCAAGAATTCAAAATATACAGAGTGAAATTATCTATTTTATTACTCTCCATGTTTGTGTGCATTTGAATCTACATGATCAGAAAAGTGAAAATGTAAGAAAAAATTAACTATTTTTTTAATATTATTTATTATCATTAAATATGGATAAGTCATATGCTCCCCTTTTTTTAATATACAAGAGGCATCCATTTTTCTTTTCATATAGTCAAAAGAGTAGAACCAACTTATAAATTATTACATATAAACTAAGAATAAAATAGGTTTGTTAAAACATATGCAAATGATGCCTCATCTTTTGAACTCCATAGGGACAAGTGTGATCATATAGAAATTACTTTACAAAAAATTAACTATAATGAACTCTAGTTTGTCTAATCCTAAAAAATGTAGTTTGTTTAACATTTTTTTTAATGCATGAAGAAAATAATAAAAACGCTAGATTTATTTTTCTTAATTCAATGTAAAATATAACAAGCATTTTATTTCATCATCTAAACATAATTCCTTCATAAATATTATATCTTGTATTTTTTTATGATTCTAAATATTGAAACATTATTAACATCATAGAAATCATGTAAAGAGCTTATTATCAATATTACAATTTGACATGTATAATAAATTTCATATATCTAATAACATGAAGAACAATCAAAAGTAATTCATCTCTCGTTGAAATCAATTTTTTTCCTAATGAGCTAATTATTTGGTATTTCTAAGCTATTAGATAAGAGGGAAAGAATTACACAAACTCTTTTCCTCTAACTACAAACAAGTGATACCCCACATGCCTTTCATTAAAAAGTTTCCTACCCTCATTGAGGCTACTGAATCAAGTGAATATTCATTTATTCATGCCCTCAAGAATTAGTGTTATGTTCTAAATATAATCGATTCATCATTAAACTTAGTGTTTTCCTAAAGATGATGTTTTTTAGGCCACTCCCATGAGTTTTGTATGTTTTACAAAGAATGTACGAGAATTAAAAATATTTGAGACCCTTGATTTTTTTATGAGAGAGCTCTAACAATCGAACATTGTAAGATCTAGATTTATTCCAGTGAGCTTGGAGTTCTTCCACACCCTCCTCTAAAACATTTATTTTAACCTCAACTCTCATTTTTCTACGTTGAGGACCCAATTTACATAGTTCGTCTATTTGAATGTTTGTTTGATATCAATTCCTTCAATAATATGTTGTAACATTATAATTTATGATGATGTAATGCCTACAGTTGGCCCATAATCTTGACAATTATACTACTGACTTTTAGAGTTTGTGAATTAAAACTGTGTGGTAATTTTTAAATGAACATTTAAATCAAATTCAATGATAAGAGATATTGTTTCTCTTATGCTCTTGTGAAAGCCAAATCCAAAAAAAATAAAAATTGCAGCATTAATTAGTTCCAAAGAAGTAATGGAGAAAATGAAATGGAATAACAAAACAATACATAAAACATAGATTTAAGTGTTAAAACTTTTGAGAAAATGCCAAAATCACTTTTATGAGGTATCAATATTCTTCCAGCTAGCTTCAAGTGCTTCCACACTATCCTCTAAAATATTTATTTAACCTCAACTCTCATTTCTTTACATTGAGGACCCGATTTACATAGTCCATCCATTTGAATGTTTGTTTGATGTCCATTCCTTCAATAATATGTTGTACCATTGTAATTTATGATGATGTAACACTTAGAGTTGGCCCATAATCTTGACAATTACACTATTGAATCTTAGGGTTAGTGAATTAAAATCATGTGGTAATTTTTAAATGAACATTTAAATAAAAATCAATTATAAGAGATATTGTTTCATTTATGCTCTTGTGAAAGCCCAAGCACATCCACAAAATGTATACCAATCTTATGAAGGATATCTAGAAGCAGAGCTAAGATCACCAAGTCAAAATTTTGTCAGTCTAGGCGAGAAAGATGAAATTGAGCTTGAAGGTCATCCCATGGCTGAAGATTTATAGTGGCTCTAGATAAAAGATCTTTAAGAGTATGAATGTTGTGTTTATGAAAGTACAGAGCATAGATTCCTAGGATTTCAACAAGAGGAATCCCTTGAGATTGAATCAACGAAGTCCACTAGAGATTGTGCTCATTGAATAAAAGGTCATCACAAAGACCATCCCCTTCCCATCTAAGCCAGGGTTTGAGGGCCTCCTAGGCATGCCAGATGCTTTTGACAATGAAAGTGCCTTGAATTTGAATTGGGTCCCTTATAACCATAATGGTTTTAAATCTAATCCCCATCTCAGAAGGTCTATTTATGAGAAAACTAGAGGAAATACAATGCCTAAGAAGAATCTTCCATGCTTTATCTCCATAAATGGCTCTAATAACCCACTTAGCACATAAAGCCAAACCTTGGTTCTAGGTAGAAAGAAGGCTAAGGCCTTCATACTCCCTAGGGAAACATCAATACTCTAAGGAAGCTCTAGGAAAAACATGAGGATCAACTCCAAAAGCCCAAAGAAAATCTCGCAAGATGTTTTCAAGATTTCTATAAGAAGCTTTTGATGAGGCCCAGGAAAAAGACTAATAGACGTGTGTAGCAGCCAATACTTTCTAACAAATCTGGAATTTATCATCCAAAGAAAGAGGCTTGGTAACTCAATATGTGAGCTGCTTCTTAATTCAAGAAAGAACAACATTCCAAAGCTACACAGTTAACCCTTGAAAGGAAAAGGGTATGCTCAGAAAGAAAAAAGTTTCCCCATGTTGAATCCACTTCCACTCATACTGGAGAATCCAAATTGGAGTTAGAAGAAAGGATTGTCTGTAGCATTGAGTTTTATACCACTGGATGATAGAACTAGAGGCAACACAAAAAGTATTAAGGCATTGAAGAGTTGCTTGAACATTCTCCTCATCCTCAATCTTGAAGTGAGAAAGGAGTCATATGCAAAATGGCCATTGACAAGTTGACAAGGTGACTTAGGGAGGGAAATTCCCTTGACATGACCAATAGAAATAGTTAAGGCTAACAAATAGCCAAACCCATCAACAATAAGAACATAGTATAAAGAAGGGGCTAGAGGACAACCCTTATGAATAGATCTGAATAACGCAAAGGAAGAAGAATGCCACCCATTGATGGTGATGCATATAGAGGAATCTTTGAAAATAATCATAATTAATTGAGTTAATTTGTGCCTAAAACTAAGATCCTTAAATATCGCAAGAATTAAAGACCATTCGATGCAATCACAGGCTTTAGCGAAGTCTATTTTGATAAAAATAGTATTATTTTTAAAGCATCAAGCCCATTCCATACACTGGACTAGATAGAAATAATGTTATTGAGGATGAATCTAGATTTAATAAAATTAGTTTATTTTGGCCGAACAATGAGAGACAATATATGACATATTTTGAGGGCCAGGACTTTGGTAATAATCTTGTAGGAGACATTACGAAGAGTGATAGGCCTCCAATTTTAAATATCCTCAAGATTCCCTACTTTAGGGATGAACTTTTTGTTTCCTTTTTCGATGATCTGACTAAGATTACAAGGATGGAAGGCTTCCAAATAGACCTTATGAAGGTTTGGTCCAACACAAGGCCAAAAATATTTATAAAAATCATAAGGAAAGTCATCAAAGCCAGGAGCCTTATCATCTACCACTGAAGAGGTGACTTCCTTGATATCTTCAAGGGTAAGCATATGGTCACAAAAGATTCTTTGAGAATCTAAGATCCAAGAGGGAATGACAGAAATGTAGTCCTACTTGATCACTGGTAGAGTAACTTTCCTGCACTGTGAACAAATTCTCATAATGTCTGAGAAAATCTTGAAGTAAATTCAAAATCTCTAAGAGCATCAAATGACCTTCCTTGATTATTTTTATGCCAGGGGAAGAATGATGAGCTCAAAGAGTAAGAAAAAATTCTTTAGAATCTTTATCTCCCACTTTGAGCTAGTGTAGTCTAACCTTAATTTGAGTTCCTTTGGTAGCATGTTCTGATTACTGGAAAAATTAGGTTTTGAAGGGGACCCGAAACCCTTTACAAAGCCAAAAGAAAAAGATTGAAAGAAGACAACACAAAAAAAAGAGGCAACAACAACGAGCTACCCTAAGAAGGGCTACAAGGGAAAAAGAGAAAGAAACAATAAGAAAACACCAGCCCTAAAGACAAAAAGCCAGCACAGGACCCACTCTATATGATCAAGTATATGATCCTGACTTTTTCATCGAGAGATTTATCCATTTTGGCCTAGATATTGTCCATCCAACCAATGACCCGCTTCAGCTCTTCAACATTTTTCTTTAGAGAAGGATACTTCTTCTTGACAATCGCGCGAGTTCTGGAACTAGGCCCACCAGTAGCCTCCAAAGAGTTATTCTTGTGATCACTGTCTTCCTCAGGTCCACTATCCAGGAAATTGACTAGGGCCTTAAGATTTATGCTGGAAGCTTTCATGTTGTCCTTGCTATGTTGGAGGATGTCAATGATGGTACTCTCCATATTGTCCATTCTTTTTTGAATCTCAAAAGTAGAAGAATTATGGTTAGTATTACCCTCATTGAGATAGGTGTCCACTTTCTCCTACCGTCTGGCATTCTTTACCTCAAGACTGGCATCTTTTGGCAGTATGTTGATCCACATTGATCCATAATTTTCTTGTGGTGGAAAAATTGGGTAACTTTGACTTGCAAGTCAGAGTTGAAGGGATTCAAAGATAGATCTTTAGTGGTAGCATGTAGATCCTTGGTGTTTTCATTATAGGAATGCTTGTATAACATGGTCAGTAACCTGCCATAAATATGAAGAACCCTCATAGTACGAGTGATGGCATCATTCCAACATACAATCTAGCTAGTTGGTTAAGTTGGACTAGGTTCCAAATTTCAAACTGTTTAAATGTGGGTCATAGTGGGTTGATGATGAAGCAATGACATGTTTAGATAAAATTGCATCTTGGAAAGATGCATCTGAGGTGTCTTCGATTCAATGCAAAACTTGATGGGGTAGTGATTTGACAAAGTCACATCAATAAGAGGCAAAACATGTAAATCTTGATTTTTAGAAAATGAAAAAAAATTGGGTTGTGATCATGGCATGATCAAGCCTTTTAAAAATCCTGTCAGAGGTAGCTTGAAAATTACACCAACTGTGTGAGGCATAGTGAGGACAAGGATGATTAATGTTAGGATTGAAAAGACAAACCTAATGACCAATGGATTCCTCCTTGCTTAAATTTATGTGATGTATATAATCGCAACACATAGACCTAAGCTCAACTATCAATCCACTCTTATAAAATAATTTTTTTAAAGCCATGAGGGATTATGTTGTACACGAAATTATTTTTATATCTTTTTATTCAAAATCGTATAAATAAATACTATAAATAGGAGTTCAACCATCTAGAATTAAAAAATGCACACTCATAATAAATAATAAAGAATATAAATCTTGAATGTGAGTTGATAGTCTTGATCTTTCGAATTGTGCATTTATTGTAAGAATAAAGTGTAAATACTAAAAAAATGAAGTAAAACTATTGAAAAAAAAGATAATAATAAAAATTCTAAATTTGAACTTTTAATAAAAATACAATTTATATATTAAAAAAAATTACCAAACAATGATAACAATAAAAATTATTAATTTAAAAAAATTAAACTCATAGCGAAAAAATTTAAAATAATCTTATTAAAAAAAAAAATTTCTTGTTTAAATATTCTCAATTAATACACATTTCTTTGAAAAATATTATAAAATAATTAATATTAATATTTTAAATTATAATAATATATTATATTTTTTACTATATTTTTATATAATTTCTCATACCTTTAAATTTCATAATTATGAGTATATAAAAAATATAACAAATCATGTAATAAATATTAAAATTATTATATATGATGTATAGACCATCAAATTGAAGGCTTGGTTAAAATAAAATATGTGAATACTAACAATGTTATTGTTTAAAAAAAGGCACTTCACAGGGCTCTATAAACTGAGAGAAATACTCGAGGCCCATAAAGTCAACAAACTTATATAATTCATCAATCAATTTATTATATTTATGAAAAAGTCCGTGTTTTTTAAATTCCTATATTATTATAGTCACAAATTTTCATGATACAAATGCTTAAAAACAACAAAGTTACATGATTCACGAATCAATTCACTATATTCATGAAAAAGCGGGTGTTTTTGAAATCCTTGTATGATAATAGCCACAATACATAAAATTTTTATTACACATCTTCATGTTTTGTTGAAGCAGTCAATTAAATCGAAGGGAATGCGAAGACAAACGGTCGGTCTTCGCAATCAAATACTTAATTGAAACTTACGAGCTGTAACATAAAGAGCAATGTTTTCCCCATTAGATCAACTAAATTTATACTCGGCTATAAAAATGATTCTCAAAATAACAGTTAAAATCCAATGAAGTTCGTGGTGAACTCATTCGCATAGTGAAGGGGCAAAACAAATTCCAAAATCTCCTTCAAAAAGTTGTTACCATTGCAATCTGGGGACATTTATTAGAGGGCAAAAGCCGCGGGAAATGAAATAGTGCAGATAATTTAATTGTTGAAAGTGGAAGAAGTTTATGTCATAGCAGTCTATGTTATTGTGGCAACGTCTAAATCATATACTAAAACGTGCATCTTACTATCAAACTTTTTTGAACTTCCCTTGTATGTTTTACGTTTTAGTCTACGATTTAGACAATACCTATGTTATTCACTAAGGAAGAAATTGTAGTGTACCTGGTTAAGACAGAGTAAACGATGGAGCAATCGCAGGTATTCAAAAGATGTAAGCTTCCACAGCTCAAATTATCTCCGCAGTTATCCTCAAACCACCGAAGCTACGCTTTCCAATACTTATATTTGAGGAAACAAAGCTTCTATGAATGCTACCATAAAATTTGCTACGTTTATAGTTGAATAATTTGCTCAAATTTGTTACGATGTCCATTTTTTAATCCTACGCAGCGATGACGTTTTTTATGCCACTCCCACGCAATTCGTATGTTTATAATGTCCTTTTTAGAATCACATGCATGACAGCTGATATATTTGACGCCACTCCCACGCGTTTTGTATGTTTTACACACGTCCAATTAAAAATTATGCTAAGCAGTTGAGTAATAATAAGAGCTGGAAAAATGTCCTTTTTAGAATCACATGCAGGGCAGCTGATATTTTTGACGCCACGCCCACGAGTTTTTGTATGTTCTACAAAGAATATACGAGAATTCAAAATATTTGAGACCCCTGTTTTTTCGCTGAGGGAGAGCTAACAATCGAACAGTGTAAGTTCTAGATTTATTCCAGCGAGCTTGGAGTGCTTCCACACCGTCCTCTAAAACATTTATTCGAACCTCAACTCTTATTTTTTTACATGGAGGACCCGATTTACATAGTCCGTATGTCCATTCCTTTAATAATATGTTGTACCATTGTAATTTATGATGATGTAATGCCTACAGTCGGCCGATAATCTTGACAATTATACTACTGAATTTTAGAGTTTGTGAATTAAAACTGTGTGGTAATTTTTAAATGAACATTTAAATCAAATTCAATGATAAGAGATATTGTTTGGCTTATGTTCTTGTGAAAGCGGAATCCACAACAAAATAAAAAATTGTAGTATAAATTCGTTCCATAGAAGTAATGGAGAAAATGAAATGGAATAACAAAACAATACATAAAACACAGATTTAAGTGTCAAAACTTTTGACAAAATGCCAAAAACACATTTATGAGGTATCAGTATTCATCCAGCTAGCTTCGAGTGCTTCCACACCATCCTCTAAAACATTAATTTGAACCTCAACTCTCATTTCTTGCATTGAGGGCCCGATTTACATAGTCTGTCAATTTGAATGTTTGTTTGATGTCCATTCCTTCAATAACCTGTTGTGCCATTGTAATTTATGTTGATGTAACACCTACAGTTGGCCCATAATCTCGACAATTACACTATTGAATTTTAGAGTTTGTGAATTAAAACTATGTGGTAATTTTTAAATGAATATTTAAATCAAATTAAAATATAAGAGATATTATTTCATTTATGCTCTTGTCAAAGCTGAAGCATATCCACACAAAATTAAATGTTGCACTATAAATTAGTTTCAAAAAAATAATGGAGAAAATGAATGGAATAACAAAATAACACATAAAACATAGATTTAAATGTCAAAACCTTTAACAAAATGCCAAAAACACACATATGGGGTATCGGTATTCTTCTAGCAAGCTTGGAATGCTTCCACACAGTCCTCTAAAACATTTATTTGAACCCCAAGTCACATTTATTTGAACCCCAAGTCTCATTTTTTTTATATTGATGACCCGATTTACATAGTCTGTCCATTTGAATGTTTGTTTAATGTCCATTCCTTCAAAAATATGTTGTACCATTGTAATTTATGATGATGTAACACCTACAGTTGGCCCATAATCTTGACAATTACAGTATTAAATTTTAGAGCTAGTGAATTAAAACTGTGTGGTAATTTTTAAATGAACATTTAAATTAAATTCAATTAGAAGATATATTGTTTCATTTATGCTCTTGTGAAAGTCGAAGCATATCCACAAAAAATTAAATATTGCACTATAAATTACTTCTTAAGAGATAATGGAGAAAATGAAATGGAATAACAAAATAACACATAAACCACAGATTTAAGTGTCAAAACCTTTGACAAAATGCCAAAAACACATGGGGTATCAATATTCTTCTAGCAAGCTCAGAGTGCTTCCACACCGTCCTCTAAAACATTTATTTGAACCTCAACTCTTTTTTTTGTACATTGAGGAACCGAGTTACATAGTCCATCATTTTGAATGTTTGTTCAATGTCCATTCCTTCAATAATATGATGTATCATTGTAATTTATGATGATGTAATGCCTACAATCAGCTCATAATCTTGACAATTACACTACTAAATTTTAGAGTTTTTGAATTAAAGTTGCATGGTAGTTTTTAAATCAACATTTAAATCAATTTCAATTATAAGAGATATTGTTTCATTTATGCTTTTGTGAAAGCCGGAGCATATTCATAGGAAATTAAAAATTGCAATATAAATTAGATTTTAGATTTATGCTCTTGTGAAAGATGGAGCATATTCAAAGGAAATTAAAAATTGCAATATAAATTAGTACCAAAGAAGTAATAGAAAAATTGAAATGGAATAACAAAATTATTTCTCTCACCTCTTTGTTTTATCCTTGTTACCAAACATACTGACTATGTTGGCAATATCATATCACCATCTCTTACATGTCACAACATGTTTGCATTGTATCAGTTTTAGTTATATTGGCTTGGCATCAATTATATTGATAATCTTTATTGGCATCATAATCATAATGATCAGTTTGATATTGTTCAATTTGATCATATGTAGTGATATCATATAGTTTTGATTGATTCATATTAGGATCTTGCCTTGAAGTTTTAAGTGTTATAAGTTTTAAAGCATTGGTCAATGTTGTGACCATGGCCTCAGTGTAAGTTGTGCTATTAGGAAGGGCTTTTGGTTTCCCCCTAGCCATCCACCATTATGCAGTTTTTTATCTTGATTAAAAGTGTGACAAATGCCACATCTATCAATATTAATGGGCATTAATTATTTTTGTTAAAATAAAAACTAAAAAGATGTTTAATTACACCATTTCAATTCTCTCATAGCATTCAAACAATTTGGAATTGATATGCAAAAAGTTAACTCTGTTGATCTAGGGCATCACTGCCCATGTTAGGGCATGATAGTAATGGCAGTTTGTAGTTACAAAATGTAACTTATTTTTGGAGGTGGCACAATGTAAAGGAGGTTATGAAATTTATAAGAGGTTTTGATAGTATTTTGAAGAGGTGCAAAGTAGAGAAATCACCGAGATATTAGGGAAGTTTTTGGCTTGTGGTGACTCACAGGTTTTATCATTTTGACCTTTGTTTAATGTTCATGAATGCCTTCATTTAAGATGTATGAGTTCATTTATAGAACACATCATTATATTTTACAAATGGATATAGTCATGGGTGTTTCAGTTCTTTCTAGTTATGTGCTATAGAGAGTTTTTGATCTCGCAAACTATATTTTAAAAGGAGTTTTGATTCTGGTTAAGTTGTGCATTTACATATGAATGACTTAGTGTATTGAATGTCATACCAATGGTATGACAATCATTATCCACATTGCATTCAAGTTGTGTGCTTTCATCAGTTATCATTATAGCATGTGTTTATTTTTAAGATCATTCATTCTAAACCCTTATCAAGTTTGTCTCGCTTAAACACATGTATTATGGTGTATGTCTATTGTATCAATGTAAATTTTTATTTCTTTAGTCATTCGACATGCATTCTTTGTTAATGGTATGTGACATTGATAGGATTTCATTTGAAGCACATTATGTGCATTTGGTGTTTGGTCTTAAAATCCTAGTCAAGGGTTTGGTCTTTTGGTTCATACATCCATGCCATTATGTTTATTTTATGATTATCATGTTCCATAGTGCACTTTGTATAACATTGGACAAAGATATACACTTTATATAAATAGAGATTAGAAAGGAATTCATAGAATTGTTTTGTTTGATTATAATAATCCTAGATTATATCACAAAAATAAATATATAAAGTTTTAAGAGTTCTAATAGAGATATTATTATTTTTTTACAATAAGGACTTGTAATTTTTTTATGATGTCAATTGAAAGGCATGACATGTGACATTAGTTAAGAGAATGAGTTTGAATTCAGTTTGATATAAGTTTGATTTCCAATTCTTCAATTTTGTTTATATATTGAATAGAGGCAGATTATTCTCAGATGTAGACAGAGAGGATATATTGAGTTTAGATTGATAATATTTTTATATTGTACACTATCAGTTGATCAAAAATTGTTGATTGGTATATGTTATATGATTGTATGTTATGCATTATTAAATACAAAGATATATATTACATTTAATAATGTATAGGATAGAATTATAGGGTCTACATGACAATCAATTTTTTTGATCTTTTTAGGTAAGAAGTTGAAAAGTGTAGAAAGGTCAGTGAGACATATAAGACTATCAGTGAGATAGCATTTGTTAGTGAGACATTTGTATAGCCAATGAGACAATGTAAATGATATTTTAGATTAACCTAGTGAGGCTTTTCAAGTGGGTTTTACCTAAAGGGCTTTCCACTAAGGATATATCTTGTGTTATTCTCTTATATTCTTTTTTTCATTTGTCTCATTTGAATTGGTTTGCATACTATCTTTAAAAATTAATACATTATTTTTTTTATCACTAATTCAACCCTCCCCCTTCTTAGTGATAATCATACTCCAACAATTGGTATCATAGTCATATCCTTCATCTAGGGTTGTCCTAGTTTAGGATTACTTTATGGAGATTCAAAATAAACTTGGTGAGATTAGACATAGGAAAATAATTTTAGTTTCAAAGATAGAGACTCAGAGAAATTTTTTTAATTCTATGAAAGAGGAACATCTTCTTATTGTAATCACACAAAATTGGTCTCCTAAACCATAGTCCCCTAATATCAATTATTGATCATAATCCTAAAAGTCCTAATCCAAAAGGCAATTCAAACTCTATCAATCTCATCTAATAATGAAAGTTGCAAAATCATTAAAATCAATTAATTTCAAAACATCAATATTAATAGACAATTAAAATTAATTAATTTAATTAAATATCCTAGCACATTAATTAAATTAAACCCATTTGTCATTTACACATGAAAAAGGGATTAATTTGAATTCAATTATGCACAATTGAAATAAATATCTAAAATCAAGATAAATCCTCAAAATTGACAAAAATAATGGATATGTTCAAATTTGATAAAAACAAGGAAAATGATTGATAAAAACAAAGTTGATAAAAACAAGGAAAGTTTGAGTTAAAAAGTTGAGTTGCAAAATTTATTAAATCAAATAAAAGGAAAAAAAAAGTTGTTAACTTGAGCATAAAAGATTAAATCAATCTATTTTATCTATTATTTCCTCAAATCAACTCAAAAAGCATGCTTTTACTAGTCTTTCACTCAAGTTTGGATTAATCTTGATCGTTCATCTGAATCAATCTCTATCATCGATTTTATCAGGGTTTAAAATTAAGGCTCCTCTTCTCATTCAATATGCATAAGTTTGATAACCTTTTTTATTTTGCAGGTTTTGTGAAGAAGCTATTGTGCATCAATTTGAGAATTTGAGAGTTTTCATCTTGTTATTGTCATTATTTTCATATCATACTTAGCTTAGAAATTGTGTTTCTTTCATAGGATTTAGATTAATTTTATATCTCATTTACATCATAAAAAATATAAAAATAAAGTTTAATCTTGCATTCATATAGAAACCCTTCATCTCGATGGAGTCAAGTCACTAATATTGCTTGAAAATTTTGAGAGCACTCATACTTTCATCATTTAGGAGGAAATATACCAAATTGTTATGGTTTTTATGCATTCATTTACCTAATATTATGTGATTAACACACATCTAATGATCTATTAAAGTTTTTGTGATTGCAGCTTGTGAGATCAAATTTCACACCCGAGTAATCTTTAAGAAACCCCCCTCTTAAAAAAGATATAAAATCTTGGCAAATATTTCATTTTGTTGAAAAAAAATTAATATCTATTGCCAAATCTCTCAAAAAAAAAAATTAAAAAGGTATTCTTATTGGCAATTATTTTTTAATAACATTTTTTTTGTAGAAAATATTTGTCAATTTCAAATAGTCAAAATAAATAAATTAATCACCATGCTGAATACTTCTATTTAAATAAATAGAATTCTTATAAAAAAAATTTAGGCTTAATGTGGAAATATTTGATGGGATTCAGGAATAGAATCTCTAATAATTTCTTGGTACCATTTATTTAAAATATAATCTAATAACCTCATTGTATTGTGTGAGACAAATGTATTGATATTTTAAAATACTAAAGGGGCCCAAAATTTGTTCAAGGCCATTGATTTATATTGAGATCAAAAATTTTAAAGAAAGTTTAGCTCCCATAAGCATTACAAACCAAATAGTAACATTTTTACCTCATAGAATATAATGAGGGTCACTAGATTATACTTTAAGTCAATAATAGAAACTAAAAGTTGGTGATAGATAACTACATTAACTAATAATCATGATATATTATTGGAGAATTAATTTAAATTTCTATGATAACTTATAAAATTTTGGTGAATCAAATCTAGTCGTTTTATCAAATATTGTGGCGAATTTTTGAGTTCAAGTTTTAAAAAAAATAAAATTATTTTACAATTTAAATATTTCTAAAAATCAAAATTTTGTAAAAATGTGGTGATTTAGGTTGCCTTAAATCTTGAATTATTAGCTAAATTTGGATTCTCAAATTTCCAAAATTAGCCAATTGGCAAATATTAGCCACTAAAAATTACTATGTTTCACACACACACATCTTTCGTGCCCATTGTGGGGCACAAATTGCATTTTCTGGCCTCAAAATTTAATTTTTTGACTTTTCATCCGTATAATCATTTCCAAGTTATCTTATGAGAATTTGGTAGTTCGTACAAGTTTTCATTAAAAGATCTTTTGTCGTCTAAACCTAAAGGAATTATCGTACAAGCACTTGAACAAAGTTACCTTGCCATTCAATATTTGACCTAGACTTGTACGAGTCAGATCAAGTTTGTATTTGTTGTAATATAAGATCAGAATTGTCATAAGAATTCCTATGGATTTTGTGTTTTATCGTATCCAAAATAGAGGAATAATTTCTAGTTTTTTATCATTTTAATTTGATTATTACTAATGTTATCCTTGACCTAGTTTCTATTTTCTCACATTTTTGAACAACTTAATGAGTTCTTACAAGACGCTTGATGAAGATGCTTTGAAAAGACTACTATCATGTTTGTGATGTAGGTTTCCTTGGGATTTACAAGATACCATTGTGTTTACATGTGTGTTCATTTTTTTAAAGATTAATTATGTATTGCATGTGCACCTTTTAGAGAGCCTTGTATTGAATGAAAAATATCATGGGAATGACTCAAGTGGGAATAGGTGGACTTGTCCATTTCAACCCACTATAATCAAATGCCCCCTTTTGAGATTTAAGTCTCGAGGGATGCAGCTATGTCTATTTTTTTTTTACTCTGGTGATTGTGTAGGGATTTGCAACTTCAATCCTATGTACATGATTACCATCATCCTAGTACTCACAGAGAACTCTTTTGTGTCTCAATCCTATTTACTGGACAATGAAAGAATATATACATGTGTGTGTAGGGTCGAGTGACCTTAACCTTGCTTGTGAGACTTCACTATATTGAGTACTTGTAGGGCTATAGGCCTTAATCCTTCTTGTGGGACTACATGGGATAGTTACGAATGAAAACCCTAACTAAAAACCTCAAGTTAGAAGCTACCTTATCCACCTTCGAAAAGTTGATAATCTTTGTCCAAGGGAGATAGTAACTCCCCCAAGATCACTTGCCATATCATTCCCCCATTAGGATTTGGAGTCAGCTAATACAATATTGAGAGATTAATTGTGTGTTCTCCAATGGTCATATTCTGATTAGCTATTTGGTGTGTACCTAAGTTTTCAAGAATAGGTTTTCTTCCTACGCTAAATTCCTTAAGGTATTTTGTGCTTAAAATCATCTTTTGTGTATGCTTGTTATGCTTGTTAAATTACTTGAACACATAAAAAGAGAAGATTAATCACATCCTAAAACCCTAAAAACTAGAGAACTCATCAAAATAGTCAAAATTTAGTGGAAAAACACTATTTTATGAGAATAGTCATTTGTTCCCCAGAGAAATCACGTATGAGTTAGGATTTTATGAATTAGATGAGGTAGTTAGTCATATGGTATAGTAAAAAAATTTTCAAGTATACTAGGAATTATCATACAAACAGTTATCATTTAATGCCCATTTTTAGGTCCTCTCAATATTTAGTACTCTTTCGTAGGGAAAAACTACTTTATCATGCTATTTTAGATCTTGTGTCATATGAAACTTCATTATGTCATATGAAACTTCATTTTGTCATACGAGTCTAAAAATTTTAAGAAAAAAGAGCAGTTTTAACAAAAAAATTATCATGTACATATCTCTGGAACCCTGTCTATGATTAGTAAACGTCTATCAAACAACTTGCACTTAAATATTATTTAATAGCCTATATGATATATTTTTTGATTACGTATCTAGATTTGTGAATTAAATAATATTAGCCTTTATTAATCTTGGTCACCTAAACATGAGTCATGAGTTTCACCTACTTAGGTGACTTAGCCTTAACTTTGAAACCTCGTACCTAGTTTAACATCAAAATAAATTTATCCTCAAACTATCATCATTGAAATTTTTTCACTAGTCCTAGATTTGATCATCACATCTTATCAACATCAACTTTTAATCACATCGATCTTTTATGCCTGTCCAAAATAGAAAATCTTTTAAATAGAAAGACAAACAACTTGAAGCACTCAGCATGGACTATTCATCTTGTAAAAGATCATGGTCACATGTGACATGCCCTTATACAAGAAGAACTTTTCGATTCAACTACAAAAAAGACCTGAATCAACTTTTCAAGAACATCCAAAGTCTTCAACTACTGAACAAATAATCTTCGATCAACCAACATCACCAAATCATCCTTCAGGTTTCAATCAAAATTGATCTACTAATCAAGAAAATACAACAATTCTAATAATGCCCAAAGGGAGACGAGAAAACAAAGGCTTTAGATGTCATTCTCAAGATCGTGACAATGACCCACATGATAGTTCATGTAGTGGCTATGAACTCGATGAGGAAGCCAAAGAAAAATATTGGAATGATAAATACTTCCATAAGATGATGAAGATTCTCATGAAGAAAGAAAAAGAGAAATAATTTCTTGACCTTTCTAAACAAGGAGCTAAACTTCTTGTTGACTTTAACATTGACAATATCATCACTAAAAAGGAAGAGACACCTCTAGAACTTGTCACTAAATAACTACAAGCTTTACAAACTCAAACTCTAGAGATGCAAAAGCAAAAAGAGAAACCTGTTGTGAAATACTCTCTTGACACAATTTGTCCATCGCATTTTGATAAAAGTATGTACATGCCTCAATTCCCTTTCAGAGTTAAGATTCCTGAATTTGATAAATACAATAAATACACTAGCAACTCTGATCCTCAGTACCATATCCATGGTTTATATTCTCTTTGTATGGAATTAATGCATGAACAGACTTATCTAATGTGTCTCTTCCTAGGAAGTCTTGGTGGTCAAGAAATTGAATGGTTCTGAAAACTACCTACCAAAATTAGAAATTTTGATGAACTAATCAAGCTATTCCTACAATAATATTGATACAACATACAAAATCTTTTAACTATGATAGATCTTTGCAACATGAAACAGAAAATAGGAGAACCATTTCTCACTTTCCTTTAGAGGTGGAGAAATATCTTTTCTCAATATCCATGACAAATACCTAAATATGAGAAAATGGACATCTTTATCAACAATCTCATTCCAAAATTGAACTATCACATTCAAATGGTAGGCCCACCTACATTTGATAAGAGGGTGGGAAGTGCTCTTAAAATGGAAGATGTACTAATTAAGAGAGGTGAAATATCTCTCCACAAGGAGACCAAGTATGTTTTTGGCTCTAAAGATAAGAACAAATATTGGAACAAGAACAAAGATATTTGTAATGATGGGGTGCTTGATACTTCCAATCCTAAACCAAAAATAGCATTTGTCAATTTTACTAGTGGTATCTAGGCTACTAAACCTACTAAAAATACAACACCTCCTCCTAATAAATTGGCGACCATCTTGAAGGATAAACCATGGGTATCAAGAGCTAAAATTAATTTCATTCCTCTAGGAGAATCTATCGAGTCAACTCTAAAAATGCTTTTAGCCTTGACAACATTATCACATTGCTAGATAATATATGACCTTACGATTCTTAAAATGGTGGAATGAGGATGATTATTATGATTACCATCAAAGAAAGGACATAAAACTAAGAAATGCACGAAGCTTAAATATGTCATACAAGACCTTATTGATAATGACAACATTTTTTTTGTTGGTTATAACACTAATGCAGACCATAAAGCATTCAAAGAACCTTTCCCTATGTATGAAAAGGGAGAATCTTCTTAAACTAATGGAAATGCTAAAGCCAAATACACTTACACCAATGATGACAATGTCATTAATATGCTTGAACCATCTCAATCTGAACATTACAATGTGATCATTGCTAATACAAAGGATAAGAAGTTTGAATTCGCAAATGATGTGATCCGAGATCAAGAAAAGGTTAGCCTCAACGAAGTTGAACCTACATCTTCAAAATAGAATGCAAACAAGAAACCTACTACAACCAGTTCTAAGGCATCAAAATCTAAATAATTGGTTTCATCATCTTCTACTGGATACAAAATTCTAGAACAACCAAATGAAAAACCAATGCACAATCTTGATCTTTGAATTACTTAAGATTTCACCTACTCATAAAGAGATCTTGGAAAAATACCTCATCATTACAAATGTGCCTAAATATTTACACCTAGATCAGTTTCAATCCATGATAGGTCACTTGAATTCACCCCACTACCTATCATAATAAAAAAGATGATAAATCTTTGAGTCACCCGCAAAAACAACCATTACACATTGAAGTCATGATCCATAAACATTGAGTCTAACGTGTTTTGATAGATGAAGGTGCTGGCCTAAACATTTTTACTTACAATCTGATCATACAGCTTGGATTTTTTTAATGTGCTATTGATCCTAGGAAGAAGATAATAAACAAAAATTATTATGAAGAAGAATGACCCTCCAATGTTCTAGTAGTATTACCAATCATGGTGGCGCCTATGGAATGAGATTTAATCTATCGAGTGCTTGATCTTCCTTTATCTTACAATATGTTTCTAGGAAGATTGTGGATTTATGAAATGAAATTTTTATCATCTACATACTAGGGTGGTCCCACAATAGTGTGTCCCACTTTTTGGCCAACTTTGACACAGAGATCAACATTCTTAGAAAAAAAATTCACTTTTGAACACCTGTTGCCACAAAACTATTAGGAATTTGAAGATGATGTAAACTAGAGTCTTTTAGAATTTTCTTTCTAGTTTCTTAATATAATTTTTCAAATAAAAATTTAAATTCTTTTAAATTCATTTTTCCTTCTCCTTTGAAAAGTAGTTTGTGTGAAAAAACTGTGTTTTTAAGGATTTACTATCACTTGGATCAGCATAACTTTTTTTTTAAATATGCTAATGATGTAATTCTTTCGATATTATATTTTTAATTTCAATATCTAAAGGATGCAATTGGTTTTACTCATTTTGAGTCAATATTTCATAGTTTATTAAGTCCTAAAGTGACAATAACTATAATTTAGACATAAGGCCACTTAGATCGCTCTAACTTGATTTGTGTATATTGAAATTCCTTTTTCCTTTTTTTTTTATAGAAAGGTAACAAAAATACTCTTTTCCTACATATTTTTCATAAATTATTTTTTGTAATTTACTATTTTTCTTGAAGTCTTGAAGAGAGAGGTTGTTGAATGACCAAACAACCTATGTTTAGTTAAAGTAATATTTAAAAGTGATAATGAACTCAATATGTATTAAAATTATATTCATTAGAAAGCTTGTTCCGAATAGAATCATACTACATAGATAGGTTTCTCAAATGGATTCATTTGATCTACCAAAACATAAAGTTGAAGTGATTTTTTTTGGTATTTTAATAGGTGCAAAGGAGACTCCATTGCAGGTATGAATGAGGATTATAGGTGTTATATGAATGTTTTTTTAATCTAAGAGGCTTTGAGCTAACCATTTTTAATTAATTCCTTAAAATGGAACCTATCAAGGCTTAAATCATTATATTTTATTAAAAATGTGCTATTTCAACAAAAATCAACATCTCTAAAAAAGTGTGACCCACTATTAATGTGCAAAGTTCCCCTATAATGGAGTTGAGGTGAGTATTCCTACCAATAATATCTATGCTTATGATGCACTTAAAAAATACAATGATACAATGGTTCCTCATAATAGAGAAGCTACTAATGAGAAACTAGCTAAAATTTTAAAATCTATGATGAAAGGTTGTGATAAAAAGCTCAAAATCAAGGATATAAGAATGGGATAATGTAAGTTGGAACCAATACTCTCACTAACATCGTTTCCCCCATCTCCTCGGTATTATGGAAAACCTTTCGATGATATGAAACCATCAACTTCAAAAACTAATGTTGTTCATGATGGTTTTTTGTCAAATTAATTGTATCCCTTGTAGATAAAAATAAAGAGAAATCTATGCTTCCATGGATTTATAGAAGAGAAGATGATGAAAAAGAAGTAGAACACTATTAGATTTCTCCTAAAAAATATGGTAAAGGATATGAACTAATGCAATGCATGGGTTACAAGGAAAAGGGTTCCATAGGAAAAAATGAGGAAGGATTAACTAAACCAAATCATATGGAATTCATAATCTCTAAGGATAAGACCGGTTTAGGTTTCAAAAAGGGGATATTCCATCATTTAGAAGACATTTAAATGCACATAACTTTTATGAGGCACCTATCTTTGATGATGATTTTTTTGAGGAAGAAGATGACTTTCCTTACACTCCTATCCATCCTAATATTTTACATCTCCTTGAGGATGATAGAGGATAGAATCCACAAGTGAATGTAGTTGAACAAGATCCTATTAATGAAGTCTTAGAACAAAATATCAATTCCATAGCTAAACACTCAAGTATTCAAGCACAAGATTCTACTTCATAAGAACAACCTGATTTAGAAGAAGGAACCCAGGATACATAAGAAGCTAACACGACTATAGCTGAATTTTTTAATAGGTCTGATGGAAGCCAAATAGACTCACATGAGTATGAATTTTTTAATGAACCTAAAATAGTAGGAGATAGACATCCTAAATGGGAGAAGCTA
This sequence comes from Chamaecyparis obtusa, assembly GCA_027943335.1. Taxonomy (NCBI): domain Eukaryota; kingdom Viridiplantae; phylum Streptophyta; class Pinopsida; order Cupressales; family Cupressaceae; genus Chamaecyparis; species Chamaecyparis obtusa. The sequence goes on along the minus strand of BSBK01011111.1, from coordinate 369,850 downwards.
GTGAACTTTACCCATGTTTTAAATATGCCTCATTCTACTACTACAAGCTCCAATGAATATGAATGGGATTCACAATTTGAAGAAACTGTTGAAAAAGAGTTGGATGTTGTACATAAGTATACAGGACAAATCAAAGTAGGTTAAGGGTCTAGAAGTGGGTCTAATGAGTTAGGATCTCAAAATTATAACGTGGACTCTAATGATGATGTTGGAACTCCTAATGGTCTATATACATTGTCACAAAGTATTATTATAGGAGTCAACTTACGAGTTTGAGATTTTGATGAACATACTGTGAATTCCCTTGATCCTATTGAACCTTTATCCCTTAACCACCTTGAGAATATTAATTAGACTATGAATGAATAATCCATAGATATTCCCACTTTTCAGAATGATTATGCCTTATCATGTTATCTCAGTGGTGTTGAACCTGTGACTTCTTCCATCAGTAAACCTAGCGTAAACATGACAGAAGCAGATATCAAGTATCTTAGTCTCAAAAATAAAATTAAAATAAATAAGTGTTCTAGTGGTGAAAACCATGTTGTGGTGGTATCAAAAAAAATAATAATAAAAATAAGAGATATATCATGGTGAAAACCTACATGAGGTGTCTAAAGATGAGATACTTCATATTTTTCCAAGTTACTTTCAGGAATGGTCAACAATGGTTATTGAACCAATACAGCCTATAAATCAGGGTACATAAGAGAATCTACATATAATATGTATTTCTAAATCATTATCTAAAGAGGAAACAAAAGAGTTTATTGATTTCTTCCAAGAGAAAAATATTAACTTTGCATGGACTTATTCTAATATGCCAGTTCTGGATTCTGATCTTATAATGAAAAATCTCTCTATTACTCCAAGAATCAAGTTTGTAAATAAGAAACTATGAAAAAAATATCCTCATATCGCATTTTTGGTCAAAGATGAGCTAGAAAATTTTCTAAAAGAAGGATTCATCTGAGTGATCAACTATCCAAAATGGATATCAAATATTGTACCAGTTTCAAAAATAGACAAAGTAATCCATGTATGTATAGATTTTCAAGCCCTTAACAAAGCATTTCCTAAGGATGAATTCCCACTACCTAACATTAACATGATAGTAGACATGATTGCTAGATATGAATTCTACTCTCTAATGGATGGCTTCTGAGGCTATAATCAAATCAACATTGCACCTGGGGATCAAGAGAAAATAGATTTCACATGTTCTTGGGGAACATTTTTCTAGAATATTATGTGTTTTGGTATAAATAATGTAGAATCTACCTATCAATGCACCATGATGATAATATTCCATGACATGATACATAAAAACATGGAAGACTATGTAGATGATACCTTGGAAAATTCTATGAAAGGGTCCAAACATCTAGAAAATCTTGGTTTCAACCTAGATAGAATGGAAAAATTCAAACTCAGATTAAATCCTAAGAAATGTGGATTTAGTGTTACATCTAGAACACTTGTAGGGTACATTATTTCAACTAAAGGAATTGAAATTAATCGAGCAAAATTAAAGGCTATAATGAAAATGGAACCTCTAAAAAATATAAGCCAAATCAGGACACTTCAGGGAAGAATACAATCTATCAAATGGTTTATTTGTCAACTTGCAGATAATGATCAACCTTTCACTAAAATATTACACAAAGGAGTAATATTCAAATGGACTAAAGAATGTGATAAGAGTTTGAAATAGATAAAAGAGTATCTTGTGAATCCACCTATTTTAATGTCTCATATTCTTAGAAAGCCATTAATACTTCATATATCAACAATGACTACATCATTGGGGGCACTTCTGGCACAACATGATGACAAAAAAGGAAGGAGCTATATATTACATCAATAGAACATTGGTGTCATATGAAATAAAATACACTATTATTGAGAAAGCTTTCTTAGCAGTGGTTTTTGCTTCCGAGAAATTAAGGCACTATATGCACGTGCATTTCATCAAACTATTGGCTAAGATTGATCCTCTAAATTATATTTTGAGAAAACAAACATTAACAGGTCCGTCCAAGCTAAATGGCTTATGATCCTTAGTGAGTTTGGTATTGAGTATGTTAATCAAAAATCTATTGTAGACACCTAAAAATAGTCAAGATAATCCAAGTGAGAAATCAAGGAAAAATAAAAAATTTAATTGAAATCAAAGCCAAAGAGGATTAATTAAATCAAATTGATCATTTAATTAGGAAATTAATCAAACTAATTATATAATTTAATTGAATCGAATCCAACCTATTCAAGTGCTACACATGGCTAAAGAAATTCAATAAATCAATTAATTAATTCCTAAAATTTCTCACCTACCACATGTGAAGGAATTAAATCAACCAATAGGAATTGAGAAAGGAGCTCACATAGATCAAAGCCAAATTGATTCTTAGTCACTCATCGTGAGAATGAATCTTGACCACTCATTTTGCCTCTTTGTCCAAGCTTTTAGGACAAAATATTTAAATTGTCTCAACATTTGAAACCATCAACTTGACCCAAATTTTATCATGGTTAAACTTAATCCACCCCATAAGATTGGTAAAAAATATAAATAGACACCAAAATCAGGATAAAAGTATCTACTATCATTTAGTAATTGCATCCTTATTATAGTTAATTTGATTTGAAAACATAGTTTTAAGCATTTTAGCATATTTTGAGAAAAGATAGGCTTTAAATCCATCATTTAGCATTTAAATTCTCATTTTACAGTTGTCTCTAATGGATTCTTGTTGAGAGCATTTCATTATCTTCATTAATTAGAGATCCATGAGATGTTTATTGGTTTGAGCTGTAAATTCTATAGGTTGTTAAGGTTAAATTAACTTAATTTGAATTGATTCATTGCAAACTGGTTTCATGAAGGTATTAGTCATACACAAAATGGCACTCAACATGGGGCTAGATGCCTCTACAAACCAAATTTCATGTTTATTTGATAAATTTGCATGAATCTTTGTTTGAACTCTTTGTTTTATGGGTTAAATAGCGCGTACTAGATGGGAAATAACATGTGTAATGAAAAGTTTGGAACCTTTAAACAACCTCACAACTTTATTTAAAAGAGGAAATATAACTAAAATTATCCTCCTCCCAAGCACCAGGGGGTTGGGTCATGATGACATTGAATTAAGTCATTTGGGCACAAAGATACTTGTTTAAGGGGCTTGCTGGTTGTTATGAAGACTCCAAATTTGACATTCCTATAAGAAAATTCTAGAAATTTTTTGTCAAATAAAAAAAATGATATAGGATAGGGTTAGTAAATCATCTACCTAAAACCATCATTCATTTCATTCCATCAAAATTTACCCTAGGAAATAGTAAAATCTATAACATACATGATCATCAATTATTATATGCTAAAGATTCTAAACTCATTTAAAATCATCAATATCATTAACACTTCAACCATAGAATAGGAACATTCTAGAGAAAAGAAAAACATAAATGAAAGTGATACACATTTTACTAAATACCAAAGTAAAACTTTGAAGGTAGTGGAATAACCAAGTATTCTTTACTTTAATTTAAGATAATGAAACTCTATCCATCATTGGTTTAGATACATAGCTCCAAGGGAGCTCAAGATCATACTATGCTAAGAGAGGAAATATTTTAGAAGATAGAAACTATTCTATTCCCTATTGTTCCTCAAAATCATCAACTTTTCAGACCCTTGAAATGGTCCAAAATGCTATACTTATAGGGTACTACCCTTGTAAAATCATCTAGGCCAACCTCTATTGATGGTTGTTTTGTGTACCACTCAAAAGAGGTCGAGATGTACCAGTGTGTAAAAATCACAAATTTTATTGAAAGAGGAAATGGAACTAACATTATTATCCTCCCAAGTGCCAAGGAGTCAGATCATGATGGTTTTGAATTAGGTCAGTTGGATACATAGCTATTTGTTCAAGGGGCCTACTGGTTGGAATGAAGACTCCAAATTTGACATTCTTGCGAGGAAATGTTAGAGTTTTTTTTGAAAATAAATAGAAAAAGATAGGATAAAGTTAGTAAATTATCTACCTATAACCATCAAGTATTTTATCCATCAAACTTTACTCTAGGTAATACTAAAATCTATAACATACATGATTATTAATTAGTATACACTAAAGATGCTAAACTCTTATAAAACCATTAATATTACTAAAACTTCAATAAAAAACATGAATATTATAGAGTGAAGGATAAAATGAGATGAAAGTGATACACATTTTACTAAATACCAAAGTAACACTTTTAAGGTAGAAGAATAAAAAAGTATTCTTTACATTGATTTAAGATAAATAAACTCTAGCTATCATTGGTTTAGATACACAGCTCCAAGGGAGCTCAAGATCACACTATGCTAATAGAGAAAAGATTTTAGAATCTATAAAACATTCTATTTACTATGGTGCCTCAAAATCATCAACCTTATAGACCCTTGAAATGGTCCAAAATACTATACTTATAGGGTATTACCCTTTCACAATCATCTAAAACTACTTTATAATTGTTTACAAGTATACAAAATTATTTACGTGTATCTAATGAGATAGAAAGAGAAGAATGTGCCACTGGCATGAAATAATTCTACTATACCCTATAGATGATGTAGATGATCTAGATCTTGAGAGAATGTTCTACTGGTATGAAATGATTATACTATATCCTAAATCCTCTTGATCTTTTGAAATTCCCATATGTGCTTGATCAAAGACCTATCTCCTTACCATATACCTATACTTGACCTAAATAATGGTGGAAAAATGCTCAATCCTTGAGACAAGTAATGCTTGCAGAGTGCACATCTCACTTGTCAAATCTATTTGAATTCTGTACTTTTACTTCTAACATTATATCTCTTTGTATTGCAAGGGTGTGAATGCAAGTGGCCAAAAGTCAGCATTGGTAGGTGAGTCAAAATGATAAAAACAAAATAAATAAAAGAATAAATAATGGGGAAACACTATAAACTATGGAGATCCAGAATTGTAAAGATCCACATGAATGAGAGATTAAAGAATGGGAGGGAGAACTAACATTGTGGGGAAACATTAATCAAAGAAGATTATTTATACACTTCAAACCTCCCAATGTATGCATCAATTTATTGTTCCTCAGGTCTTGTAACCCACTAAACCTAAAACTTGGCATCCTTAAAGGTCATGTTTCCTTATTCTGTATGCTTTCGCATCTAGAAAAAGATTTCCTAGCCTTCCTTTATGTCTATTTATCATTTTGTACACTTATTCATGACCCAACTATAAAAACTACAGGAAGAGCCATACTTCCCCTCCATCTGCTCATCAAAATGAGCCAACAAGGAATCCACAAGGGTGAATCCTTCTATACTATCTAGATGGAATCCCCTAGTCTCTTGTAGGTACTATTCGAATCAGGGAGTGTATTTATGCACTAATTTTGGAAAATGAGAAACTAATCATTTTTATGCATCTAGAGATTCTATCCAGAAGGTAAGCTTTTAGAGGTTGATATCTACAAAATCTACATTCTCATTTCTAAGAATGTACGACACTATTAATTCATCTTTGTCCAGGGCATACATTTTCTTCAAGATCTATGATTTTTTCTGATGACGGGTGAGGTCAATTTCCCAAGTTTTTAACTCTTGTTGGACCCACAGATAAGTCTATGTTTCCTCAAAATATAAATCTATGTTGCCTCAAAATATAATTCTACGTTGCCTCAAAATAATGGCTGATTAAATCAAAGAGGAAACCCTAGACCTACTCCACTTGACTCTAGAGATCCATTAGTCTATGAACTAGGATTTTATCTTCATCATTTGTATTGAATCCATCTCTTCCCATAGATCAAATACTATGTAAGATGCTTCAAGGGTTGTGGGGGAAATGGGGGTTGCTAAATCTTGTAGAACTACTTCATATTTCACCAACCTAGCCTCCAAATTTGATTTATTTTTATATTATTTCTTAGTCCTTTCTTGCATGGTGGCTTCCACTTTATCAAACTCACCCAATTCTCCCCACTTATTCATTTTACCAAGCTTAACGTATATGATTTGTTAATATACAAAGGATACCTCTAATTGTTCTTTATCTAGAGGTGTATTAGAAACCTCTACCAGTATCTCTCCTTATTCATTTGTTTGACTGGTAAAAAAAGACTTTTCTTTCTTAGTCTTCTTTTGAGGTTCTAAAGTTTCCATTATGTCCTAAAGGTAGACCTTCTTATACTCATATGGATGCTTTCTTTATAATTCCATTTCCAACCATTGTGGTGGGGCCAACACATTAAGGTCTGTAGATGCAGAATCTTAGGAGGTGGGTATTATACCTCTTGTGATACTAGTACCTTTGGGAGGATGTTCTTGAATTTGTCTACTACTTCTTTTTGTAGAGGCTATCTATTAGGCTGCATGGATATGGTTGTTCTTAAAGGTCTACTTCCCACTTGGCTACTAGTCGATTTCTCCTTATTCTATTATTCTAGCTCCTCTTTCCTTTTATAGAGCTCTTCCTCTTTAGCAAGTTCTTCCTACCTTCTTTTTTCTTCTGCCTTGGAAAATTTCTTTCAAGACTTTGCCTATTGTTTCTTTTCTTCTTCTTGTCTCTAAAGAGTGTCTTCTTTCTTGATCCTTTTCTTTTCTTCTTCCTCAAGGTGTAGTATTTTGGCCTCTTCTTTTCTTTTATTTTCAACCTTGGTGGCCTCCTTTTATTTCTACAACTGGGGATCTTTCTCTTAGTCTTCTTATTCCTATTTGATGCACTACTCCTCTTGCATCTTCTTTTCTTGTTCTTATACTCCTTTAAGGAGAATGACCTATTATTTTGGGGTGAGCATCATGCACACATCTTTGGCCTCAGTAGGATCAAGGTCTACACATACTTGTAGATCTTAGAAATTTGGTTCCTCTACGGGTGTATCTTGTTGTGCCAAAGGAATTAGAGTATTTGAGGTGGGATCTTGTTCTAGGGAGTCTAAGGTGATGATTACATTTCTCCTTTTATGAGGTGGATGGGCACCTGAGATGTTTGTTTTGGAAAAAATGAAGGGAGGATCCTTGTTAGATAGGGTATCCTAACTATCCTCATCAACATTTCATGGGATTATTTTGGGTTGAGATACTTTTCTCTTATAGGAATAGATGGAGGTTAAGAGGATCAATCCAGTAGGAATATTTTCAATAAAGGCACCTTCACCAATTTCTACTCTTAGTGGGGCAACAAATTCTAGGGTTTTACTAGAAAGGTTGGTAGTTACTCCTTTTTCTATAATAGAGAGGATCCTTGATGCTAAATGCATTATTTTCCTAAGCTCTTGCATGACTATTTCTCGTAAAGAACATTTAGGGGATCCACCTACCTTTTGGAGGATTTTTCTCATTTTATTGGTTTATTTCTCCACTCATATATCTACAAAGTGGTCTTTCTTCATGTCTTCACCTAGGAACATCTAGGGAAATGGAGGTTAATGACATCGTGACGGTTGACAATGCCATCTTTAGTGAGTTTTTCTATGCTTATATCCTTGTGCTCATCCAGATTTATTAAGGGGAGATGCTACTTATCTATTCCTTCAACCTTATAGGTCAGATCAAATATTTTCTCTTTTTCATCAAAATCCTCTAGAATATTCCAAATTCCAAAATATTGCATTTTTGGGGAAATCATGCCTAAATACTAGTAGTACAATTGTTCAAAATTATCTTGTAGATCCACGCAAAAATATTATGTGTTTCACTTGTGTATTAAAGGTGTTAGGGAGGATTATCTTTATTTTTATTTAGGGGTCACAAGGACTGTATGGGAAGTCAAACTCCCAGAGGTTCAAGATCTACAACTCAAAACTCACCCACTTCACCAATGTAAAAAAACAATTATAGTTATAGATATTGAATGGGAATCCAACATTGGTCTTATGATTTGCAACCATGAATTCCTATGTGTCCAAAATTTGGTGACAAAATTCCAAAAGTACATATCTATTTGTAGAGTGTTGTGGAAGAAAGAATGGATTACTTAAAAAACCTACTATCTTCAATTATGTACAAGTGTGAAACTTGATGAACCAACATCCCCACTAGCCCACCAAGTCCATTTCCTCTTAGGAGAGTCAAAAACTAATGTCCCTAGTCAACTTGTGGATCCTATAGAAAATGTCATAGAAGAAGGAAAAGTTAGCTATGAATTGATTAAAATGAACTAAGAGTAGAATTCCCATGGGATGGAATTGTATAGTGAAAATATAAGGGTCTCATGGGTTTGTAAGCTTGCATGCTTGATCTTCAATTTTTCCATGAGCTAGACTACATATTATTTGATGTAAAATTTCCATCATCCATTGCAAACAGTGAGGAGCTGCTTGTGAATCTTGTCAGAGATGACCTATTGCGAGTCAATTTGGACAATCATGCCACAAATACCTAAAATGAATAATAACATCTAGGGATGATAAGAATTCATATCTAGTTTCTTGAAGATGTGGAAAAGCATCACAATTAAATTATAAAGGTTGGAATGAAGTTGGAGAATAGGATTTGGGCAGACATTTTACCTCCATCCTTGTCGGGGTGAATGCACCAATTCTCATTTAAGATATTCTTATGTCTCATTTCCTTTTCTATATATTTTTCCAGTGCCCCCTTCTTGTCTTGTTTCCTTAAACTTGCTATTTTCATTTCTTACAAGAAATATTGGTTTGCTTCAACAAAAATACTAACTTGAAAATGCACAACTCAAATGGAAATATTCAAAATTACAAAGGTTTTGAGAAAGTTTCCACACTTATATGGATGATAATTTAGATGAATTGAGCCTTTAATAGTATAGGGGATGTTCATAAATGTAGGCACATAGGAATTAAGTTTGCGTCAACTAGCCATTAGTGTCCAAATTTAAATTTTTATTGAGATACACAATTAAAACAAGTTACCTTCTTTATATGGACAACCAATAAAACAAAAAAATGCATTTAAGTAAGAACAACTAGAAAGTTCTATATGTTGTGGGACCACATTGCGTTGTTCCAAAATTGAAAGACCATCCTTCATCTTTTGGAAAGGAAGAAACTATATTTCAATATAGGAGCTATTGATATTTTCTAATGTAATCATGCTTTATTACTGACCATAAATTTTTTATGGGAATAGTTACAGATATTGTGTTGCTCTTTTATTCCATGCAAATGTGCAAGAGTGTGAAGATACTAGCTATCTAAGTGTCCTCTTGATTTTTGAGCCTTTATATTTTTCCTACTACCAATGATCACATGATACAATGACACCTTTCCTTGATCTAATAGGTATAGAGAGCTACATGATATATATCATCCATCAATTTTTCATTAGATGGAAAAGCTCTTTAGGATCCTTTGACATGTATTTACCTTCACAATTGTGCAAATAGAAATTATTCATATTTTTATCTAGCTAATCAATAACATAGTAAATCATAATAGTCTACATCATATTAGGTTCTTGAACATTATGTTCTTTACATTGAATCTTGGAGTGGGTCCCTATAAGCACCCCACCATACCTAGTGGATAGCCATGCTTATATGATTATCAAGTGGAAACAATTGATTGGACCCACATTAGATATTTATTTGAAACTTATCTAATACACATATGACAAGAAATGAACAATTTTTTGAATAATATATACACTATCACACATCACTGCCACATCATTAATGTTACCAATATTTTTTTCCCACCTAACATGTGGAAAAATTGTGTCATTCCATTGATTAGGATTCCACCTCATTCTCTTCTTTAGAAGAATGAGATATACCATATTTAATTGTAATTTGAGACCTTATGATATATGGAAAAATCTAATTGATTCATCATCTAATAGGTAGACATGCTAGAACATATATCATGGTGTAACGAATGTGCCCCAATCCACTTATCCTTAAGCATGAGACATCATCTTGATCATCCACATGAAAAGATATTAGACTATTGGATTACCATAGCTATTCCAATCAAGTATCTTTATATAAGAGCACACATAAATAGATAATGTTGATTTTTTATGGAGTTAGGATCTGTATATGTTCAATGTGTTGAAAAATTATCCTACAACCCATTGTTTGATGAAAACTTGGGTAGATCTTTTCAATAAGTACATAAGTGTGCAAGCAACAAAAACTATTTGTTTTGTATAAATTACATGACAAATAAGTTATTGTAAAGGTAAGAGAATTGGTGGGGATAGGACAATATGGATGATGAAGGAAAGTGCATAATGATACAAAAATCCTGACAATCGACATAAAACAATTTGAAGAAAGTATATAACCAAAGGTGGTAGACAAGATGCCCTAACTAGGATAAATAGTAAAATGACTTAGAGGCTAGTAAAAAACTAATATAAAAGACATATAGACATAAATTATTTTATCTTTAAGTGGGATAATATCTTATAACTATTTCATTTACCTAATTGGATTTCACCACCATGAAGATCCAAGGAAAAATAGTGCACTAAAGATGACTGGATAAACTAAGAGGCACTGAATGAGGGGCCAATTGGAACAATGAGTTGAAGCACTCAAGATATAATTAAATAACCAAAAAAACATTATAACCAATCAATAATTAATTAGAACATGGGGCTCAATTTAAAACAAGATCCAAGCACTAGGGTTTAGGTTTTAAGGGTTTAAATTATAGAAACACAGTTTTTACACATAAACCCTAATGACAAAAACAAACAATCAAATGAAAGAAATTTTTAAAGATATCCTAGCACTCCTATGGGAAGTCCACACATATTATTTCATATCAATTGACAAGGATTACTCCCTCTCAAGAACACACATTAAATAAAAAATTAATGTTCTTTGAAGGTTACTCCCAATTTAATTGTATAAAATCATAACCATATTAGCAAGGGATACTCTTCTTGGCTCATATAGTTATAAATAAAACTGATAATTATAGCTACAAAGGATTAATGAAATAAACTATTTCTATTGTCCTTCCACAAAATTAATACATATTGAATTTAATATCCACATAAAGGTGTGAATACATCTTCTAATAGAAAAATGGTAGCAAAACATTATACATATAAAAAAAGGAATTTTGGCCAAGATAAAAGATGCACAATTATGTAATTTTTCTACATTCCTGAGATAAGAAAAATTAAGACAAGTATTCAGCTTGATGTAAAAATTATCATCCTCAACTTGTAACTTCATGGTTAAAAAAAATTCCAATCTACCATACTTTTTCTATAGTAAATTCCTCCTTATATTACCACTTTTTTAAGCTCTCAAATAAATGCACTTTGTCCTGCCAAATCCCAATCCAATGTGATCTACCACTAATTAGAATAGATATATGGGTTGTAAATGAGTCCAAAAATAAGTTATGCATGAATGAATATAATAACCATGGTTTCCCCTTGGTTTATAACAAAAATTGTAAGGGAAATTGAAAATCTTCAGCTTTGATCTCCTATTTGCAACTTTACAAAAAATATCCAAGTCTTGAAAAATAATCTTTCAACTCTAAAAAATAAATATGGATCGCCAAATGTAAGTGTAAATCTCATTTTGCACACTAACAAAGATTCTAAATATTTTTTTGGAAAAACGGTCAGTACTCCCCTTGGGATTCATGACAAGGGAAAAATTGATTCATGTGGATTCTATAAGTCTAGTGGTTGTATCAAGTATTGAAAGGTCAATCTTTTGGCAGAATGACATCCACACTTGTAACAAGTGGTATCAAAGCTTGGTCATAGGTTTGAATCCCCTCGGGTAACTCTGAGGGGGAGTTTATTGGAAACATCATCAGTGCTCCCCTCGGGATTTGTGACAAGGGACTAATCACCTCCTATGGATTTTATAAGTCCAATGGTTGTATTAAGAAAATTGATAGGTCAATCTTTTGGTGCAGAAATAACCACACTTGTAACATGAATATACCAATATCTAATGCCCCATAGGATAAAACATTAAAATATTAATTTAAAATTCATTTGTAGCTCCATTTTGGGTGCCTCAATAGTTATAAGGAGATTCCTCATGATTCTAATGCATTATTTGGTAAAAATATATACATAAAACATTTCTTAACCTACTTGCATGCATAGAAACATGATTGGAAGCTAGTTTCAGTGAATACAAGTCATCATCCACAAAATAGAAAATAAATTCTCTTCCATAACCTACACAAATGGTGACATGCAAGATTCCTTTATCAATATAAAATGCTCCATCAAAATACAATATGTCATATGTGATAGTATTTACAATAAATCATGACATTACTTTTACAAAATGGTGTAATTTTAACACTTGATTACTGATGGTAACAAAAAATATTATTGAGAAATAAACTTTATTAATTAGACCTATAAAAAAATTTAATTGAAATAAATAAATGAAAAATTAGAAAATATTTTTGGATGATACAATATTTTCCTTACACCCCTTAATCTTAGTATTCATAATTATCACACATTAATTTTATGAATAAGACTTTTCACTAATATATTAATTAGAATACACTATTAAAAAAAGAATAGGGGTATACATGATCACCCCTTAGGAGTTAGATAGGAAGTGCCCTAATAAATAGAGAAGTAACATGAAAATCATAGAAACAAAAATATGGTCATTGCTTGAAAGTAGAAACATAACATAGAAAACCACCAAGTAGCTAAAGTAGTAGTTGTGGGTGGCAGAGGGGTATATCAATCTTTCTTGGGACCCTATACATTATTGGGGTTGGGTTTTTTGTTAAGAAAATAAAACCCTTCTTCATCTGTAGCCTCTTTAGTTCCTTTCTCCTTCTCCTTCCTAGAAGGAGATATTTCCAGAGCCAACCATGAGAACCATTTGGAAGAGCTTGGCCAAATGTTATCTTCATTAGTATCCAACCAAAAAGTACTACTACTCATAGAAGGGGTCACACCACATATACTCTACTTAGAGGCTGATCCTTCAGGTGATAGCGAGAAGAAAAATCAACTTTAAAAATATCTATTACATCTATATTGGTGGTGAGGAGCCTATCACAAAGGGGTCTAAGAAAAAAAGGCAAAGGAGCTTCAACTGTACCATTGGGCATGGGGCAAAGAGAAATCACAAAAGAAAAAAGATCTAAAGGTAATTTAAAAACCATACAAGGGAAATTTACTAAATTCTCAAGAAGCACTTTTAAGTGGGCCACCCTGAGTGCAAGTTTTTTTGATTGCACTTAAATCTAAAGAATCATATTATTACAAATAAATGATTTACTGAAAACTGAAGCATGAATATCAAAAGAGATATAAGAAAAAAAAGTATAATTTCTATATTTCCATAATGTGAATAGGACTTCCACCTCAAATTCATGCCATATTTGGGTAAATTTGAAGGAAATTCAAGGGAAATACCCCAAAAGAACCATATGCTAGGAGAAAGGTTTGGACTGGAAACTATGAAAAAAGTCATGAATCTGATTACAAAAATGTTAGGGTTGATGAAAAATATAGAAAAAGTGTGTGAAGGTTTTGTGTTTCCCACAAAATAGGAAACAAAGATATGGAACCCCCAAGTGCTACAAGGAGTGAAACAACAAGCCTTGGAAAAGAAATCACAAGTTAAAATGAACCAACATAGACTAAAAAATGGCAGACCAAATGATTTGAAACCTATAATTCCAAATTTTCTAAGAGGATTGCAAGTTCCACCATACATTCAGGGCTATAACCTGTTAGGCCTATTTTTTGTCACTGTAAAACCTTATGAAAATGGCCTGTTTTCCTTGCTAGTGTGTGTCAAGTGTCCTGCTCTGTGTTCCTCCTATCGTCACCTTGCCCTGGTCCAAACTGCATCTCTAAATTCACAAAAACCCAAAAGATATTCAATTTCTAAGGCCTGTTGGAAAAATTTAAAATCTGCCTCAGTGTCGAAAACCCACAGTGTTTTCAAAAAGTGCATGATGTTTTCGATCTGTGTGTGTTTTTGACCTACGTTATTTTCGACCCTTTACCTTCAGGCTTTTATGCACTTGTCTGTTGACGTGTTAGAAACTTTATGTGTTTTCGATCCCCTTTCATCAAAGGCCTTGGATGTTTTTGACCTTGCATTTTTTCCTGTTCGCTCTGTTTCTTTAAGTGTGCAAGTGTGATGGGTGGTGGGGCCCAGTCCTTCAATGTTTCTTGTCTTTCTTTCTCCAGGTCTCCGAGCGGTTACTTTTCCTATCCAGCGACTCAGCGACTGTTGTAGCGTGATCTTTGAAGGGTTGGCGGTTATCTGCTAACCTCCAGCGACTTGGCTGGTGGTTAGTCGCTTAGTCACTCAATGCTCGGTGGTTGGTTCAGAGGGTCCCAGCTCTTTTCATTGCCCGGTGTCGGAGATTGCAGATCTACGATCAGCATACGATCTCAAGGAATATTCTCAGCCTTTGAGATCATGCACCATCCATTGGATTTTATTCATTGGTTGGCAAGCGCTGAGGTGGCATCGCAATTGCGGAGTTAAAGGTGAGGCTCATGTCTGATTGGTCCATGTGGTGAGGACTTGTCAGACTTGTCACCGGGGCCCGGTATCAGAGATCAAAGATCTACGGTCGGTGTATGACCGCATGGAATATTCCTTACCCATGCGATCATGCGCCCACTGTCCGATGTGGATAGCCGGTGGTTGCAGTTCAGTGCTGGTTGTAGCAAGGTGATGATGTGGCACGTTCTTATTGGCTGTCGCATGGCTGCATGTCAAACTTCTTTGACATGTGATCATGCGATCGCCTGCCACGTGTCCATGGCAGTGTGATGATGGTTACAGTGGTGATTTCGGTGATCTGAGTTGGCTTCTTCCTATTGGTCCACATGGTGATGACTTGGCTTGTCAGAGGTGCCCAAGTTGAAGCTTTAATCTAATGGTCAACATATGATTGCAAGGAATATTCTAGGCCTTTGCGATCATGTGCCATCCTTTAGATTTTATTATATTTGTCGAGTGGGGTGATGTGTTTGGTTTTCATTGGCCGGCAGGCGCTCAGGTGGCGTCATGCGTCGCGGTTGCAGAGTTAATGGCGGAGTGAATAAGGATTTGGTGGTGCCGATATTTTTCTGGCTTGTCGCTCATTCGCGTGATGATTTGGTGGTTCCCCAATTCATTTGGAGACCTAGTGATTAGCGGTCATGAGGTCACTAAATTCTTTAAGCAGAGGAAGGATGTTTTTCGCGAACTGGCGAAATGCTTTTGTTGCCAGTTCACCTGATGACTTAAAGTGGGCTATTTTAACACGTGCAATCATGGGTCGTAGAGTCTAACTAGAGTTATGATTTTCATTCTGTGACTAATAAATGCTTTGTCACCAGTTTGCTGAATGAAACCTGAGGTGCCTGGATGAGTTAGAGTTGTGAAGCCCGCGAAGGGAGATAGATCTAACGGCAGGGATATAAAGTTGATCTCCACGCGAATGAGGACTTCCGATGTGTTGGGTGCCAGGGATGTAGCCATTTGTTTTCAAATTCAAATTTTATGAGGGTTTCCAGTGACCAGAAAGGACTAGTTTTCAATGCAGAAGTGACCCTGTTCGGTGAGAAATGACTGGTTTGCTATTTGCAGTGTGGTCTAGGGTCTATGTAGTTAATTACAAAGGAGGTTTTGTACTTGGTAAGGGACTTTCTTGGCTCAAGGAGTGTTTACAGTAATTTTTGTGACTGTTTCCAGCAAGTTGGGTGGTTGAAGCCCTAACCCTAGTCATCCGTAGCTTGTTGCAGATTTTCAAGATGACTAGGGGGTATAAGTTAGAGAGTTTTTGGATTTTGTAGGGGTTCTGAAATCTTATTGTTTTTGGTCCTTGGTTTTTGACTTTAATAGACCGACAAAGGTCTGATTTGGTGTCTTTTTCTCAGCTTTATGTCATGTTAATTATATGTTGATTCTGGATTTGTTAATGAAAACATTCTTGGATACCAATCTTGTATCTGGTGTATGTCTTCTTGCTTGTCTCTGGGCTCATATATGTTAATATCACAAAGTGTGTTAATATATGGTAAACAAAGAGTATTTTGAATTCATCTCTGAGTTTCTAACAAAGTTAGGATTAAAGCCTTTTAGGCAAATTCAGTGAGTTTACAGCCAGGTGTAGAATTTGATGTCCTTGTTCTTGAGGGAAAGGGGTAATAGGAAAAGCACTTACTCTGGTTTCCATTGTGTTTGATTTGAAGTATACAGTTGGCTGACTCTTAACCCTGGGATAAGGCACTAGTCTTTTATCTTGAAGTTTCATGGTTAACAACCACAAACATAAACATTCATTTGAAAAACCTTTTAGACTTGTGTGAGTATAGTATACATCATTTTAAGACTCCTTTGAAGAATTGAGTCAAGGGTACACCCGCCTGAGCATTGAAGCTCAAAGTGAAGAAGGATCGTTTGATCCTTGTCAGTTGGTCCCCTTCCTTGTGGACTTTGGAGTGGTGATAGAGTCAGGATTTTATTTATATCATCCACCAAAGTGTAAATCTGCAAGTTGAAGATCAAAGGGAATAATCCACAACCAACATAACCATAGTTAGATGTGGAATAATCCAACAATAGTCCAACCTAGGCTTGTAGTTATAGAAAGACATTTTGAGAAATCAATGTCAATCCTTCTACCAAGGTTTAATCAAATAAAGGCCTAGATTATGAAACATATTTAGAGGTAGTATTGACATGACGAAGTTAAAATTGTATTGATTTGGTTAAATGAGGCAAAACTAGGCTTGCATATCTTTGCAAGAATGAATATTCATATTAGCTCTAGAAAAAAGGTCCCTAGGAGAAGAAATGCCATGTATTGAAAGAACAGAGCATGATCCCTAGGGTTATAGGCTAAAGAAATTTCTTGATGTTTAATGAGAAGAAACCACCAAATATTGTAATGATTGTAATAAGGACCATCCCTAAAAATAGAGCCATCCCAATAGAGCTATGATTTGATAGCTTCCCACACATGCCAAATGCTTTTGGAAATAAAAGTGCCTTGCATATGCACTATATATTTTATAATAAGTGTTTTAAATCCTATCCCTTTCTAGGAAGGCCTATTGGTTGGATGTCCTAAAGAGATATAATTCTTGAGGACAGATTTAAAGGCCTCATTACTAGTAATAGATCAAATGAACCAATTTACACATAGGACAAGGCCTTTTTTTCTAAGAGGAGAGAAGTATGAACCCTTTGGACTCTCTATGAAGATAATAAAAAGTCCTAGATAACCCTATTAAATTCATTATGGTGAGAAACCAAATCACACAAAAGTACCTAAGAAGCTTCTCAAGTTTTTTATAATAAGTTTTCAAGGGAGCCCAACACAAAGAGTTATACACATGAGTGAAAACAAGAATCTTAGAGTAAAATTAGAATTTACCAACTAATGAGAGTGATTTAGTAATCTAGTGTTAGGCATGAATGCTAAATGTTTGGTAGTCATTCTGTAGCAATTTTTGTTGCATTCATGACTATGATTGTCATTGATGTCAACACAGTGATCTTCTGGAGACTTGCAGAGAAGCAGACATTGTTTTGATTAGCGCATGTGGGATATTGTAGTTGGAGCTATGCGATGTTGAGGATATACTCTTTAAAATATTATATGTTGATGGTTAAGAGCATAGATAGTAATTCATTTATTCATGGAAGTTATGAGCATTTTGGTGGAAGCAGTATTTAGGCAGTGTTCCTGAGTAGCGGTTTGTGGAAATCGGATGATATCTCCTAATCAGGATGGAATCTAGTTTTGCATAGCTAAAGGGAATCGAGAGACACATTGAAAATGGCATGGATGACAATGTAAACTTTGAGGTCACATGAGTGGATATTTATTGCATTTGGAAGCTGATAGTTTTGTGTAATTTTGATGTAGCATGTGGAAACTTTTATTTTTTAATTGTGTGCCAACTTATTTGTAACTATTTGAGTGTGGTATAAAGGAAGGAATGTTTTTCCTTGTTTTAATATGGTTGAGATATGGTTGAATGCGCATGTATGCATGAAGTGAAGAAAAGAGCTAATGCAGTTGTGAAAGCAAAATTGTGAAGGAAGACATGCGAAGTACAAAGATCTGAAATTGAGATCTGGTGTAGCAGTGAGTGCAATTTGGCACAGTAAGGAAGGAGGTAACATATTTGATATTATTCTATTGAATAATCTTAAGGTCAATTGGATAGTGTGTTTAGTGATCTTACCATTGAAGCTATTTGGGCAATGGGTCCTTCTATCTTCCATAACTCTTAACAGGGTTAGAATCTTTAAACATGGATTCAAAATCTCCTAACTGGGATTCATATGTACTGAATGTATTTCATAAGACTCCTAATAGATTCCATCCTTTCACAAGGAATATTCATATTAGTGCATCTTTTATGGGCATCATTCCCACCAGGGTTTACTCTTTGATCAAGAGGTTCCCTAGTCAACATATCTTGTGTCATTGTGTTATTGTGTATGAATATCTTTCTATGGTTGGTAATTATATTGCTTACATGGTTAAATTTTGTTGAAGTTGATAAAAGTTATAATTATCTAATAACTGATTCACCCCCCCTCTCAGTTATCTTGGTGGACTTTACTTTCTAACAATTGGTATCAGAGTAGCAGGTCCTTGAAAGAAAATTTTAACAGCTTAAGGAGATCTATGGTGAATTTTAGGACAGAAAGCCCTAAGTTTGATGGAGTAAATTTTGACAGCTAAAAGGAAAAGATGAAGACACATCTACTATGTTTAGAACCAAGTTACTAGTTGATTACAAAGAATTATAAGACTATCATTGAAGAAGATAATCTCTAGACATGTTCTAGCGATGAGAGAGATCTATTCGTGTGTAACATACTTGCAAGAGAAGCACTTTTGATAGCACTTCCGAAGAATGAGTATAGTCAGGTAAAATGTTTAAAAAAATCTCATGAAATTTGGAAAGCTTTACATTCTACTTTTGAAGGTGATGAACATGCAAAGAAAGTTAGATTACATAATTGGATATGTGCATTTAAGGAGATAAGAATGATGGAAGATGAATCTGTTAGAAGCTATATTGGTAGAATGTTAGAAATTGTTGCAGGGATAAAATCTTGTGGAGGAACAAAGATAGAGAATGAAGTGATATGGAAAATTTTGAGCACATTGACTCCTGTATTTAAGCAAACAACACAGATGATTGAACAAGTTATACCTTGTACTACGAACTTTACAAGAGAGACTCTTCTTGGAAGATTGGAAGCAACATAAATGAACCTAAGGTTATTAGGACACTTGCCTAGAATGGAGACAGCATTCAGTGCTCTTAGTGTTCGCCCTACTTTGTCAAGAAGGATTAGTGTGAGTGGAGATTATGCTGGTAGAGTAGATCTAGAAATTAAGAAGACATGAAGATTGAAGAAGGTATTGCCTTGCTTGTGAAGAGAGAACCAGATGGTAAGAAAATCTTTAAATGTTGGACTTGTCAAGAATATGGTCATTTTGCATCTAAATGTCCTAAGAGAGTCAAAAAGTATAGAAACAATTTCAAGCCTAGAAGATCTAAGGAATGTTATTATGCTAATGATGAAGATCTTGAAATTAGTATAGAAAGAACTCTAAGTGAAAGTGATACTAATAATAATGATGACATAGGATTTGTAGCAATTAAAGAGGAGAATCCTGAAACTGATGTTAAGGAAGAAAAAGCCTTAGTTTCCCAAGTTGAAAAGAAAGTTGATTGGATTATAGATAGTGGTTGTTCACATCATATGACTGGAGACATGAAAAAGTTCATAAAGTTTAACAATTATGATGGAGGAGTTGTTAGAGTTGGAAACAATGCACCTTGTTTGATTAAAGGTATAGGATCTATTACTCTTGATGGAAAGACTAATACTGATGATGTTTACTTTGTGGATGGATTGAAACATAATATTTTGAGTGTTGGACAGTTAGTTCATAAGGGATATCAAGTTTGGTTTACTGAGAAAACTTGTGTGATAAAGGATAAAGATGGAAATCTGATTGGAACTGGATCTAGAAATAGAGGTAATGTATTTCAGTTGAATCCTACTGAGATGACATGTTTGATTACTAAGATTGATAATAGTTGGTTATGGCATAGAAGGTTTTATCACATAAATTTTGATAACATTGTGAAAGTGAGTATAACACTTGCAATAATGGATTTTCCTAAAATTATGAAGCCTACTAACATGATTTGCAAGGAATGTGTGATGGCTAAGTAGAAGAGAAGTTCATTTCCTAATAAGAAGTTCAAATCTGCAAAGAAGTTGGAGATTGTTCATACAAACTTGAGCGGTCCTACCAAGACTAGAGGATTCTATGGAGAAAGGTATTTTATGATTCTTGTTGATGATTTTACAAGAATGATGTGGATTGCATTTCTTAAAGAAAAGTCTGAAGCATTTGATAAGTTTAATATCATTAAGAATAAAGTTGAGAATGAATTTGGAATGAAGATTAAATGTTTGAGATCTGATAGAGGTGGAGAATTTACTTCTAGAGAGTTTAACACCTTTTGTGAAGTGAATGGCATTAAGAGATAGTTTTTAGCCCCTAGAACACGTGAACAAAATGGTATTGCAGAGAGAAGAAACAGATTAGTAACTGAAGCAACAAGAGCTATGTTATTTGAGAATGATTTGGTGAAGATATTTTGGAGAGAAGTAGTGAACAGAATAGTGTATACAATGAACAGAGTAAAAATTAGAGCAGACACAGACAAGACACCCGATGAATTATGGTTTGGACATGCATCCTCAGTTAAGTATTTTAGAATTTTTGGAAGAAAATGTTATATAAAGAGAGATGATGATATTGGAAAGTTTGATCCTAGAAGTGATGAAGGTATTTTTCTTGGATATTCTTTGAAGGGAAAAGCATATAGATTTTACAATAAGAGAACTAAAACTATAGTTGAGAGTGCAAATGTTAAAGTTAATGAAAATTTCAAAATTCAAGAAAGAATGCTTGATTATGAATCAGATGGAGAAGCTCATCCTAAGCCTAACACTGAGACTACTGAACTATTCTATGAGAATGACAGTGATTTGGTGAATGAAAGCCATAGTGAAGTCATTGAAGAACCTACACCTAAAGAAAGATCTGAGATAGTGACACCTAATAAGAGCCTATCAAGAAATCACCCTTTTGAGAAAATTATTGGAAGCATTAAAAGAGGAGTTCTGACTTGAAATAAGGTACAAGAACAGTTATGTTTGATTTCTCAAATTGAACCTAGATCTACTAGTGAAGCTTGTGAAGATGAACATTAGATTAATGCTATGAAAGAAGAACTAGATCAGATTGAAAAAAACAAGACATGGGAATTGGTCCCTACACCTAAAGATAAGAATGTTATTGGAACTAAATGGGTATTCAGAAACAAGATGAATGAACAAGGAGAAGTAGTAAGAAACAAAGCAAGATTGGTATGTAAGGGATACTCATAGCAAGAAGGAATTGATTATGAAGAAAATTTTGCACCAGTAGCAAGAATTGAAGTAGTAAGAATGTTTTTGGCCTATGTAGCTTTTAAAAAATTCAAAGTATATCAGATGGATGTGAAGTCCACATTTCTGAATGGTGAACTGGAAAAAGAAGTCTACATTGAGCAGCCTGAAGGTTTTCCTTTGACTCAAGAAGGAGACATGGTATGTAAACTGAAGAAAGCATTATATGGACTAAAGCAAGCATCTAGAACTTGGTATGTAAGACTAGATAAGTATTTGTTAAAATTGGGATTTACAAAAGGAACAGTTGATAGCAATTTGTACAAAAAATAAATTGAAAATGGTTTGTTGATTATAGTTATTTTTGTTGATGACATTATTTTTGGAGGAGAAGATGAAGCTAGTGAAAAATTTGTTGATGAAATGAAGACTGAATTTGAAATGAGTATGATTGGTGAAATGAAATACTTTTTAGGATTATAGATAACACAGAATAATGATGGTATCTTTGTAAGTCAAACAAAGTACTTGAATGACTTGTTGAAAAGATTTGGCATGGAGAACTGTAAACCAGTTGGAACACCTATGGTAACTGGACATAAACTATCTAGAACAGATGAAACATCGGCAGTTGAACAAAAGAAATATAGATCTATGATTAGAGGATTATAGTACTTGACATATACAAAACCTGATATAGCACATTCAGTTGGAATTGTAGCAAGATTTCAAGATGAATCTAGAGAATCACATTATGCAGTAGTAAAGAGGATACTGAGATATTTAAGAGGCACAATGGACTATGGATTGTGGTATGAAAAATATGATGATTTTACCCTATGTGCATAGACAGATGCTGATTGGGGAGGTAGTGTTGATGATAAAAAGAGCACCAATGGTGGAGCTTTTTTTCTTGGAGGAAGATTGGTTTCTTGGCTAAGCAAGAAGGAGAATTGTATCTCACAGAGCATAGCAGAAGTAGAATATGTAGCAGCATCAAACAATTGTAACCAGATAATTTGGATGAAGAAAATGCTAAAGGATATTGGAATAAAGTTTGTTGAGCTTGTTGTCATACATTGTGACCACACCAGCACAATTAGTATGTCTAAGAATCCTATATTACATTCTAAGACAAAGCATATAGTGATCAAGTATCATGTTGTAAGAGAGAAAGTTGTTGAGAAAGAAGTTAGACTAGAGTACATAAGCACAAAGGAGCAGATAGAAAACATATTTACAAAGCCTTTTCCTAAGGATACATTTGAGTATCTAAGAGGTATGCTTGGGGTTATGCCCTAGCCTAGTTTTGAGTAATGATGTAGTTGGTTGCATCCATCCAGTGGTATATAAGCCTTATTTTTCTTCTGGACTGGATGTTGGTACTTCCTCTATGGGGGAGTATGTGTATCTGAGCTGAGTCATGAGGACTCTAGTGAATGTATTTTCTGAATACTGTCTTTTGACATTGGAGTTGTTGTTGACATAATGATGAAATTTCTGTCATTGATGTCAATGGGGGAGAAGTGCACATGGAAAACCATTTGTACCATCTGTTGGAGAGAACTGAATAGGAAAATGAAGCAATATTTAATTGATGAAGAGGATTCGAAATGTTTATTAGAGCAGCAGTGTTGTAGTATTGGATTTTTGGAACATTGGATGTTTTTCATCTATGTTGCCATCAATGCCAATGGGGGAGATTGTTAGGAATGAATGCTAAATGTTTGGCAGTCATCCTGTGGCAATTGTTGTTGCATTCATGACTATGATTGTCATTGATGTCAACACAGTGATCTTCTGGAGACTTGCAGAGAAGTAGACAATTGATAGGAAATTGATAAGGATTGATACTCTTAGGGGGATTACTATATAAGAGATAATATTTTTGGGGTCATAAGGATAGAATATATATATATATATATATTATAATATGGCCACAATTTTGAAATTTTGGAGTCTAGGACTTAGCCAATTTTCTCATATGTTGCCACCAATGACAAAGGGGGAGATTGTTGGTAATTTGGCTGAGTTGGTTACATCTAGTATGTCAGTTTCTTCTCAATTATAGTAAGAACAACATTAAAAATATCTATTGGCGAGTCCTAGAAAGAAAAATAAAAACTCCCCAAAACTAAAATATTTCCCCATGTCCACTCCACTTCCATCCATACAGAAGGATCTAGGGTAGAGTTAGGAGAAATGATTGCCTATAAAACTAGGTTTCTACCATTAAATCACCAGCCCAAAAGCCAAAAAAAAAGAATGAAGACATTGAAACACCTGTTGGACATTGCACTCATCAACAGTGTGGGTGATAAAAGAATCATTCACAAATGAACATTGACAAAATGAGAAGGTCATTAAAGAAAACACAAGTTTCCCTGATGGCTAGCCAAAACATAGAAGGAAGGGTCCAAAGTAAAATCTTGGAAAATGGATTGAAAAAACTAAAAAACTGAGGATTAATGACCATTGATAATGATACATGTTGAAGCATCTGAAAAATAATTTTTACCAACTGGATGAAATAGAATTTGAACATAAGAGCCCTAAGAAAAGATGGGTTGAAAGGCCACTCAATTCAGTCATAGGATTTGGAAAAGTAAAATCTGACAAAAATGACATTTTTCTTGAAGCAAAATACCCACTTTATGCCCTCCCAAATCATAATTATGTTATCTAGGATAAATCTAGATCTTATGAAACTGATCTTCTTAAGGAAAATAATTTGGAGAAGAAAATGATAAATCTTTAGGGCCAACATTTGGTAATTAACCAGTTTGGTGAGATCGGAGAGGATTCGAGCAGGAGAGGTGAGATGGTGAGTGGGAAAGGTGAGGATTCAAACTATGTGCAGGATCATGGTAGCACGGCTACTGGTGCTAGTTGTGGCAGGTGTACTAATCATGGGCCTTCAATTCTAGGGATTCCTTTTGACCCAAAATAGGATTGGTGTTAGTTTCATGGGGGTTCATGGGTTCCCCCTCGAAGGCAGTGTCAATAGGGGCTTTCCCTATGTTTGAAGCCATGTTAGGAGAAGGGCCCAATCTGGATCCTAAGGTGGTGAATATTGAGGTTAATCCTTCAAAGGACCCACTAGTGGGGTCAAAAAGTTTCTTAGAAGATGCGGATGCTAAAGTCAACCCTTAGAGTCCTAAAAAGTGGTCAGACCTTGTGGGAGCACGAAAGGAGGTTGATTTTTTTCCCTCAGAAGAACTGGTTAAAGCCTTCATTCAAGAGGGAGAAAGAGCCATTTTTGTTCCTGATACTATGGTGGATCAATCAATTTCGGCCATGGAATTTACGCTGGTTGGTAAGTTTCTAGGCCTGTGACCTAATATTGAAGTGGTCAGATATTTTGTTAAAAAGAAATGGGCATTGAAGGGTCATGTGGATATTGCAGCCCTTCCTAAAGGCTTTCTTTCCTTTTCCTTCACTAACAAGGAAGACCAGGATTATGTTTTGTGTGGGGGACCTTGGATGTTTGGAAGGATGGTGGTTGCTTTTCGGAAGTGGACTCCTAATTGGAACTACTCTAATAATTTGTTTATGGCAACTCTGGTTTGGGTTAGATTTCCTAGGTTGCCTCTAGAATACTAGAATGAGGGGGTATTTAAAGGATTAGCCTCATCTTTTTGCGGAGATCTTATCTTGGTCAATCTGATGACGATAGCCAAATCCTAGTTGATCTTTGCTAGGATTTGTGTTAACCTTGCTTAGTTTGAGAATCTCCCCTCGGTTATCAACATTAACTCTAAACTAGGTCTGTGTAAGTAGGAGGTAACCTTTGAAGTGCTTCCATTTACTTGCTTTGTTTGTCATAAAATGGGCCACTGGGCAAAACATTGCCCAAAGAAAAATGTCAAGGTTTCCCAGCCTGATGTTCCAGAACCTAAAAAGACTACTAGACAAGTTTGGAAGGAGGTTAAGGGTGACAATAGTAGTAACAATGAAGATTTAAAGGAGAATATGGAATCTAATGAGACTCCTACGTTAGAGGAGGGTGAAATCATTGAACCGATATCACATGTGTCAGCCTCAGTTTCTATTTTTGATAAGGAAGCCAAATCAAATGAGCATATCCAGAAAAACCCCTCAAAAAATTTGGAGAAGTTAGCCAATATGGGTCTTTTTGATGAGGAATCTGCACCAATGGTGGTGCTGGTTCCTTTTCAAGAAGAGGCTTCTAGTCTAAGACCATCTGAGGACAAAGTTCTTGTTGAAGATCTTAAAACTGATGAGGACAAAGTTCTTGTTGAAGAACTTAAAACTGATGAAGATGATTCATCCTTTGTTCTGGATACTTTTTCAAGTTGTAGTGATGAAGATCTGGCTACTAGAGAGGAACCCAATGATGGGAAAGGATCCTAGTCTGTTCAAAAAGGAAAGAAGTAGAAAAGGAGAGAGAGGAATAAGGAACCTACTACTCCAGGTTCCAAGGGAGTCACCACTCAAAGTAAAGCGGATGGAGGACTCAAGTTAAAGGTGGATGTTGGCTCTCATAAAAACACTCCAAGCAGATACACTAACAAAGAAATCAGAGAGCAAGAAAGTAAAAAGAACATTGCGGATGGTAAGCAACTTACTATTCAGGGAACCTGTACACCGGTTAAAAAATGTTGATTTCATGGAATATAAGAGGGTTGAATGCTCCTCATAAACAAGACATTCTTAGGAATCTAGTAAGAGATCATAAACTTGATATTATTTTTGTTCAAGAAATTAAGATGAGTAAAGAGGTGGAAAAAATTAGAATCTTTAAAAACAATGGGGTTGTTGGTTTTAGTTCTAAAGGAGCCTTGGGTGGGGTTGCTATTTTCTGGAACTAGTATAATGTTAGGGGCTCTATGGTTTTAGAATATCTTAATTTCCTTAGTTTAAATTTTCTTTACTAGAAGCTAGATTTTGAATGGGTGGCTACTACCATTTATGCCCCCAATTCCAAAGCTGGCAGATCTCATTTTTGGAGGAAAATTGAAAACCATAGAAAAGCTTTTTTGGACTTGTCATGGTTGATCATTGGGGACTTTAATTGCCCTTTAAAAGACAATGAGAAATTTTGATGCAGGAGCATCCTAGGTGTAAGAGCAATCTTGCATCACCCAAAAAAAAAAATATTTCTATTTTTATATTCAATAAGGGCTATTTTATGCAGAGCTACTATTTATGGAAAGTTACTATTTTTTGTAATATTTGTATGTGCTCAGAATGATCTGATTTCTTTCTTGGAGGTTCATTTTGGTCATATAAGTCTGCCAGTAAAGTTTCATTGCCAGATCAAGTGTATGTTGGAAGATATTGAAGATTTTCGGTATTGGCAACAGGGTACAGAAACTTTGAACTCAGTTTTGAAAGCTTTAAAGGCCCCGGATGAGGTCAAAAATTTGGGTGATGGGCACTTGTGTGGGTCAAGCCTATAGAGTGCTTCGTGGCATTTCCAAAATGGGGTTATAATAGCCGATCGGGTCAACTGGTGATGACTTATGGTCTTCGGAAGTTGGGCCACCTGAAATGGGGAAAAATAATTTTCTTCAAAATTTTTGTTCGGGTTTCAAAGGTTATCTTGATCCGACTATGATGTAATAAAATGTAAAATAAAATAAGTCTAAGTTTGGTCGGCCTTATTGGCTAAAATTCTGGAACCTTCCCAGGCGATGGAAAAATTGCCTATATAAGGAAGGCTGTATTATTGTCTTAGGCAGTTCAGAATAGTTCTGGGTAGTAGATCTGGGTAATAGTTCGAGGCTTTGTCCTACAGAATATTGTAAGGGAATGCCCATGTGGCTTTGCATATTGTAATTCTAAAAGTTTGTAATTCCACATTTGTGGAGATAATAAGAAGCCAATTTTCTGTTCTTGCATATTGTTGTTGTTTCTCTATTTCTGTTATGTGTTTGTGGTATTAAGGGGAGTCCCCTTCAACAAGTGGTATCAGAGCAGGAGTTCCTGAGTGTGTAAACAGATTGCCGACTGTGAGGCAGTTTGCACCAGGACCGTGGTTAGGGTTTCAGCGCGCATCGCAAAAAAAATGCCTCCACGAAGGGAATGTGGCGGAAGAGCTGGTGTTGTAACAGATGAGGTTAGGGCACTGTAGAGACAAGTGCGAGCATTGCAAGAAAAGATTCATAGAGGAATGAATCTTAATGTCAGAGATGAAAGCGAGGATGAAGCTGAAGAAGAATATCAAGAAGGAGAAGTCAAAATTGTGAACCAGGAGGAAGAAAGACTTTTTCAGGCCATTTCTAAGATTGGGAAAAGACCTAAGATTGAGGTTCCTACATTTTCTAAAAATCTTAACCAAGAAGAATTGATCGACTGGATCAACGAATGTGAGGAATATTTTGAGTATGAAGATGTTGAGGATCCTGATAGGGTCAAATTTGCGAAGGCCAGACTGAAAGGTCATGCGAAGATATGATGGCAAGAGATTCAGTTGGAGCGAAATAGGAGGGGAAAGGAGAAAATCACGAGATGGGATCGGATGGTGGATAAATTGAAGCGATAGTTCATTCCTGTTCATTATGAGCTTGACCTACTAAAGAAAATGCACAGTTTGAAGCAAGCAGGAAGATCTGTTCAGGAGTATACAGAGGAGTTCTATCGACTTCTCATCAGAACAGGCCATGCAGAAGCTGATAAGCAGAAAGTTTCCCGATACCTTAATGGGTTAAGGCCAAGCATTCAGGAGGAGCTGAATCTGGTTCGAATGAACAGTATTGAAGAGGCATACCAATTTGCCCTAAAAGTAGAGGAAAAGTTGAACAAGAAGTTTGAGAGAAGAAAAAATGGAAGAGGTCACGGTGGACGATCTGGTGGATGGTCATATGGTGGCCAAAATGAAGATCCAAAAAAGAAGG
Source organism: Chamaecyparis obtusa (assembly GCA_027943335.1). Lineage (NCBI taxonomy): Eukaryota > Viridiplantae > Streptophyta > Pinopsida > Cupressales > Cupressaceae > Chamaecyparis > Chamaecyparis obtusa. The sequence continues at coordinate 341,553 of BSBK01011111.1, read as the reverse complement.
ATGAGGCCAGTAGTAGTTAGAATTAGTGAGGAAATAATTCCAATCGCTTCCAGGATCAGAATAATAGAGATCAGAGAGGAAGAGGAAGAGGACAAGGATCTGGAAGAGGTGGCTTCCGTGGAACATGTTTTCACTGTGGAGAAGAAGGTCATAGGGCATTTGAATGTCCTCAGCACCAAGGCAAAATAGACAGGAGAAATGAAGGCCAAGCCAGAGTTGCACATGTAGATGAAGATACCAGATCATCAAATTCTGAAGATGCTGAAAGAGGAGAAACGTTGATTAACAGAAGAGTCCCGTTGAGTGGTGAGAATAAACCCAAGCAAAGGAGGAGCCTATTTCGTACCAGGTGCAAGTGTGAAGGTAAATGTTGTGATGTGATTATTGATAGTGGAAGCACTGACAATTTGGTGTCAGAAGAGATGGTGACAAAGTTGAAGCTCAAGAGACAGAAACACCCACATCCATATCAGATTACCTGGGTACAGCATGACCACAAGGTCATGGTAAATGAACAATGCCTAGTGAAGTTCAAGATTGGCGGATACCAAGATGAGGTATTGTGTGATATCATATCTATGGATGCATGTCATATGTTGTTGGGTAGACCATGGCAGTTTGACAGATGTGCTGTACATGATGGTCGTGCGAATACCTATTCCCTGACAAAGGATGGAGTGCGACATAAGCTAAAACCATTGAAGGAGACTGAAGAAAAGGTATGTGGTAATGCAAGGATAACTTTTGTTGATGGAAGAAATTTCCTAGATGGTATGAAGTATGAGCATGTATGTTTTGCTTTAATTTCAAAAGCTGGTAAAGAGGAAGTAGAAGATGTTCCTGTAGAAGTTGCAAATTTGTTGAATGAGTTTCAAGATATTGTATCCGATAACGTGCCTGATGGATTACCACCAGTCAGGAAGATCAGTCATCAGATGGACTTGATCCCAGGAGCAAGTTTGCCGAATAAGGCAGCACACAGAATGACACCTGCAGAAAGTGAGGATTTGAACAGACAAGTACATAAACTATTACAGAAAGGATTGATCCGTGAGAGTCTAAGTCCCTGTGCTGTACCAGTTGTATTAGCACCAAAGAATAATGGAGAATGGAGGATGTGTACAGATTCTAGAGCAATAAACAAGATCACAATCAAGTACAGGTTTTCATTGCCACGAATGGATGATATTATGGACTGTTTGAGTGGAGCTGTGTATTTCTCAAAGATAGATCTGAAGAGTGGATATCATCAGATTCGGATAAGAGAAGGAGATGAATGGAAGACTGCCTTCAAGACAAAGGAAGGACTGTATGAGTGGTTAGTCATGCCTTTTGGGCTAACCAATGCACCAAGCACTTTCATGCGGCTCATGAACGAGATTCTGAAAGAATTTCTGGGTAAGTTTGTCATTGTTTACCTAGATGATATTTTGATCTTTAGTAAGACATTGGATGAGCATATGATGCATATTCGTATGGTATTTGAGAAGTTGAGAGAAGAGAAATTATTGATTAATTTGAAGAAGTGCAGTTTTGTGAAGAAAGAGTTGGTGTATTTGGAGTTTGTAGTTTCAGGAGAAGGTCTAAAAATGGACCCAGAGAAGGTACAGGCTATCCTTGAATGGCCTACTCCAAGGAGTGCTACTGAGGTAAGATCTTTTCATGGTCTAGCTAGCTTTTACAGAAAGTTTATCATAAATTTTAGCAGTATTTATCGACCCTTGACTGAAACAATGAGAGGGGATAGAAAAGAGTTTAAGTGGACTAATGGGGCAGAAAAGAGTTTTCAATTGTTGAAACAAAAAGTTACAGAACAACCTATTTTAGCACTTCCAGATTTTAATAAGGTGTTTCAAGTAGATTGTGATGCTAGTGGTACTACAATAGGAGCTGTTATGAGCCAAGAAGGTAAACCTGTTGCTTATTTCAGTGAGAAGTTAAATGATGCCAAAAGGAAATATTCTATTTATGATCAGGAATTTTATGCTATAGTTCAGGCATTAAAGAAGTGGAGACATTATCTACTTCCTAAAGAGTTTGTTTTGTATACTGATCATCAAGCTTTGCAATATTTGAATAGTCAAGAAAAGTTGAATCAGAGGCATTTGAAATGGGTTGATTTTTTGCAGAGTTATACATTTGTTTTGAAACACAGGAGTGGAAAGTCTAATAGGGTTGCAGATGCTCTTAGCAGAAGGAAACTATTGCTGACAGAAATGCAGATTGAAGTGGTTGGGTTCAAGGAACTCAAGAATTTGTATCCAGAGGATCCTGATTTTGGTGAAGCTTGGAAAGCTTGTACAGAACCTGTTACTCTAGACAGGACGAAATGGTTGGATTTCATCATCCAGGATGATATGCTATTTAGAGGGAGTCAGTTGTGCATTCCACGAAGTTCTATGAGGGAGAATCTCATCAAGGAGAAGCATAGCAGAGGATTGGCTGGACATTTTGGTCGAGATAAAACCCTTGGTTTGGTTAGTGAGAATTATTATTGGCCACAGTTGCAACAAGATGTGAAGAAGTTTGTATAGAGTTGTAGAGTATGTCAGATGGCAAAAGGAGAGAAGCAGAATACAGGGTTGTATCAGCCATTCCCTATACCAGAGAAGCCTTGGGAGGATATCAGTATGGACTTTGTTCTTGGTTTACCGAGGACACAGCGGGGACATGATTCAATTTTTGTAGTAGTTGACAGATTTTCAAAGATGGCACATTTCATTCCATGCAAGAAGACTAATGATGATGTTCATGTAGCAGAATTGTTTTTCAGAGAAGTAGTGAGACTTCATGGTTTACCAAAGACCATAGTTTCAGATTGAGATACTAAGTTTGTTGGATATTTCTGGTGGACATTGTGGAAGAAGTTGAAGATAGATTTGAAGTTCAGTTCATCACATCATCCACAGACTGATGGATAGACAGAGGTGGTGAATAGAAGTTTGGAAAATCTGTTGAGATGTTTGGTTGGGGATAAGCCAACAGGATGGGATTTGACTTTACCACAGGCATAATTTGCATACAATAATTATGTCAACAGGAGCACTGGTAAATCACCATTCCAGATTGTATATGGAAGTAGTCCAAGAAATGTATCTAAATTGAGAAAGATAGATAAAAGAGAAATAAATAGTGCTGAGGCTGAGGATTTTGTAGAACATTTGAAGAACATCCATGAGGAGATGAGGAAGCATATTACCAAGATGAATACGCAGTATAAGGCCAAGGTAGATGAGAAAAGGAGGCATAAGGAATTTCAGGTTGGGGATGAAGTCATGGTTCATTTTCGGAAGGAGCGATTTTTGGTTGGTACATATAACAAGCTGAAAATGAAGAAGTTTGGACCATGTAAGATATTGAAAAAGCATGATTCAGGAAATGCATATGAGGTAGAATTACCTAGTGAGCTGAATATTTCACCAGTGTTTAACATTTCAGATTTGACGGAGTATCATGAAGGAGGTGTTGAAGATGAGGTTACGGAAGCATAGTGGAGTATTCCAGCAACCAGTTCAGATATCAAGGAGATTGAAGACATACTGGATAGTCATGTTGGCAGAAGCACAAGGAATAGGACATATGAAGAGTATTTGGTCAAATGGAAAGGACGACCTGTAGAAGATTCATCATGGCTAACAAAGGAGGAGGTTAACCGTCTTGGTTTTCCTCTGCACACCTGAGTCGTGACAGGTTCACTTCTCAAATTACCCTGGGTGTCTGATGCAGGAGCATCCTGGGTGTAAGAGCAATCTTGCATCACCAAAAAAAAAAAATATTTCTATTTTTATATTCAATAAGGGCTATTTTGTGCAGAGTTGCTATTTATGGAAAGTTACTATTTTTGGTAATTTTTGTATGTGCTCAGAATGATCTGATTTCTTTCTTGGAGGTTCATTTTGGTCATATAAGTCTGCCAGTAAAGTTTCATTGCTAGATAAAGTGTATGTTGGAAGATATTGAAGATTTTTGGTATTGGCAACAGGGTACAGAAACTTTGAACTTAGTTTTGAAGGCTTTAGAGGCCCCGGATGAGGTCGAAAATTTGGCTGATAGGTGCTTGCACGGGTCAAGTCTGTAGAGCGCTTTGTGGCATTTCTAAAATGGGGTTATAATAGCCGATCGAGTCAACTGGTGATGACTTATGGTCTTCGGAAGTTGGGCCACCTGAAATGGCGGAAAATAATTTTCTTCAAAATTTTTGTTCGGGTTTCAAAGGTTATCTTGAGCCGACTATGATGTAATAAAATGTAAAATAAAATAATTCTAAGTTTGGTCGGCCTTATTGGCTAAAATTCTGGAACCTTCCCAAGCGGTGGAAAAATTGCCTATATAAGGAAGGCTGTATTATTGTCTTAGGCAGTTCAGAATAGTTCTGGGTAGTAGATCTGGGTAATAGTTCGAGGCTTTGTCCTACAGAATATTGTAAGGGAATGCCCATGTGGCTTTGCATATTGTAATTCTAAAAGTTTGTAATTCCACATTTGTGGAGATAATAAGAAGCCAATTTTCTGTTCTTGCATATTGTTGTTGTTTCTCTATTTCTATTATGTGTTTGTGGTATTAAGGGGAGTCCCCTTCATCAAATTTGGTGGAGTCGGTAATCAAATTTTTTTGGATGAGAGAAAGGAGCTTATGGATTTCATTAACAAACAAGCTCTTTTTGATATGGAGCTTCAGGGTGTTAACTTTACCTGGTCTAATAGATGGGTAGGCCATGATCTCATTCAAGTCAGTTTAGACCGAGCTTTGATCAATGGTTGTTGGTTAAATAAGTTTGGATGTATGTTGTTCTCTCTTTCAAAGATTGGTTCAGACCATTTCCCTATTTTCTTTAGTGTGGATCCAATCATGAAGTAGGGTCATCCGCCATTCAGGTTTGAAAAAATGTGGGTGGACCATCTGAAAATGGAGCAAAATATCAAAGATTGGTGGAAGGTCAATATTCACGGCACTGCTATGTTTAGAGTGGTTAAGAAACTTTGCAATGTTAAGCATCATGTGAAGATATGGATTAAAACTATTTTTGGGGATATTTTTAAAACTAAAAGTCAGCTCAAAAAAGATCTTGATATTATCCAGGAAACTATTCAACAGACTTGGTTGACTGTGGAGTTGAGGTACAAGGAGGAAAGTATCTTGGCTAAAACCCATAATGTTATTTCTAAGGAAGAAGACTATTGGAGGCAGAGATCAAGGTCTATTTGGCTCAAAGCTGGAGATAAGAACACTCATTTCTTCCATTTATTTGCTTCAAAACATAGAGCATCTAACATAATTTCTAAACTTAAAGTGGAGGAAGGGGAAATTATTCAAGATAAAGAAATCTCTGAAGCTATGATTAATTTTTTCTATTCCCTTCTTTCAAAAGATCCTGATCTTGACGTGGTGAATCAGAGAGCTCTTCTCGATAACATTCCTCTCATTATCAGTGATGCTACTAATCATGTTCTTGTTGCTATTCCCTCTCAAGAAGAAATCAAGGTGGCAGTCTTCTCTTTTGAAGGTGACAAATCCCTTGGCCCGGATGGATTTCCAATGTTTTTCTTTCAGAAATTCTACCATATTTTTGAAGTGGACATATGTAATGCTGTCAAAGAATTCTTTGGTTCCAAATCCCTGCTTAAAGAGATTAATGTGACCTTTCTTGCTTTGTTCCCTAAAAAGCCCGGTGCTGATTTGATGGATGCTTTTAGACCAATCAGCCTTTGCAATTCAGTGTATAAAACTCTCTCTAAAGTGCTCACCTCTCGTATGTTGACTATTCTTCCTTAGATTATTTCTCCACAACAAAGTGGCTTTGTGCTTGGTAGACAGATTCTTGATTTGATCCTGAAGGTTCATGAGGTTATCCATTCTACCAAGGTTTCACTTAGCTCTGGCTTTCTCCTTAAATTGGATCTTTTGAAGGCCTATGATTGGGTGGATTGGGATTTGTTGATAAAAGTTCTCAGATCCTTTAGATTTGGAGACATCTTCCTTCAATTGTTTTTTCAGCTTATCAGCTCTTCTTCTGCTACCATTTTGATCAATGGTTCTCCTTCTAGGTTTTTTAAACCCTCTAGGGGGTTAAGGCAAGGAGATCCTCTCTCTCCTGTCCTCTTCTCCATTTTGGCAGAATGCTTGGGGCACCTTTTCGAGAAGATTGCTTCTAATGGGTATTTTGTTGGCCTATTCCCTTCCTCGACTTCAAGTCCTTTCTCACATGAATAGTTCATGGATGACATTATCATTATGGGATTTTCTTCTATTCAGGAAGCCAGGATTGTCAAAAAGGCTCTCACTACTTATTCCCTTGGAACAGGTCAAATTATCAATTGGGATAAGAGTTCCTTATACTTCATTAATACTCCTAAGGAAAGGCAACATAGAATAGCTAGAATTATAAGCTGCAAAATTGAGTCTCTTCCTGCTACTTATCTGGGCCTCCCTCTTGGTATTAAACCTCTGGAGTCTTTCTAGGGTAACATTGTGGATAGTTTCAATAAGAAGCTAGCTAGATGGAAAGGAGCCATTCTGAGTCAAGCTGGTAAGCTCCAGCTCCTCAAAACATCTCTGCAAAGTCTTCCTATTTATGCTCTTAGTCTTTTCAAGATCCCTAGGAAATATGCAGATATTATTGAAAAAATTCAGAGAAATTTTCTATGGCCGGGAGTGGAGGAAAAAAAGAGATTAGCTTTAGTAGCTTGGGACAAGGTCTGCACTCCAAAATGTGGGGGGGGCTGGGGATTTGCCCAATTAGAGCCACCAACTTGGCCCTACTGGCTAAATAGATTTGGAGAATTTTTTGTGTTAAAAGAGAATGGAATGACATCATTCATAAAAAATACCTATTCTCTTTCTCTCATATTTCAGAATTCTGGAAGACGGATCTGATAGTGCAAGGATCTTTTATTTGGAATAGTATTCAAAAGGCTAAGGATGCAGCTTTTAAAGGGGGTAGATGGTTTTTAGGCAATGGCAGGAAAATTCTTTTTTAGGAAGACTGTTGGATCAAAGATTATCCTCTTAAGTCTGTTGCTGATTTTCAACCCTTCATCAATCAGTGTGTTTAGAGATATGGAGCCTTGGTAGAGGATTACTAGAGGAACGACTCATGGATTGATCTGTCCCTTTCTTTTGAAACATTAAAACCTCTTATGCTAGATCTTGTGATCTAGAAGGTTAATGTTTCTAGAGAAGACAAGCTCCTCTGGGGAGTTCTTCCTTCTGGAATCTTTACGGTGGCCTTCTATTCTAATATTTTACTTAAGCAACCAAATCCCATCCCCTTCTGGGCTCAGGTATGGGATAAATCTTTAATTCCCAAAATTAATATCTTTTTTCTGGCTAGTCTTGCAGAATAAAATCCTCACAATTGACAATCTCCAAAAAAGGGGTATGATGCTGAGTAATAGATGCTTCTTATGTAAAAATGATGAAGAAACGGTTTTTCATTTGGCTGTAGACTATAGATATGCTTGGGAAGTTTGGAATGAATTATTACAATGCTGGGAGATTAAATGGTTTTTTCCCAATAACATGGAAAACTTTTGTAAACAATGGAGAAAATATTTTTCCCCTGTTGATCGACACTTGTGGAATATTATTCCCTCTCATGCAATATGGCAGTTATGGAGAGAACGCAATGACAAAGTCTTCAGAAACATTAACCTTCCTCCAAAAGTGATTGCTAAAAAGATAAAGAGAAGCTTAAAGGAAAACTTCAAGATGTTGGCTGGTAGATTGTTGGATTTGAATGCTGGTGATTTGGGTGGGAGGACTACTAATCACAAACCTAATCCTAGGGAGAATTCTATCTGGCTTTCTCCTCTGCTCGGGTGGATAAAAATTAATTTTGATGGCATTGCTAAGGGCAACCCTGGCCCAACTAGCTGTGGGGGCCTTATCTGAGATGACATGGCCAACTACCTGGCTATGGTGGCTTTACCTCTTGGGCTGCAAAACAATCATGTGGTGGAGGCTATGGCCCTTCTTCAAATGCTTAAAATTGTCAAGAAACACATGGCCCAGAAGGTGTGGATAGAGGGAGATTCACTCAATATTTTAAAATGTATTAGTGACAAGACTAAGACATCATGGGTAGTTAAGGAGATCATCGAGGAGGCTAGGATCATAATTAATTCCTTTAATCAAGTCATTATTTATCATGCCTAGAGGGAAGCAAATGTTACAGTAGATGAGTTGGCCAATTTTTCAATTAAAGCCAGGGAAATTGTGATTTGGCACGATTATAAAAATCTGACCGTCGATATCAAAGCCAAGTTGGCCTTCGACAGATCCTGAAGCAAGCAGGTCGATTGGGCATATCTTGAGAAGCTATGATGATTAGACATACTTTAAAAAATCAGAGGAAAAGGAGGATGGAAAGTGGTCTCTTTCCCAAGAACTTTAAATGGAGGCACGACTTAACCCTTGTTATTTCCAAAGCTATCAGTTTTCATAACAGTTGGTTTTCCTCTATGATTCTTACCATTTCTGAGAGCTATGATACCATGGGAGGTGGTCTTAACCACAAAGAGCTGAAGGACTATGTCAAATGGAGAAAAATGTTAGAATTCTGGGATATTCTTGAGAAGGGGGGTCTTACTACCCACATGGAAAGATTGCATGGTGTGAAAGATAGTGCTACCAAACTTTTTGGTGATTCCTGGAAAGATGGGGCCATTACTATAGTGGGTATCACTATGAACATCAAAAAGGATTTCATTGCTGAGATCTCTAGGCTCAGTATGAAGGGCATCAAATTCTTCCAGGATAGTAAGATGTCACGAAAGGCCATTTGGCACTTTCCCAAGAGTAAGGAGGAGAAAAAAAGCCTTGTTAAAGAGTCTGGAGGGTGATATGATGTGGCTTCCTTCAAAGAAATTTGGGCTACTATTATGATGGTGGTCATGGAGTATGTGACCCTAGACGGTAGGTTTAAAAGATCCCACTCCTACCACTTTGTTTTTCTTTGTCATTTTTGGCATAAAATTAGGCTATCCCTACCTTTCTACATGTTGCAATCTCTCCATTTAAGTATTTCTCAGCGCAGGAAAAAGGAGAAAAAACCAATTCTTCACGAGGGGTTGATTCTCTTAATTGTTGAACACAAAAAAAAATGGCTAGTGTTAGCCCTGTTATTTCCCCGTCTAAATTTGGTTTGGGTAAAAAGAGAATTAGGGAAGATAATGTGAAAGATAAGAGTTTGACAGGTAAAAAACTTAAGGGGAAGGATACTACTATGGATATGGACACCTCTGCTGACAGTGTGGAAGGCTACAATAATATGGATGATTCCACTGAGGAGGACAGTTACTCTTCTGCCTCGGTTTCAATTTTGGCTTCAGAGGAGAATGATAACATGGATGATGAGGTTATGGGCTCTCTGGACAAAGGCAAAACTTCGGGCAGCAGGAAGAATAAAGAGGAAAAAAAGGAGAAGGGGGATGTGGGAGGTCAGAAAGTGCCTATTTTGGTTGAGTATGATAGCTTTGAAGGCCATGATGTGCCAATATCTTTGGAACTTGAAGTTGTTATGGATGTTAGTCAGGACTCTCAAAAGGATGTGACAAAGATGGAGAAGACTCCCCCTACTAAGAAGTTGACTTTACTAGATAAGGATACTGAAAATGCCCCTGATTTCTCTTAGACTATCCCTTTCCTCAAAATGGTTGACATGCAGGAAAGAAACATTCAGTTATTGAGGGAAGATATGGATGATAAGATCAATCCTCCATTTGGGGTGCTCCAGACGGCCAAAGTTGTGTCCATGTACTCCTTTCATCTTATCAAATGGGTTTTCTAGGAGATTAAAAACTTAAACCTTAAGCACCATTCTATTGCAGCTAAGGTGGATTTTATGCAGACTCTACTAGAGGTTGGCCCTAAAACTATGGTGGAGAAGGGTACTAATGAAGAAGATAAACATCTGTAGGAGTTACAAGCTAAAATGGAAATCATGGAGAATACTATGAAAAAACACATGCAAGACTACAACAAATTCACGGGTTCAAAAATGGATTATTTCCTGACCATTAAGGCTAAGCTGGATACTGGATCCCCCAGCAAAAAACCAGAGGATATTACTGAGAACCTGGAAGATGAAGGCCCTGAAAAACATACCAGATCAGCTAGAAGGAAGAAAATTCATGAAAGGATCCAGGAACTCTCAGAGTTCAATGCTGCGATGAAGAAGATAACTGAAGTGAAGTAGGAAGCCGACGAGGCTTGCAAGGAGTTTTCTTAGGGCCCTAGTCTCTGGTGCTGGGTGCTTGGTTTTTTTGCTGATCTCTGGTCGTTGGTTTTTTCTAGGTTTTTTGTTGTTGTTTTGATTTGGATTTTGTGTACTGGTTTCCAGTCCTGAAATATTTTGGTGTGCTTCAATGTTTAATCTATTTTCTTAGCTTGTAAGGGGTTTTGGGTCCCCGTTCAAAACCTATTTTTCCCTGCAATCAAAAACATTTGGTGATTAACTTATTGTTGACATTAAACAAAGTAATTAGTCTCCAATTAATTTATTTTTTTAGTGTCCCCTACTTTAGGAATGAATTAGATATTTTCTTTATTAATCTAACTTGACCAAGATATTGAGAACAAATAGAGTCCAAATAGACCCTATGCAAGTTACAACTAACACAAGGGTATAGGTATTTATTAGACTTAGAAGGAAAGTCAAAATAATTAGAGGCCTTATCATTGACTATAGAGAAAATGACTTCCTTGACAGGGATAACTTCAAGAAACCCCCGCTCCCGAAAAGTATAAAATCATGGCGATCACATGGTTTTGGAGGGAAAAATTTTAATATTGATGACAAATCGTGGTTCAAAATATGGATATTTGGTGGTGAATTTTTTTTATAATGTATACCATTTTGATAAAAAAATATGGCGATTACAATTTTTTAATAGGAAAATTATTAATTTAATTGGCGAATCAGACTTCCTTATACTGATAAATTATGGCAAAACTATTTTCCAAATATTTTAATTTATTTATTTTTCATGGTGAATGTTTTTAAAAAATGCATATAAACATGGTGATTTAATACAATAGTTGTATAGTTGGTATGGCAATTTATTAATTGGAAATAATTATTAAATTTAACATTCTAGGCAATTTTTCATTCTCAAAGAATGACATGTGTGACGATTTCAGAGAGATTTTTAAGTAAAGAAGTTATCCCACCACATTCCATCTGAAATGCACCTTCCACCATTCATCTCTCTTAATCCAATGGTTCTGATTTGATGTTGAAGTTGCACTAGTGGGTGCAGCAGATCCCATCACTATGATCCTCATCCAATAAGCCCACGATCAATCATACCACGTGTCATGATTCCTATGAAATTTTTTCATAAAGGTTATGAAGACCAATAATAGGCCCAAAATTCCACTTAGGCCATTGATATGTTTTAATCCAACAGACGTGTAGGTTTGTGAGCTCATAAAATTATTAATTAATGCCAATTGTGATGAGTACATGACATCAAATAAAGTAATGTAACTATCAATTAATGGCTTCTTAGATGACACCTTTCAGTTTCAATTTTCAATGACAGATATGTGTCTGACATCATTAGATTCATTACCTCGATAGAACAATGCATTAAGGCTTAATTGATCTTACATCAAGGGTTTCTGACATTATTTTATGACCGTTTGATGATCTTACATCAATTGTAGCTAACGTACTTTACTCATTGTTTCTGCAGAGTGGGCACAAGTGTCAATTTTTTTTTTATATTAAAGAATATTTATGTCCACTTGTATTTGTTATTCCCAAGATAGAAAATGTCTTATCATAAGTGGTGTTTCCAATTTCACCCACTGTTGCATTAAATATGAAAGATTTGGAAATTTTTTAAGAACAACTACCATTTAACTAACAAATTAATTAGATCTTTAGGGAAGACAAAGAATTTGAAGTAGGGGCTTATAAATAGATGATCTAAGCTCGTTAATTTATGATTGTGAAAGAATATTTTGTAAAAATAGTCTACAAGTGCTAGCTTCTCTTTGAGTTTTCTCAAAAATTAGAATACTAATATCAGTTTGTCAAAGTTCAATTTTCAATGGATACTCCAATTCATTTAAGATGCACTACCTTGGAGGATCGTAAGGCCTTTTTGGGCTTGGTCATAGAACCAATTTTGGCATCTATTTCTATGAAGTTGGGAGCCTTCACCAAGGAGGCTATAAGGATGGTGCTAGGGCGTGAATTTCTAGAGAATTAAAATAGGTATAGAGTAAACACTGACATTTCATCTTAGTTCTTGGCATCTCTATTGGACCCAGAGGGGAAAGGTGGACATGCTCATGCTACTAAGGAAATTTTTCAGAGAAGAGTACCTCGGCAACGATGTGAATGTTGTCGTATTTGCAAAAATTGGGTTTGGAATTCCTTGGGGAAATGATTTTCCTAGGCTTCTACAACCAGGGGTAAATGTGCCTAGGTAACCATTTCTACTCAACCTTAATGTTGAGTAGCTCACACATCATCAGAAGTGGGCACAAATTGGGAGGGATTTCCTCTAGAAGTGGTACGTACTGGAGGAAACTGATGACTATCGATGGATAGAATAATTCTTTGAGATTATCCTCTCTTCACAGTTCCACATAAAAGGAAGCGATCCGAATAGTCCCTAAGTCTACCTAGACTCTAGTGTTCCTCCCTCTGGTGCTAGCAGATTACCAGAGTTTTTTCAATGATGTACATTGTAATCATGTATGTTTTAAAAAATATATATGAAAATGTTATAAGAAATTCTAAGTGCTTTTCTTCTTTTTTTTGGTTATAAGAATTGTTAATAGACATTGGAAAATAGATAACTCAAGGCCAAGGGCCTTGTTGAATTGTAATGAAATTTTTCCTAATATAATATAAAAAATTTGCATTGCACTTTTGTTTCATGTAATAATTAAATGTTTCCAAACTTTATCATGTAATGGTGACTGGTTCAAACTTCATGGATAAGGTATTCTGGATTCTCGAATGCATGAATTCTAAGTGAATATAGTTAATGATTATTTTCATTAGTGTGTATTAATATTTTAAAATTGTGACAACCATTGGATTATGATAGATGAACGGTTGAAGTTGTATTTCAGAAGTATTGTGGGTTTCAAAAACCTTTTCTACAAACTCATTCTGTAAACATGACACGTGTAACTCATAAAAAAAATTATGTATCATGCGAAGATAAAACATAAATGTATTCTAGAATTTTGGTTTAAATGATACACTAGTGTGTATAAATATTTTAAAATCATGACAACCATTCGATTGCGAGAGATGAACTGTTGAAGTTGTATTTCAGAAGTACTGTGGGTTTCAAAAACCTTTTCTGCAAACTCATTACAGAAAAATGACACGTGTAATTAGTCGAAAAGATTAAGTATCATGTGAAGATAAACCATAAACGTAATCCATAATTTTGGTTTAAATGATACATTAGTGTGTATTAATACTTTAAAATCATGACAACCATTCGATTGTGAGAGATGAAAGGTTGAAGTTGCATTTCAGAAGTACTGTGGGTTTCAAAAACCTTTTCTAAAAACTCATTCTAGAAATGTGACATGTGTAATTTGTAAAAAATACTACATATAATGTGAAGATAAAACATAAATATATTCCAAAATTTTGGTTTAAATGATACATTTACTGAAAATTTGTTAACATTTCTTTTTTAAAAACCTATCAACTTGCAGCAGCAAAAAACTAAAAACAACTGTTGAAACATTGCCGAAAATTTTGAGACTGTAAGTTGCGAGAGCCTCGGTCGTTCTAACTTCTATCTATCCAGAATTCAAAATTTAATTTTTGGTAAGATATCTAGCCTGATGGAATCCCAATTTTGTAATGTAAAAAATTTAGAACTTGATTTTGAAATTTTAATTCTTGCAAGTACAATTGGGGTTTTCTTAATTAGTTAGTTATTATCTATGATTTTGTTAGTAAATATCTGTGATTCTATATTTTTTCATTCTTCTGAAGAACAATGGAAAAGTGTAAACTCAAGGCCAAGGGCAAGAAGATGGGAAAACTAGTAGAAATCCTTAGTTTCACTGATGAGTATCACGATGTTTATGATCCTGCTATCGACGGTGAAAGAAAAGCTTTAGAAATTAAACATACATTGTGCAATAAAGCAACTAGGCCAAAGATGTCTGAATTTATAAAATTTAATCCAACAATAGGTGCAAAAATGAATAAAGTTTCTTCATGGGATGTTGGTTTGGGTCGCATGCTGTTACCCAAAGTTTTCCCTTGCCCAGAAATTGTCTTGATTTCTGTAGAAAATTATGATGAAGAAGGAAAAGAAATTGTGAATAAAAATAATCCAGAAGAAATTTTATCAATAACCTACGAAGAATTTCTCAGTTTGCTAGACATAGGGTTTGACCGAAAAAACTGTAATGTCCATATTGACCTAGGATTGCTAGCAGACCAAGATGAGGTAGTCGTGCCAAATGCCAAAGATTCATTTTAAAGGGTCTAATAGTTGTAGAGGCAAAGGCTTCATTAGGTGAGAACCATAAGCCTCCTTATGATTTTAACATTTTTGTGCCATGGGTTAAGGATACTATATCCTCGCAAGCATTTTGCTTGGGACTCAAAAATAATAGGAAAGTGGGTGCCAACATTCTTCAATTGATTTGGGATATCCATTGTGTCGATGAACGTGTAAGATATAATTTTATTGGACACGTGGTCCCATCGATGAAAGAACAATTACCATTGATAAAAGAGGGAATTCTAAGACATTTAAGTTCACAACCTACTTGCGTTATCTTCTGCTAGCCAAGCATGTTGCAATATTAATGAACAATGACCACAAGCTTGAAATTGAGAGGGGGACAGGTACTCCAATATATAACTGGACACCTTAGATAAGGATGTATGATAATAGAAGGAATTCCAATAATTTTATAGACTTCTTTTTGGCACCATTTTACAAAAAAATAACAAGCACTCTATTGGCTAAAAATTTTGTAAGCTACTAAGACTACACCTTACAAAATTGTAACTTTAGACAACAGTATAATGAGATAAATCTCTCCTCTCAGAAATATTGGAGGCTCCCTTCTTACCATAGGTGGCTTCAGTAGGATTTTGACTGAAATTGAATAAGGGTGAAACTTCTAATCTTTTCCTCTTTTTTCAAGAAAAGACCTACAAACAAAGATAACTTATTAACTCTACAAAGATTACCTACTGCTACGATAATACTGGTGACTTAGCAATTGATGTAAGAACAACTCCTAAGGAAACAATTATAAATATATTTAGTGAATTAAAATAAGGGCCCAAAGTCTCTTGCAATTAATCCTATTTTGAGATAATGAGAATCAATAGTGAGGCTCAAAGTCTCTCACTAATGATTATGAAATTAAAAGAAAAATACTCAAACTTGAAGCTCAAAGTCTTCAACTCTCAGTATTCACAATCACTACTACTAGAGAAATCCTCCTCCTGCAGCTCAAAGTCTCTCAAAAGGTGACTTGAAACCTCTAATGATTTAAACAAGATTAGCTTATGAACTGAATTCAAGAACAATTGAACAATGCAATGTAAGAATACACAATTCAATCCCAAGATTTGCAACACAAAGTTTGGAAAATATTGTTACTTTTATTCACTTTTGATAATTCCTACAATAAGACACAATTTTTTTACCACACAAGTTCTCAAGTATAGCCATGCTTGCTTAAACAAAACATGAAAATATTTACAATGAGCTCTCTCCTTTATATAGGAAAATAGAAGAGAGAAAATTGGAGAGAAAAGGGGAAACCCTTAACCACTTTGAATTATTCAATAATCTATTAACTACTTTGACTTATTCAATGTTACAAGGATTAAAGCACTTGCAACATGATTACATAACTTTGGTATACAGGAATACGTTTTCCTGTATTTACAATCATCACATGTATTACATGTAATCTATCTAATATATACTATAAAATAAAGAAAAAGTGTCCTAGACACTTAGAAAACAACATCAAAGGGTATTCACATAAGCCTCAAACTTGTGAAGAGACTCATGTATCATGGTTGGATCAGGTGCACTCGTATGTTGAGCAATCACAATAACCTTGCACAAAACATGAGACGTAGTATAACCGATTACTTGACTCTGAAGATGATTCAAGGACATTATACATTCCATGAACCAATAAAAAATATTGGGACTAAAATCATCTGCATCGAGGGGAAGGTGAATCATCTCTGATAACTTTTCCATCACAACTCTTTCTTCAATTACCTCACCATCTTCTGTGGAAACTTCACAAGACAATTTATTGAACTCCTTTATCACCTGAAGTTATTGTTCATTCCATGATTTCAAAACTAATTGTAAATCTGTGACCAATTTAGTCAAGACTCTCTCCTTATTGCTCATTAAATAAATAGACTCCAAATATGCATCAACAGAAGAAATGATTACAGACTAGCACAACTTCTTGAGATTAAATTCCTACATATTTCTGCAAGCATTTAGATCTTCACTCAAAACTTTCAGCTGTTGATGGAAGGATGAAGTAAGTTCCCTTATTTCATTGATGGTCATGTATATATACCTCAAGACCTTATATGAGTCTTCAATCATATGCATACCTTGCTTTTCTATTTGTGCACACCACTCATCAACTGCTTTTTGCTTTTTGCAAAAATTCTCATAACCTTTAGGGCATGAAATTGAAATAGGAGCAACATTCTGAGAATTATTCATCATGTCTATAACTTCAAGAAGGCATGCATTTTCCTCTTTCAGCTTGTTCTTCTTCTCCCATAGCTTGTCATTCCTTTGTGTATGTCTAGCAACAACACCCTGAGCATCTTGTTGACAACTCAAATGTGTCTACTTACCAAGATCTACCCTTGCAATTTTATAATCAGAGGGATGCCCCCTTATATAGACCCATCAACCAAAGGCTTAGCAATTTCAGCATACTTGGCTTTGTCCTCCACCATGATCCTTGACACTGTTTTAGCCTTCTTATTATTTGGAGCTTTTGGCTTGGAAACTTGTTTGAAATCAAAGCCCTCCAATGGAATCTCTACCTTCTTCCTTTTTTGAGCTATGGTACTTAGCCAAGAAGGTAAAGAGAATGAAGATGTTGTTGCAGTAGATGTAATGGAAAGAGTGATTACCAGATCCATCTATGCAATTGTAACCACAAGAAGAGGAGCCTTTGTTAAGATAGCCATAGGAGTGGGACTACTATGGGTAACCTCATACATGAACTACTCCAACTATACTGAAGTAGTATCAAGCATTGTGATGGAAGAAATTGCCATAGAAGGAATAGTCATGGAGTATGCATCAAACACACTCTCAAAACTATAATAAGAGTTGTTAGGTATGACAATAGGAGAAACTAATGAGATAGGAAAGGAAGGTGTTACCAAGACTAAATCCATAGGAGGAACCTACCTCATAATAAATTCATCTACAGTTGTACCCAAAGGTGAATCAAGAGACTCGTCTGACGCAGGTGTAGAATTAGGAATCATTGTGGCAACTGAAATGTCCACAGGAGGAGGTACATTGGGTGAAGATACCTTAGGTGAGTCAGGCATCTCATAATCACTAGATACTACTTGAACCCTTTTAGGTTTTGTGCTTTTGACCCCAAGAACTCTCCCAGTGTCCTTTCCTCCCTTGATGGTAAGCTTAGGAAGAGTACAGACATGATGGGAATGATAGGATTAGTTTTTGAAGAAGATGCATCATCTTAAGCCCTACCTTTAATTTATGATCTCTTACCAACTGAGCCACCATGATCAAAGTCTTTTCCTGCTCTTATATTGATACTTTTCAATCCCCTTCTTTTTAGCCAAATGTTAGTATTTGCAAGAACGAACTAAAAATAATCCCATACAGAAACATTCTCTTTTCCTGACCAACATGGAGACAAAATAGGAAAATTCTCAACATGATTGTGAGTATAGTCATGATCAAGAATGTCACCGTCATCTTCAACTCTTGGAGGAATGTCTGCAAGGTTTAAGTCAATAATATATTTGATAGATAGGTGATAGTAATCCATTCTCTATATATATTCTTTAGTACGAAGATCAATCCATATGTCCTCTAGTCTATACACATGTACAAACTACCTTCTCATCTTATCATTGAGCCCTCGCCAGTCAAAATGACTCCTAGCCATGAATTTAATCAAGGTGATCCCTTGAAGCTCATACTCCATGTTTTTGGCTTTCGAGATTGTATCTATGGACTATCCTTTGATCTTCAGTGGATTTCATGAAGAAATCCCCACACCCGGTCTGTGTAATGTATTCTGGTGCATTTGGATAGCAATGAGTTGCCTAGCCAACTCTATAAATATGATCTTAACCATAGGGTATCTCGGGAGTGTATACGGTTCACCTTTGAAGTAGCCCACCTGCATATAAGTGTAATTAGGGAATTAAAGAAATAGGAAGCCATACTCATTTACCTTAACCCATGCCTCATATGACACACACTTGTTAGGGAGACTTTTATCAAACAAGTACATGAAATGCCCATAAAAAACATCTTGTACTCTACAGTAATGAGAGCGACTAACCTTCAACACAAGTTGAGGGAAATACTCCCATACAAGAACCAATGATCTGTCCCCTTTTGTGGATAATCCAGAGTAAGAACCAAGTGAGGAAGCAATGTACACAAGGTATGAATTCATGTAAAAAGTACAAGTATTGACAACTTGAGAAATCTTCTCACACAACATATCATTGAACATTTCTCCCTAGAATTTATTTTTCTTAGATTGGACAATAAGAGAAATGTATTTTCATCTAGGACTCAAAGATGTTTGATGTCTTTAACCCTGCAAGGTGACTGAATAATGTGATGAGGTCACTAATCTCCTCCTTGAACTCAGTGTGATGGATTCCTTTTGGCCATCTTGAAATATTTGGCCTTTTATTGAGCAGCCAATTATCATTAATAAATTTTGTACATGGAGTATCCTCATTCCACCTGTCAAGAGCTTTCTATTTGGTGATTTTAATACTGACAGGACTCAGTGGCACCTAGAAGATTATGTCAACAGTCTCTAGATCAAGACTAATAATAGTCTTACTGTATCATCTTAAAATGGAAGCACTTCCATGATAAGAGCATTTAGCCCTTCGAGTAAGTGGTTTGGGGTCATCTTAAGCACCTTGATTGGGTCTTTGCATGTATTTGGATTTTCTCCCCACTTTCCACTTCTTCCTTGCACTTGATTTCTTCATTCTGGGTGAAATTAGGGTTAGGATCTTAAGGATTCTCTTGAATTTCTCTCTTCCACGGCTCTATTTCCTAGGTAGGATTTAGAAATGGATCCTCCTAGCTTTCAGCTTAGTAATCATAGGATTTTATGTCTTTTCTTGACATTATGTCCTATTCTGGTATCATTTGTAGGTTTCCCGGCATCCCTAGGACCTCCTCATTTGGTTTTGGGTCAACTTAAGCAAAAGGTCAATGTCTTAGGTTGACCCTAACTAGGTTAGGGTCGAGCTCGACCTAGACTAGGTCAAGATCAATCTTGACTTTGACCCCTTTCTCTAAAAATCCTAGATCCTTAATTTTTGGGCTCCGGGTTTTTGGGAAATTTATTTCTCTACCTCTAGGTCGACTGTTTTGGGCTCCAAAATAGTAAATAATTTAATTGCATTTAATCTAGGTATATTTTATAAATGTGAGGACCTAATTGAGATTTAATTCTCCAAGGTGGCCCATCTAGAGGAGTGTGCCCTAGATCACTATAAAAGGAGGCCTTCCTTTCTCATTTTCTCATCCATTATTCATCTCAAGTGCAAGAAAGTCTTCAAGCATTCAAGAGTTCAAGCATTCATCCATCAAGGAGTTCCATTGTTAGCCATTGAAGGATTCAATCTCTTTGGAGCCTCCTTGAAGATCTATCCTTCTCCATTCATTCAAGCCTTCTCATATGCAAAGATCAAGTCAAGATTGGTGTTGAAGATCAAATACTATTGATTGGAGACATCCTACATTCATTGAAGCATTCCTACTTGTGGATTTGAGGATTTGAATCCTCTACAAGGACTTCAACATAAGCGAGGTGATTTGTTTCAATTACTTTATTTATGCACAATATATTTCAATTCAATTTCAAGGTTAATTCCTATATTGGGGTTTGACCAAGGCAAACCCCCCATACAGCAAAAACCCCCCATTTTCTTGTAGGTACAGGTGCAGAGTTTCAAATTTGAGAGCAACTTTGGATACCCTTTTCACCAAACTTCTGGGATATGCGAATAGAATTCAAATCGGACTTCAAATAAAGAATGTGGTATTTGACCTTTTATGAGGGTCAAACTCAAGCTGAGCCATCTTGAGGAAAGATTTTTGGGTTTTCTCTATCTTGGCATTTCCAGTCCAAGATAGGTTTTAGATTTTCCAGAAAGTGCACACAAACACCAAAATTCAACATTTTCCAAATCTACCCTAATTCAAGGTTAGTAGTTGTATTTCAATTATTCTATATTCCAAGCACAATTTCCTTCATAGGGAAATATTGGATTTACTCTCTTTCTTTTCCATATTATCCATAAATTGATTCGATTGTGTATTAACCTCTTGGTTGATCAAATTGGATCTCTTCTTTGGGAATTTGGATTTGAGAATAGATCTCATATTTCCCCCTCTACATTTGAATAGAGGTGAATCTATTTTACCACTATTCATTTTGGTGAACCTGACTAGCTTACTCTCTTTCTTGTATGGTGTTAGATCTCCCTTTATATTATCTTGTTAGTATTAGATTTGTCCTTTGTGATTGATCTTGCATGATAATTAGATTTAATATTCATGCTTTATGTGTCCTTAGTTTACTTCATTTGCATTATATTGGTTTATGAGCTTTACTACCACTAGTCCTACTTATAACATTCTGGTTAGAAGAAGTCGTAGACTCATGGGTGCCTTTGATCCTGAATCTTCTTCTCCTTTCCTTAGGATCCTGGATGATAACCTAATTCTTCATGATTCCAATCCTCCTATGGAGAAAAACTCTTCTCACTCATCTCATGATGAGGATGATGCTTTAAGAGTTCATCCTAAACAAGTCCAAAAACTTTTCACTGAACTTGATAAAATGGGTAATTGGCTTCTTCAATAAAACCATAATCAAGATTCCATTCAAGCTATAGAGGCTCTTAAGAAATTTCTCTGTGATAGTGATCAAGGTGTTAACCTCTTGCATGGTATTACTCATCTTGTGCATTCAAATGTTAAACCTTTAGCTCAAGAAGCTCAAGATTTAGGGTTCATTCCTCCTATCACTAGTATTGAACCTCCTTCTAATCCTTTACCTAGTATTCCTATCTATACTCCTTTGGTGACTATGATGGTTCCCTCTGTTCCTATGAGTGTTCCTCCTGTGTCCCTTCCTACATCAAAACCTTCATATCATAATGTTTCTTTCACTTATTCCAATCCACTTCCAACTATAGTTCCTAGTGTTCCTCCAGTTGTGTCTTCTATTCCTATAGCTTCTTACACTTTACCTAGTGTGTCTAATGTTGCTACTCCTCCTATTTCCTCTAATGATTCAACCATCATCAGTTTGGCTCAAACCATATCCTCTTTACAACAACAACTTGCTTCCTTAACTCAAAACAAGTTTAGTATTCCTACATGTGACATGGGAAGTCCCTTGTCCCGGGATATTATTCGTACTCTTATTCCTCAACAAGGTGATATGCCTCATCTTGAGAATTATAATGGAAAAGGAGATCCTATTCATCATGTTAAAACATTCCAAATCCTTTATAGTGATTATGCTCATGACCATAGGATTTTAGCCAAACTGTTTGCTAGAAGCTTTCGTAACAAGGCCTTACAATGGTATTGTTCCCTGCCTCCTTATTCAATTGATTCCTTCCCACAACTTGCTAATGCCTTTCTTCAACAATTTCAAAATAATATTGGCTTTCAAGTGTCTTTGACTGATTTAATTCATTGTAAACAAAGTGCTAAAGAAAAATTGACTGAATTTATTGGTAGATTTAAGCATTTGCATGCTCAGATTTCCTATCCTATTCCTAATATTGATATTCAATGTATTTTTATTTCAAATTTGCAAAAAGATAATAGAGATAAGATTTTGCTTACTGAATTTACCTCTTTTCAACAACTTTGTGCAATGCTTCATCATTATCAATTACAAGTGAGTCAATTTGAGAGCAACACTCCAATGGATCATGTTCCCGTTGATAAGAGTGATGTTGCTCCTAATCCAAACAAGTTTCAAAAATTCAAAAACTATGTCAAGATAAACAAACAAGTGAATGTAGTTGCTGATCAAGTTGCTGTTGCATCTCATAATGCCACTTCTGCATCCACTACTTTCTGATTAAATCGTACATTTACTCCTCTTGCTAAAACTTTACATGCTATTATGAATAGGTTGTTAGCTGCTAATATGATTACTTTACCTCCTATTCAACTTCTTTTACCTACTATGATTGCATCTAAATCTTTTGATCAAAATGTTTTTTGTCAATATCATCATCAGAATGGTCATGATACTGAGCGATGTTATTGTTTAAAACATAAGGTTAAAGATCTTATTGATTCTAAGGTTTTATCTATTGACAATCTGGATAGTAGTGGGAATTCATCTATCTCTCCTCCTAATTAGAACCTTCAAATTTATATGAATCCTTTACCTACGCATGATACTAATACTATTTCTCAACCATCTACTATGGAGATTGTGTATGATTCAAAGATGGATGATCTCAATCATGTCATTAATCAAGTGGAGCATGTTGATAAGTCTATATCTCCACCTCAACCTTCACCTCAAGTTCAATCTCAACCTCAAGTTAAACCTAAATCTAAAGTGAAACCTCAACCTAAACCTTGACAAAAACTCAAGAATAAAAGACCTTGGGAACTTTTTATTACCTTTGATGACTCTAAGATTATTAAAGCTCTTGATGGTCCCCTTTACATTCCTGCTAGGGTTGCTAAGATACCTACTCGTGGTTGTCTTGTTGATTCTACCTCCTTAGTCAATGTTATCACTGAAGAAAATCTTTTTATGAAAAGTTTACAATGTGACTTCTATGATACATTGGATGTGTGGATTCAAACTTGTAATGGTTTTCTTTATCCCTCATTTGGTTCTATTACCTTGCTGGTTGAACTTTTTGGAAAACTTGTGAACACTACCTTCATTGTGGTTCCTACTTCTGATCAATTTCAAGTTAAGCTAGGTTTGCCTTGGTTGACTGCCATGCATGCTATTGCTTCACCTATCCATAAGTGTCTTAAGTTCATTCATGATGGCGAAGTGAAGATGATCAATCATAGTTTATATCAACCTTCTAGGCCTAGAGATTGTGCTACTCTAGATTTCTTTTGGCCTTCCTTACCTAATTCATGTCCTCCTCGCCCTGATAATATTTTTTGATCATATCAAGCTTATAAGCATCATAAAATTATTCAATTAAGCATACCTCCTATGGATCTTAATCATGGTCTTTTACCTACACCTTCGATACCTCCTTTAACTATGGCTTCTAGTTCTGTTAATCAAGTTTCTCCTACTGAACCTATCAAAGATCCTGTGATTCTTTCTCCTATGGATAAAACTTCTATTGATCTTCCTAAAGAACCTATGAAGGATCCTGTGATTGTTCCTCCTAGTTCTCAACATATCTAAACTAAATCAAAATGTAACCGATCTTCTAATGAACGTCGTAAAAAGCATCGTGCTCATGCTAAGGTTAAAAGATCTCTACCTTCTTTGGATAAACCTATGCATAATGTATTACAAGATGTTGTTACTAATAATGATGTTCACATGCATGATTATGATGATTCTATTCGTATCTTAGATCCTATTTTGATTAATTTAGATGAAGAAGATAGTCTTGATGATACTGATGATGTTAATGATGAATATGAGAATATTGACATTAACACTGATTTACCTAATATTCTTTCATCACAATTAACTCTTACACCTAGTGTCGAACATAGTTATTCTCAAGAGGATCCTTGTTTGGAACTGGCTATCATTCCTACTGTGTTGGATATAGTCCCTCTTTCTCAGCTTGATCGGCTTGTCCTTTGTGGTAGCTTTGTTGTGTGTTTGCCTGCTATACAGTGCTTCTCCCGTAATGTGTTTGCTAAATGATGTTAGATTCTTTTATACGATCCTTGTTACTCAGTTGGTGCAAGGTGATAAAGGAATTGAAACTATTTTTCAAATTCTTCTATATGTATCTCTATTCTTCTATGTGTTATTCAATGTTATGTTGTAACTATGCTATTGTTTGTAAATGTTTCCTTGTGTAATCTGCTTGGATTTGAGATATGGTAGCACTCATTCTTTTTGGTCTCCATGTCATGGTCTGAAAAGATTCTCCTTCGTATATCTTATGTGATCTTTCCTCCTTTGTGATTGTAGTTCTACTTTCTTTGGGGAATGATGTCAATTCATTTGCAATAATATCATATATATATATTATCTTATGATCATACTAACCCCATGGTAGGTAGATCCCTTCTATGTTCTCTGTATGTTTTTGTGATATTTCCCTTGATTTGTCTTTGTTTGGGGGCATCTTGATGTGGAAATGTAATCAGTGGTTGTTTATGTTTCTGTTAAAGCCATTGCTCCCGTTAAAGTGTCAGCAATAACTTTAACGTGGTGGCATATGCTCTGCTCACCTTTTGCACACATGCACTTTTCAATACACATATATTTTTCAAGATACTTCTTTTCCCTTTTTGGATTAGTAACTAATCCTTAAAGCACAGATTTATATTTTAGGATCTCTTGATCCCTCCAGTTTCAAATATACATATATTGTGATCCCTTAAGGTCGAAAGTGTCCTTAAGACTGGATCTCTTTTGTTTTTACTTTTGGTTTTATTCTTATGGAATACAATTTTTCTAAGGATAAATCCTTGATGGGTTGACTAGTGAGTAGCCACGTTCACTAGGCGGATCAATTCCATCTTTCCAGTTGCACCATTTTCCTGTGTGGTTCACAATGGGACATAAGTTCTCATTGGGCGAGGTAATCACACCTTCTTTTCTCTCTCTAGAGATGTCTCTCTTATTGTGATCTAGGAGTCGATGAAGACTTGAGTCCATTTGGGCTTAAGGTTCTCTTTGTCCTTTTGATTATGATAAGATTATCTTTTTATTCTGATCTCCTTCACCAAGAGTTTGCATTGAGTCCATACTCTTGCTAAAGTGGGGGCTTAATGTATCATCTTAAAATGGAAGCACTTCCATGATAAGAGTGTTTAGCCCTCTGAGTATGTAATTTGGGGTCATGTTAAGCACCTTGATTGGGTCTTTGCATGTATTTGGCTTTTCTCCCCGCTTTCCACTTCTTCCCTGCACTTGATTTCTTCATTCTCAGTGAAATTAGGGTTAGGATCTTAAGGATTCTCCTAAATTTCTCTCTTCCACAAGTCTATTTCCTAGGTAGGATTTAGAAATGGATCCTCCTAGCTTTCATCTTAGTAATCAT
Source organism: Chamaecyparis obtusa (assembly GCA_027943335.1). Lineage (NCBI taxonomy): Eukaryota > Viridiplantae > Streptophyta > Pinopsida > Cupressales > Cupressaceae > Chamaecyparis > Chamaecyparis obtusa. The sequence continues at coordinate 316,043 of BSBK01011111.1, read as the reverse complement.
AGGATTTTATGTCTTAACCTGACATTCTGTCATGTTCTGGTATCATTTCTAGGTTTTTGGGCATCCCTAGTCCCTCTTGATTTGGTTTTGGGTCAACTTAAGAAAAAGATCAATGTCTTAGGTCAACACTAACTAGGTCAAGGTCAATCTCAAATTTGACCCCTTTCTCTAAAAATCCCAGATCCTTAATTTCTGGGCTTCAGGCTTTCAGGAATTTTATTTCTCCACCTCTGGGTCGGCTGTTTTGGGCTCCGAAATGGTAAATCCTTTAATTGCATTTAATCTAGGCATATTTTCTAAAGGTGAGGACCTAATTGGGATTTAATTCTCCAAGGTGGCCCATCTAGAGGAGTGTGCTCTAGATCACTATAAAAGGAGGCCTTCCTCTCTCATTTTCTCATCCATTATTCATCTCAAGTGCAAGCAAGTCTTCAAGCATTCAAGCGTTCAAGCATTCATCCATCAAGGAGTTCCATTGTTAGCCATTGAAGGATTCAATCTCTTTGGAGCCCCCTTGAAGATCCATCATTCTCCATTCATTCAAGCCTTCTCATATGCAAAGATCAAGTCAAGATTGGTGTTGAAGATCAAATACCATTGATTGGAGACATCCTACATTCATTGAACCATTCCTACTTGTGGATTTGAGGATTCGAATCCTCTACAAGGACTTCAACATAAGCAAGGTGATTTATTTCAATTACTTTTTTTATGCACAATATATTTCAATTCAATTTCAAGGTTAATTTCCAAATTGGGGTTTGACCAAGGCAAACCCCCCATACAACAAAAACCCCCATTTTCTTGTAGGTACAGGTGTGGAGTTTCAAATCTAAGAGTGAATTTGGATACCCTTTTCACCGAACTTCCGGGATATGTGAACAGAATTCAAATCGGACTTCAAATAAAGAATGTGGTATTTGACCTTTTATGAGGGTCAAACCTGAGCTGAGCCATCTCGAGGAAATATTTATGTGTTTTCTCTATCTCGGCATTTCCAGTCCAGGACAGGTTTTAGATTTTCCAGAAAGTGCACACAGACACCAGAATTCAACATTTTCTAGATATGCCCTAATTCGAGGTTAGTAGTTGTATTTCAATTATTCTATATTCCAAGCACAATTTCCTTCATAGGGAAATATTGGATTTACTCTCTTTCTTTTCCATATTCTCCATAAATTGATTTGATTGTGTATTAACCTCTTGGTTGATCAAATTGGATCTCTTCTTTGGGAATTTGGGTTTGAGAATAAATCTCATATTCCCCCCTCTACATTTGAATAGAGGTGAATCCATTTTACCACTATTCACTTACCATTTTGATCTTTGCTGGTTCTGGATGTAGGATAAAAGTTCTTCGCACATACAAGTAGGAAATCTACCTCCAGGGAAGCCAATGGAAATGTGGAAACAATATGAATGCTACTCTATTTGATGGAAAGCATATCTTCTATAACTACAACATCAACCCTTTTAAGGAAATCTTCAAAGTTCATGTGTGAAATATCAGTATCTCTGACTTCTTCACAATAAGAAACAACTTATGAAGGTGGGACAAAAGTATGATATGAATCATACTGGCATTTCATCTTCTTCTTTTCTTTTTCTTTGGCAAGTGTGATCCCTTCAGACATAGCAACTTTATGTGATCGAGCAGCTGTGACATAAAAAATCCACAAAGTAAAGACATCTTCTTGAGAGGGATTCATCATGGAATGATGAAAGGTGTATGGAGATGACTTATTTTTGGGGAAATGAATTGGTTTTAGCTCAAAGAGAGCTCAAGAATGAGTTTCTTATGGGTAATCACATATGGGGACAACGAGAATCATGAAGGATAGGATAATAAGTGAATGGATGGATATTATTTTAAATATAATGAAGTTTTCAATTGACCACCAATATGAGTTTTACGTCATATGGAAGTGGTAGGGACATAAACTTATGAAAGTGGACTTTTTGAAAATAGCACATGTATGAACTTGTATAGGATTTGTTTCCTTCTTCACCATAGAACAGGGTTTCTAATCCTCACTGCACATGCAAGGAATATGAAATCCTTGCATATGCATCTTGAGAATAGAAGGTAGAAATAAAAGAAACATAAATTTAATCACATGTAACAAAAAAAGAAAGCTTTACATGTAAGTTAAATAGCTTGGGAAGAAAATCAAGGAAAAGACTAAGGAAGAAATTACCTCAATCCTCAAGATGAAATCTCTCAAAATCTTGAGCCAAATCTAAAATAAATCAAATAGATTTTTGGATTTAGGAAAGATTGGATGGAAAGAGTATATATAGATCACATTCCTAGTCTCTTTCCTTCAATTTTGGACAGTTAATTGATGGAATATGGATGAAGTGACTGAGAGGGGGGGGGTGAATCAGTCAACCATAAAACACTTCACAATTAATTCTTTCCAGATCCCTTAAGATATCTTAACAATGTTATCTGTTTTAGCACTCGGTAAATAGATTGCAGTAACTTTGAAGATGTAGAAAGTATTAGCAAAATTATCTTTAGATATTCATCAGCACATGTATATGATTGAGAAAGAAATTAAGAACACAGGAGACACAAGATTTAACGTGGAAATCCAATATGGGAAAAACCACCAATGTATCTAGATACTGATTTTCACTTTTCTGAAGTGATGCTCAGTTAGAAGCCAACCCAGTAAAAGGTTACAAAACACACTGTTAGGTGTGACCTTGTTAGAGGATTTAAAACACCCTACTAGGAGTGGCCTGGTAAGAGGTCTTGAAAATAATTCAATGGAATTGTCACCTTGTTAGAGGATTTACAATATGGTTGTTAAACCAACTCGCTTAAGAGATTTAGAATTCACTGTTACAATGATAAGAAGGCAACAATGAAAAATGACCTGTATAATAATGCAACTGTCTTGCTGATTACAGATCTCTATTCTGCATAAGTCTGATCCTTTCTGATCAAATAAATCTCTGCTGCACCTCAAGGATATCTGAACATCCTTCACAAATTCGCACACACCTTTCCTGTCTTTCTTCTGTAAATCTTCTGCTATATTTTCTTATTCATTTTTCACATTTGACCTTTTATTTATATGATTTTAGATTTGTCAAATTGACATTATTTTGTATAACAGTCGGCTGAATTAAGCAAACTCTATTTGCAAAAATCCTTCAAGGGCCGACAGTGCTCGGTGATCATAACTTTCTATAATCTTTTGGAGACCGAGGGAACTCGGTAAACACCGACAATCCTTTACCTTCGATAACCGACTAAACTCGGTAAACACTAACTTTTCTTCGATGACCGACTGAACTCGGTAAACACTAACTTTTCTTCGATGACCGACTGAACTCGGTAAACACTAACTTTTCTTCGATGACCGACTGAACTCGGTAAACACTAACTTTTCTTCGATGACTAAGTGGAATCGGTAAGTACTAACTTTCCTATCTGGCAGACCGACTGAGCTCGGTAGTAACTGATTGCTGCAGACTATGACATTGTGTGACATCAAAGACAATACATAATTTGAGTAGCAATTTCCTTCAGACAATTATTTCCAAGAAATCTCCCTCTTTGGCATTGATGGCAACACAATATGTCATATCATAAGAAATTTGAAAGAGTTAGCTCGGTTCAGATTCAAATCTCCCTCTGTCAGCAAACTTCCTGTATCCTAAAAATTCTTCCTTCTGACTATTGAAAATTTCTTGAAGTAATAGCAAAGACATAGAAAACACTCCCTCTTTGACAACACATGCCAAAGACAATTCACATATTACCGGTGAAAATTAATGTACCTCAAGTACTGATTCATATGCAATGATTCCTTGAATATGTTGCATCAATTGGTTGATTTTCAATCATTTTTTGGTTGATGCATCACTAAAACTGTATTTAGTGAGCCTCGGATAGGGGAATGACCCCTAACTTACCTCTTAGATACACAAATGCATCCTTAGGTAATGGTTTGGTAAAAATGTCTGCAATCTATTCTTTTGTATGAATATATTCTAATCTGATTTCCTTATCCTGCACAAATTCTCTGACAAAATGATATTTAATAGCAATGTGCTTGGTTTTAGAATGCATCACTGGATTCTTCGAAATGTTTATTGCACTGGTATTGTCACAAAATATAACAACTGGTTCTTTGATTTCAACCTTCATACCTTCTAATAACTGTTTAAACCAAACAATATTTGAACAGTTTACTGCAGCAGCAACATATTCTGCTTCAGCTGTGGATTGAGATGTGCAATTTTGCTTTTTACTAGTCCAGGATACCAGTCTTTTTCCAAGAAAAAATGCTCCACCACTTGTGCTTTTTCTGTCATCAATGTTTCCTGCCAAATCAGCATCAGTAAACACTTTTAAGTCTAGATTGCCTCCAAATTTATACCACAACCCATATTCTTCAGTTCCTCTTAAGTATCTTAAGATTCTTTTGATTGCCATCATGTGATTTTCCTTAGGTTTTGCTGAGAATCTAGCTACTATACCGACTGCTAAGGCAATATCAGGTCTTGTATGTACTACATACTGCAATTTTCCAATCATAGATCGGTATAGGGTCTGATCAACTTCTTTTGAATCATCATTTTTGGTAAGTTTCAGTCCAGTACACATGGGTGTACCAACTAGTTTTGAATCTTCCATACCAAACTTCTTAAGTATTTCCTTAATGTATTTAGATTGAGTAATGTATATACCATTCTTACTTTGCTGAATTTGAAGACCAACAAAGAATTTTATTAGACCAAACATAGACATTTCAAATTCCTTGTTCATTTGTTCTAAAAATTTTTTGCACTGATCCTCATTCCCTGTAAATATAGTATCATCCACAAATATTTCTGCCAATACAATTTTGTCATCCGGTCCTTCTTTAATATACAGATTGCTGTTATCATTAGCTCTTTTGAAATTAATCTAGATCAAATAGTTATGGAGTCTTTCATACCATGCTCTAGGAGCTTGTTTCAAACCATACAATGCTTTGTGTAACCTGCAGACCATGTCCCTTTTATCTGGATCAACAAAACCTTCAGGTTGTTCAATGTAGACTTCTTCATCAAGAATTCCATTGAGAAATGCAGATTTTATATCCATCTGATATACCTTAAATCCTTTGTGTGCTGCATAAGCAAGTAGAGTTCTTACACCTTCTAATCTTGCAACAGGAGCGAAAGTTTCTCCATAATCTATACCTTCTTCTTGAAAATAACCTTTACATACAAGTCTAGCTTTGTTTCTAGATACTTGACCATCTTCATTTAGCTTATTTCTGAATACCCATTTTGTTCCAATTACATTCTTATCTTTAGGTCTAGGTACAAGAGTCCAAGTTTTGTTCTTTTGTATTTGCTCTAATTCTTCATTCATTGCTTCAATCCAACTTTCATTTTCCAATGCATCTTTGATATTTCTAGGTTCAAAATCAGTAAGCAGACATGTACCTTTTAGCTTGCTTCTTGTCATAGTACCATCTAATTTGTTTTCAATGATTTGATCTGGTGTATGATGTCTTCTGACATATTTGGCTAGTATAGGTTCCTTGCCTTTTGAATGATTCATGCTGTTGTCTTCTAGGATCTCTTCTTCAGGTTGCTCGGGCTCGGTAGATATTTGCTCAGTAACTTCAAGCTAAGACTCGGTCTGAATTTCTTCTTGTGACTCGGTTTGAACTTCTTCCTGTGACTCAGTTTGTGATTCGGTAACTGTGCTCGGCTCAGTAGATATAGTTTCCTTACTGATAGTTGTGTCTGCCAATGTTTCAGGTTCAATGTAAATGAATCTTCTGTAGTTCTCAGGTTCCCTTTTGCTTTCTTCCTCAGTCTTTTCTGCAAACTCATCAAATTTTACATGTATACTTTCTATGACTTTGTGAGTAGATAAGTTCAGACATTTGTATGCCTTGCTTTTGCTAGAATATCCTAGGAATATTCCTTCATCACTTTTCACATCAAATTTATTTCTTTTGGATTCTTTTAAGATATAACACTTGCTACCAAATATTTTCATGTAACTTACATTGGGTTTATAGCCATACCATAATTCATAAGGAGTTTTGAATGTGTCTTTCTTCAATTGTACTCGGTTCAAGGTATGAACTGCAGTGCTGATAGCTTCCTTCCAGTACTTTATAGCGATGTTCTTTTCTATCATTAGAGTCCTTGCACAATCCATAATAGATCTGTTTCTTCTTTCTGCTATTCCATTCTGCTCAGGAGTTCTAGGAGCTGATACCTGTCTTTTGATTCCTCTTTCAATGCAAAAGTTGTTAAAATCATGGGAGATGAATTCACCACCTCTGTCTGATCTTAAGCATTTCAATCTTTTCCCTGTTTCCTTTTCCACTCTTGCTAAGTACCATTTGAACTTTTCAAATGCTTCTGATTTTTCTCTTAAATACATAACAGTCATCATTCTAGAATAATCATCAACAAAAAGAATAAAGAATTTATCTCCAATATAGCTTTGTATTCCAATAGGTCCACATAAATCAGTATGCACAATTTCCAAAATTTCTTTAGACTGATAGTTCTTACTCTTGAAACTAGTTTTACTCATTTTGCCAATCTGACAATTCTTACATAGACCAGTGTCAGGTTTCTTCAAAGTAGGAATGCCTCTAACCTTCTTGAATTTGCTTATTTTTATCATGTTATCAAAATTCACATGACATAACCTTTTGTGCCATAGCCAACTTTCTTCTATTTGAGCAATAAAGCATGAATATTCACTAAGATCAAGATAAAATAAGTTACCTTTTGTTTGTTTGCCTGATCCAATGAGTTTTCCTTTTCCATCCAGCAGTCTTGCTTGACCATTCATGTATTCAACCTTGAAACCAATGTTGATTAGCTGTGCTACACTTAGAAGATTATGTTTTAGTCCTTCAACCCAATAAGCATTATCACATATGAGTTCTTTGGTTAAAGAGATTCTTCCTTTTCCTTTTATACAACAAGGTTCATTGTTTCCAAATCTTACATTACCACTATCACAGTCTTCTAGATATTCAAATTTTGTCTTGTCACCAGTCATGTGGTGTGAACATCTGCTCTCTATTATCCATATATCATCTTTTCTTATATGAGAAATAAGTGCCATCTTATCTTCATCATCATCAGATTCATCTTTTATAGCAATAAAGACAATTTTTTCTTCACTATCATCAGAATCTTTAGCCATAAAACATGTTTTCTTACCTTTATCCTTGTATGATTTGAAATTCTTTTTGCCAATGTACTTGTGACTTCTCTTCTCTTCCTTGACTTGCTTGTTTGGGCACCTAGCTGCAATATGTCCAATTTCTTCACATGAAAAATAGATTAAAGGAGTTTTACCTTTATATTTACCTTTCCCTCTAGAGTACTTCTTTGCAAGTAATGCTTCTACAATTTCAAGATCACTATCAGAACTTTCTTCTGATACTTCTTCACTTTCTGACTGAACTTCTTTAATTTTCTTGTTCTTCTTTAGTGAAACCTTGGCCTCAAATGCTGATTCAATATTTTTGGAATTTGGAACATAGTTATCATAGTTGTCTAATTCAAAAGCTATCAATCTTCCAACTAAAGCATCCAAAGTTATATTGTGATTTGTTTCACATCTTCTTTCTTGAATAGCTGATACTCTTATTGCATAGATAGGGAGTAATGTTCTGAGTACCTTACTTATAATAGTCTCATCTGAGATTGTTCCTCCAGAAGCTCTAATTGCACTTACACTTGCTTTGATTCTTTCAACATATTTTGCAATGTTTTCATCTTCCTTCATATTCATCTTGTCAAACTGTCCTCTTAGGCTTTCTACTTTGGCTCTTTTCACATTTGCATCACCACCATATATTTTCTTCAGTGCCATCCACATTTCATATGCAGTAGTGCAGTCTTTAATATCATCAAATTCTTCATAGCTGAGAGCAGATGCAATGTCTATCATCATGGTGTTGTGAGTCTTTTTATCTGCAATGTCTTCAACAGTTAATGCCCCATTAGGAATTGTGTATTCTTCATCAATGTATTTGCATCCTGAATCACCAATGGAAGCCAGATGAAGTCGCATGAGACCTTGCCATGCTGAAAAGTTATCTCTATTGAGCTTTGGAATTTCCCTCTTGTAAGACATCCTGATCTTTAGCTTAGGTCCTTGAAACCCTTCCTGCAAGCACCAAAAGCTCTGATACCAATTGATGGAATATGGATGAAGTGACTGAGAGGGGGGGGGTGAATCAGTCAACCATAAAATACTTCACAATTAATTCTTTCCAGATCCCTTAAGATATCTTAACAATGTTATCTGTTTTAGCACTCGGTAAATAGATTGCAGTAACTTTGAAGATGTAGAAAGTATTAGCAAAATTATCTTTAGATATTCATCAGCACATGTATATGATTGAGAAAGCAATTAAGAACACAAGAGACACAAGATTTAACGTGGAAACCCAATATGGGAAAAACCACCAATGTATCTAGATACTGATTTTCACTTTTCTGAAGTGATGCCAGGTTAGAAGCCAACTCGGTAAAAGGTTACAAAACACACTGTTAGGTGTGACCTTGTTAGAGGATTTAAAACACCCTGCTAGGAGTGGCCTGGTAAGAGGTCTTGAAAGCAATTCAATGGAATTGTCACCTTGTTAGAGGATTTACAATATGGTTGTTAAACCAACTCGGTTAAGAGATTTAGAATTCACTATTACAATGATAAGAAGGCAACAATGAAAAATGACCTGTATAATAATGCAACTGTCTTGCTGATTACAGATCTCTGTTCTGCATAAGTCTGATCCTTTCTGATCGAATAAATCTCTGCTGCACCTCAAGGATATCTGAACATCCTTCACAAATTCGCACACACCTTTCCTGTCTTTCTTCTGTAAATCTTCTGCTATATTTTCTTATTCATTTTTCACATTTGACCTTTTATTTATATGATTTTAGATTTTTCAAATCGACATTATTTAGTATAACAGTCGGCTGAATTAAGCAAACTCTATTTGCAAAAATCCTTCAAGGGCCGACAGTGCTCGGTGATCATAACTTTCTATAATCTTTCAGAGACCGAGGGAACTCAGTAAACACCGACAATCCTTTACCTTCGATAACTGACTGAACTCGGTAAACACTAACTTTTCTTCGATGACCGACTGAACTCGGTAAACACTAACTTTTCTTCGATGACCGACTGAACTCGGTAAACACTAACTTTTCTTCGATGACCGACTGAACTCGGTAAACACTAACTTTTCTTCGATGACTGAGTGGACTCGGTAAGTACTAACTTTCCTGTCTGGCAGACCGACTGAGCTCGGTAGTAACTGATTGCTGCGGACTATGACATTGTGTGACATCAAAGACAATACATAATTTGAGTAGCAATTTCCTTCAGACAATTGTTTCCAACATCAATATGCATATACAGCCAAGTGGGAAAGAATGAGAGATAAAATGCCAAGAAATAGCAACCATTTTGACTATTTTCTTGTATATGCAATGAGGAAAAAAATGACATCTAGGGCATAAATCCCTGCCAAAATGAGAAAATAAATCCATAAAATAAATAAATAACTCACCAAAATCAGTTCATAAGCTGAGAAAAAGATTGAAGACACTCAAACTCTTCTTCCATGAAGCATTCTTGAAGAAGAAATGGTCAAAGGTGGACTGTTTTGACCAAATTACATATGCTTGTTTTTTAAATAGCATATGCAATGCTCATGAAAATTGACGCCCAAGTGCTATAATGCTGAAAACGCATTGTTCAAATGCAAACAGACATATGCGAAACCCTTGAAAATTGATGCCTTAAACTTAGCATTAAAAACACTCTTTTAAAAAGTGCCTTTGCATATCATTTTAACACACGCAACCACTGCCAAAATCGATGCCTCCAAAGGAAGTATAAAAACATTATTTAAGAGTGCCTTTGCATATGGAAAAGTATATGCAAGGGTCTCTAAATTTGATGCCTAAAGAAAGAGGTTGAGAATGCTTTGTTCAAAAGATAATACACATGTGCAAAGCCTTCAAAAATCAACAACCAAGAAGAGGTATTAAAAACATTATTTAGAAACTCATTTGCATATGACATGCAAACATATGCAATACTTCAAAACATATGCAATCTTCTTAGAATTCGATGTCCTTTGTAGTTCATTAAAAATGTTGTTTTAAGAATGAATTTGCACACAAAAAAGTATATGCAAAGGCATTAAAAATCAACGTCTTGAGGGTAAAATAGTTAAGGAAAGGTTGAAACACACTTTTGAAATGAGTTTGCATATGAAAATGTATATGTAAACCTCTTGAAAATTGACACCTTTAATGGAAAGACTATTAAAACCGTTGTTTAGAAACAAGTTTACATGTATATTAAAACATATGTAAAGGCTTCAAAATTCGACACCTTTAGTGATTTTTCATGTAAAACACACTTTCTAAATGCATTTACATGTCTTTTTAGAATATGACTTTTATGGAGAAAAAGCCACCCGGAGAGTTTTTTTAAAAATGTTGTTTTAAATATGCAATCGCATATAAAAACAACACTCGTAAGGATAAAATATGCTCTTTAGAGGTTCAATTGCATATGTTCAAAATACATAGAATATACATGCAGTCACTATTAAAAGCAATGTATTTAATTTGAAAAAGACTTAGAGGTGAGTTTTAAAAAGTGTTTTGCACATTGACGAGATGCAATGAAGAATAAAAATCACACCTTTTATACTTAAGTCTTTAATTTTGAATTAATTTAATATATAACTATAGTGTTTTAAAAAAGTAACATGAAATTAGATTATTTTAAAGCTAATTTCATGAAAACATTAAAAACTATAGTCAAATCAACTCGAAATGAGTTGAAATTTGAAAATGAACTTTGAAATCAATTTAATATATCAAATATAATTTGAACTTGTGTAATTGACTTTGAAAATCCCACCTTTTAAGGATTTTTAAAGAACAAGTAGTCAACCTGAAAAACCCCACCTTTTACATCATAACTTGAGTTATACAACTCCGTTTGATGTCTAAGTTAGCTCGAAACGAGCATATTTAAAAGGGCTATCGACTCAAGGGAAAATAAAGATTAAAAACAAAGGGAAGGACTTAAAGAATGCACGAAATGTGTGTTATAAAAATCTTTTTAGGGATAATGAATTATCCTTATAATACTTTATCCAAAATGTTCAAATCATAGAGGATACTTCTACGAATTGACAAGAAAATTGTGTAGGGTTGCCACAATTTTGTGATCTCAAAATTGATGACAACACACTCCAATGCCCAAATTGTCTTCTTCATGTAGGGATTGCATCCAACTTGGAAGCACAATTCAATTGGTTGACTAGTACCTAATGGAAGAATACATTGTGCTAAGGTTTTACAAATCAAAACTACAACCCCACAAACTTCCAGTGCATGTAAAAAATAGGGTGTTTGCAGTAGAATATGTACTACAACTAGAGAGAACATATAGACTCTTCGCTTTCCAGTCAAATAAGAGCATATTCCCTTCCTTACATTTCTCAATTGGAGGGTTAACATTTGAGAGAAAGGCATTCAAAGTGGCAATTTATTTTTTAGAAATTTTTTAATTTGATTTAGAGTGGTACTGGAAGTATGATCCACTCAACATCATTTAAACAATGCTTGTTGCTAATAAGAACTCTAGAAACTTATTTCAACATGAAAGTAAACCATTGCTAGAGAAGTTGAAAAACAAGGATAGCTGGGATGACATTACATAAGAGATGGAGAAAGTTTTCGCTAAGGAAAAAATTTTAGTTGAACAATTGTCATCACAAATTATGACATCAATAAACTAGGGCATTGTACAACCTAGGATGTCCTACAATTTCTATGAAAAAGCTGCTAATCCATAAAAAAAATATATACCAAAGAAAATAGCAAAAGATTGTGAGGATAAAAAATGAACTCGAACGAAAATGACTTATTTTTGGACTATGAGAAAAAATCTTGGTAAACCAAAGACTAGTGCAAATCTAGATGACATAGAGGAGGATATAGAGTTTAGAAAATCATGGAATTTGGAGCATCCCAGAAGTGGATATGACAGTAGTGGCTATGTGTAGGGTCATGGTATGCCAAAAAGTGGTGATGTGAAAAAGAAGTTCTGATTGAAAAAAAAAACTATAACTTTCAAATAGTATAACATTTTTGAAATATGAAACATGCATCACATTCTATGCTTTGCCTACTATAAGAAGAATTTTTTTTTTTTCAATTTGATGAAGTTTAGACTAAGTTAAGGTGGTCAGACATGAGAGCTTTTATATTCTCAAAAATGTTTAGTAGAAAAATCATAATAAATTATTTATTTGGAAATAAAATTATAAAAAAATATGTGTCACATTCGAACATGAGTCTACTACTTATATCCAGACTCATAAAAAAATATTATCATTTGATTGTATTTAACGTGGTCAGACATACACCTACTTCTTATCCTTTTCCTAAAATTTTCATACTATTGATAAACTGATTTGAAAATAGCTATAACATTCAAATGGTATAACATTTTTGAAATCTAAAATATGTGTCACATTCTATGCTTTTATTAATACAAGAAAAAAAAAAGTTTAGACCAAGTTAAGGTGGTCAGACACAAGCATTTTTATATTCTAAAAAGTTATAGTAGAAAAATCATAATTAATTATTTACTAGGGAAAAAATTACAAAAAAATATGCATCACATTCAAACATGAGTATACTACTTATATCTATAATCTTGTAAAAAAATATTATCATTTGATTATGTTTAAGGTGGTCAGACATACACCTACTTCTTATATTTTTCCTGATTTTTTATACTATTGCATTGAAATTTGAAATTTTCACCATATAGAATAATTTATTTTCAAAAAAAGGCTAGTATCTTAGAAACTAAAATCAATTTTCTACAGATTCTCTTCTTACATATTTTTTATATAAGATTGATAACTTGTTCAAATTTTTATGTCAACTTTCCTAACCCTGATTTTTTGAATTTTCATTGCCACTTAAGGGCCTAGTTTGGCATACCATGATCCTGCACATACCCAGTGATTAGGATGAAAATGTAGACAATGTGGATGGTAATCTCCCAACTACATTTACTCCATCAAGTTAGAGTGGAGTAAGCGACTACCACAAAGAAACATATAGCAAAGGGGCAATCATTATGGAAAAAATGGGTTATAAAGGTGGTGGTTTGAGTCCCATGGGATAAGGCATCTAGATGCCAATTTTCACACATGAAGCACAAAAACTGATCATGGTGGAGGCCTTGGGATTGGAGTTGGAGTGGAGCCATTAGATTGATCAGGGACCACTATACCCACAACAACATCCATTACCATGGGTGGGATTGGGGAATCTACTGCTACTGGGTCTAGTAGTGGTACTCATGCCAGTGGGATTGGGCAAGTTATACAACAAGTTCCCTCTCTAAATAGGCCATTAGAATCTACACAAAACCTCATAATAGAAGATCATGTCAAGAAGAAAAAGGTTTCCAGATCATTGATACATGAACCTAAAGCACTGTTTGCACTTTCAGGTTCAGTAAAACCCTCTAAAAGTTTAAAGCCTCAAACAACATTACTTAGATCAATAGGCATTGCAAGCTCTAGTTCACCTTTCAAACATTCGATTCCTTGTGCAATACCAAATTTTTGTTTCAAAGATTTCTATAATCAATTTGTAGAAACAACAACCAAGAATAACGAAATAAAGAAGAAATTTTTGACTGGTGCCCTTACTATAGTTGTAGAGGAACAACCTACATCCAATAGGATTTTTCCAACATATGACCCAAACAGAGACATGATGGAGTCCATGGTTGTTATTCCACCCAAAAAAGATGGAAACCCACCAGAGAGTCAAATAGATCTGTCTGAATTTCATGTTAGCATTTTCAAAATGGATTTTTCCAAAGTTAAAAAATATAGACAAAATAAATGTGTCAAAGTCTACAAACTAAGTGGTCTACAATGCACTGCTAAAGATGGAAAGAGAGAAAAGTAAGCTTGAGAAAAATATAGAAAGGATATAGGCAGACATTGCCAATAAAAAAACAAAGAGGAAAGCTTCAGAGAATAGTTTGAAATAATTACAGAAAAAGATTAAAAAATCAGCCTCTACATCAGCAAATACAGAGAAGGAATATGTGGAGGTAGTATTCAAGGAAAAGGAGCAAGCAGAGTTGAAGACACTAAGGTAAAATTGGCAAAAATTAGTAAAAAATTAGAGGAAGAAAGAGTCACTTTACAAAATCTATTTAAAACCATGGAGAGTAATGTTGCCTCCAACTGGGAATTGCAAAAGCAATTGGACTCACAGGTGGATAAATCCAATCATTGGTAAAACAAAGCAGTAGAAGAGAAAAATAATTGTGAAAAAATGGGAGAAGAACTAAAGAAGGCAAATAATACTATTCAAACTTTAACAAATACTAGTAATAATTTAGTGAGGATTACAAAAGAATAGATTTGGGGCCAAATATTGGGGATGTATTATAGCTTGTGTGACTGGTTTGAAATGCTTCAAAGTATGAGAGTATTTTATTGGAAGCTCCATAGCAATATTGAATAGAACATGGATGTTTTCAAGAAAGAAAAGAATGCAAAATATATTATGCAAAAACTCTATAGTAAGAGTGATAGTTATCTATCAAACAAGAGAATTAGCACCTACCTTGATGACTTAGTAAAGGTATCAAGTATCGTTTAAAAATGTGAGAAGCTAAGGGAAGCATAGGAATTGGATGATAAAGCTAAGAAGAAGGTCACAAAGATGGAAGAAAGGAAAGAAAATTTGGAAAGTCTTGGTTTGCCTAAGGGATTTGATGCAAATAGGTTCATTGGAAGAGAAACTTACAAAATAAGGTTGCAGGACAAAATAAATATTGATTTATGATTTCTTCCTACAAACACATCTCCTGATACATTCATGGATTTCATCAAACTAGTGAGAACTTTGAATGGACTTTTAGAAGCAACAGTGTTGTCAAGTAACGGTTCCAAATATGAATTGCTAATGAAGTTGCAGGAGTGTGACTATATTTTGAACCAAAATTTTCTTCCATCAGAGGATGTTTGGACTAGCCTACAAATATTGCTAATGCTCTCAATTTTGAACTATTTTAAATTGTAATGTATTGCAAATGAATACAAAAAAAATTGCTCTATCTAATTTTCATGTTTTCCAATTTAATGTACATTGAGTTACTCTATTTTATTTAGTTATTCTTAGTTGATTTACTCTGTTATATGCTATTGGAATACAAAATTGCATTCAGGAATTTCAAATATGAATGATCATTGATGATACAATACAAACTACAATAATTATACTATTTGTTCTCAAATTTTAATGATGAAACATAATACATTCTTTCTTTTCTAGAATGAACATTGAATTATAGGATATAGTAGTTAATAAGTTCAAAACATACCTATTGATTGCTACTGCTAATTTAGCAAAAATTTCCTAAATTTTCTAATTCATCTCGGTGTCGTCATCATCATCATCTAATTCTGTCATTCTAGTTCCTTCATTGTTCTCTTCATTTTTGTTTGTGTCTTCTTCACTTTGACCTACACTTCTATGAAACCCACTCCAATTTCCACTAGTAGTTGTCCCACTCAGAATTGGAGATTGGTGAATAGTGTTGCCCAACCCTCTTCTTTTGCATCTTTTCTTCCAAATTTCAATTTCTTTTTTATAAGGAAAACTATTGACATCATACCTAGATGTGTAGACCCTCAAGAGTTTCCCAATTCTTGTCTAGTTTGTTTCTTAGCTTGATTTTAGGAATCCCAAAGCACTGAAAACTCTCTCATCCTCCACCGAACCCAATATAATGGTTTGACATAGATCAACAAACTTGAAGAAATCTAAAATTTCATCATGCAACATTGTGCTCTATTTTAGTTCTGTCCAAAGCCTTATTTTCGAGCTCTATTTATGTGGGTTATGGATTATTTGATATTGATGCTTCATAGTCCTTGCAAAAGTTCTTGATTGTAGTCTAAGAAGACCCTCATCTAAAATTCCACTAATAGTAACTCCATTGAGATCTATAGATTTTCAAAATTCCTTTATCAAATTCAACATCCTATGACAATAATCTTCCTTAGATTTTAAGCTCCAATATTGAGGAAACACAATTGCCATGGCCTCAAGCAGTTTTTCATATGGGAATCAGGATCTTATTTCAGAGGAAACCTTATTTGATATGTCCCTTGCATGATCTTCTGATGCAAGGTATGGGTCATGAGGGGCCAATGGATGGTGCACCCTAATGATCCAAGCCCTCTCAATACATGTGGATGCAAACAACAACAAGAGTGAGAGAGGGAGGATGCAGAAGCTTTCATATATTTTCATCGAATAGAATCATACATATCGGGCTATAAGGCCTTCACAGTTTTGGCCTAATATTACAATGAATCTCATAAGTCCTCAAACATGCGAGGATTTGTCCCAAATCTCAATTCTAATGTCTCCTATCTTCTATCCCAAAAATTCCTCCCTAAACTATAACCAAACAACTACATTTATACAAGAGGCTACCAAACTGAGTCAGCCTTTAGATCCACAATCAATGGAAGAAATGGTCAGATCAAGGACCACACACTTCCCAATGATGGATTCCAATAATAAATCCACAATCCAATATAAATGCACAAGTCAGCTGCAATAGAAATCAAAACTAAACACATCGGTAAGCAAGGACAACCGAGTAGTAGACAAGCAATGCTGAGCGCCAGTGAAACAACTGACCACCCAGGAAATGATCGACCACACTTGGTACCAAAGGAAACTGACCAACTACTGACCAACTCAATCAAAATAGGAACCAAGCAACATAGACAAACTCCAAAATATTTTTGGTGACACGGGATTGCCAAGGACCCGAGATGCTCTTGCATCAGACACCTGGGGTTATTTTGAAATGATTCTCAAAATCATTTGGTAGGTATGATCCAAGCTACATCCAACTCAGACTATGAAATCCATGAAACCTCTTCCATTGGTCTATTCTTCCACTTAACTAGATATTCCATATACTATTTTCCTCTTGTGCTCTTGCCAACTCTTTGATTTAGAATCTGTTCAATCTCTTCATTCTACTTCTAAGGATATTCTATTGGTACTGTCATTTCTTCATAAGGTTCATGATACTCATACAAATCATCAGTGTTGAAAATTAGTGATATGTCCATGTCATCAGGTAACTCAATCTCATATGCATTTCCATTGTCAAATTTTCTCAGAATCTTGCAAGGTCCAAACTTATTCATCTTCAGCTTCCCATATGTTCCAATAGGAAATCGCCCTTTCTTCAAATGAACCATTAGTTCTTCACCAACATCAAAAGTTTTGTCTTCTTGATCTATTAGCTCTGTCTTTGTATTTCTGATTACTCTATTCTAGTTTCAGCTTCACATCTTCATAAAATGTCTTCATGTACTCAACAAACTTGACTCCTTCAACACTTATCTTATTTTCATCATCAATGATGCAAGGCAGGGGTCAAGAGGGGCCAAGCGATAGCATGCCCTACTGATCCAAGCCTACTCAACACACATGAAAGCTAACAAACACAACATTGAGAGAGAGAATACCAAATCTTTCCATATATTTTGATCAAATAGAACCATACATGTTGGGTTGTAAGGCCTTCCCAGTTTCAACCAGATATTACAATGAAACTCAAAATTCCTCAAACATGCGAGGATCTGTTCCAATCTCAATTCTAAGGTCTACCAAAAAACTACCTCCCTAAACTCTAACCAAAAAACTACATTTATAAGGGAGTCTACCGAACTGAGTCAGCCTTCAGATCCATAATCAATGGAAGGAATAGTCAAATCTAGGACAACATGCCTCCCAATGAAATATTCCAGCATTAAATCTATGACCCATAATAAATGCACAAGTTGGCCCAACAAGAACTCAAAATAAACTACTCGACAAACAAGGATGACTAAGCAACAAAACAAGAAATGTCAAGCGCCAGTGAAACAACCAACCACCTAGGAGATGACTGACCATACTTGGTAACCAAAGGAAACTAACCAACTGCTGACCAACTCGGTCAAAGAAGAAACTGAGCAACACAAAAAACTTCAAACATATTTTTGGTGACACTGGATTTCCAAGGACCCAAGATGCTCCTGCATCAGACACCTAGGGTTATTTTGAAATGATTCTTAGAATCATTTAACAGGTATGATCCAAGCTGCATCCAACTCAAACTGAGAAATCCATGAACTATCTTCCATCGGTCTATTCTTCCACTTTACTAGATATTCCATATACTATTTTCCTCTTGTGCTCTTGCCAACTCTTTCTTTTAAAATCTTCTCCACTTCTTCATTCTGCTTCTTAGGATACTCTGTCAGTACTATCATTTCTTCATCAGATTCATGATTCTCATACAAATCAAAAATATTGAAAATAGGTGATATGTCCATATCATCAGGTAATTCAATCTCATAAGCATTTCCACTGTCAATTTTCTTCAAAATCTTGCAAGGTCCAAATTTCTTCATCTTCAACTTTCCATGTGTGCCAATAGGAAATCGACCTTTCTTCAAATGAACCATGACTTCATCACCAACATCAAAAGTCTTATGTCTTCTTGATCTATCATCTCTGTCTTTATATTTCTAATTACTCTCTTCCAGCTTCAGTTTCACATCTTCATGCAATGTCTTCATGTATTTAGCAAATTTCACTCCTTCAGCACTTCTTTTATTCTCATCATCAATGTCTCTCAAATCAGATATGCCTCTTGGTTGTGTACCATTCACAATCTCAAATGGTGTTTTCCTAATACTTCTATTCATTGAATTATTGTATGCAAATTCTGATGTTGCTAACACAGAATCCCAACTACTCAGTGTGTCTCCAACTAAGCATCTCAAAAGATTACCCAAACTTCCATTTAGAACCTCTGTTTATCTATCAGTTTGTGGGTGAAATGTAGAACTATATTTCAACTCAGTGCCAAACTTTTTCCAAAGGGTCTTCCAAAAGTATCCAACAAATTTACTATCTCGATCAGAGATAATACTCCTTGGTAACCCATGCAATCTCACAAATTCTTTGAAGAAAAGATCTGCTACATGTATTGCATCTGATGTCTTTCTACATGGTATGAAATGTTCCATCTTAGAAAATCTATCCACAATAACAAATATAGAATCATTACCTCTTACTATCTTCGGTAAGCCTAGAACAAAATCCATACTGATGTCAATCCAAGGTTTCTCAGGTACAATAATTGGTATATACAAACCAGTATTCTAACTTCCTTTTGCAACTTGACAAATTCCACAAATTTTCACAAATTTCTGAACATCTTTATACAACTAGGGCCAAAAGTACTTTTCCTTCAACAAATTCCATGTTTTGTCAATGCCAAAATATCCAGCCAAACCACTACTATGTTTCTCTTTTATCAAATTATTTCTCACTACTCCTCTCGGTATACACAACTGAATACCTTTGAACAACATACCTTCCTGAATAAAATATTCATCCCATTTAGTATCATGTTGATCTTGTATAGGTGCTCTGCACTTTCTCCATGGCTCAAAAAAATTAGGATCATCCTCATAAGAATCCTTCATCTCATCAAAACCAAGAACTTGAATTTTCAACTCGGTCAACAAAGATCTCCTTCTACTTAATGCATCAACAACTCGATTAGTGACTCCACTCTTATGTTTTATCACAAATGTATAACTCTGCAGATACTCAACCCATTTCATATGTCTCTGATTCAACTTATTCTGACTACCCAAATATTGTAAAGCCTTATGATCAGTATACAACACAAATTCACTCGGTATCAAATAATGTCTCCATTTCTTCAATGCTTGAACAATAGCATAGAACTCTTGATCATACATAGAATATTTCCTTCTAGCATCATTCAAATTTTCACTAAATAAAGCAACAAGTTTACCTTCTTGACTCAACACAGCTCCAATTGCACTTCCACTTGCATCACATTCTACTTGAAATACTTTACTAAAATCAGGTAATGCCAAAATGGGTAATTCAACAACTTTATACTTCAGAGTCTCAAAACATTTATCAGCTCCATGTGTCCACTTGAATACTCTTTTGTCTCCTCTTATAGTCTTAGTCATAGCATTACAAATTGTACTTAAATTTCTAATGAACTTCATGTAAAAACTTGCCAGTCCATGAAATGATCTTACCTTAGTAGCATATTCAGGTGTAGGCCAATTCAGAATAGCTTCAACCTTTTCAAGATCCATCTTGAATCCATTAGCAGAAATAAAAAATCCCAAATACACAATCTCTTCTTTCATAAATGAGCACTTTTTTAGATTTATCAACAACTTTTCCTCTTTCAATCTCTACAAAAATTGTCTAACATGCAATAAATGTTCTTCTCTGGTCTTACTAAATATCAAAATGTCATCAAGATATACAATCACAAACTCACCCAAGAATTTCTTCAAAACTTCATTCATCAGCCTCATAAAAGTACTCAGTGCATTAGTTAAACCAAAAGGCATAACCAACCACTCATACAAACCTTCTTTTGTCTTGAAAGCAGTCTTCCATTCATCACCTTCTCTAATTCTAATCTGATGATATCCACTTTTCAAATCAATCTTGGTGAAATAATTTTCTCCAGTCAAACTGTCCATTATGTCATCCATTCTTAGTATAGGAAACCTATACTTCACTATTATCTTGTTGATTGCTCTGGAATCAGTGCACATTCTCCATTCCCCATTCTTCTTCGGTGCTAATGTAGTAGGTACCACACAAGGACTCAAAATTTCTTTGATCAAACCTTTCTCCAGCAACTCTTGAATCTCTTGGTTCAATTCCTGATTCTTGGTAGGTGTTAACCGATGAGGTGCCTTATTCGATAAACTAGCTCCAGGGATTAGATCCATACAATGATCAATACTTCTTTTCGGTGGAAAACTATCAGGTACATTATCAGAAATGATTTCACTATACTCAGTGATTAACTTGTCAATCTCCTTAGGGACACTATCTTCTATTTTCTTACTCAACTTATTAGGAATTACAGCAAAACATAAATCATTCCTTTTCAAATCTTTTACAAACTTCCTTCCTTCTATCAAAAAAACTTTCACAGATGTGCAAACATTACTAACATGTTCTTCCATCCATGGTAACAAGATTTGTTTCTTTCCATCAGCCACAATAGTATACTTATGCAATCTTCCATCATATATAGCATGTCTATCATATTGCCAAGGTCTACCCAACAAAATATGACAACAATCCATAGGCATGATATCACACAACACCTTATCATAGTATTTCCCAATTTTCAAATTCACATAACATTGTTCACTTACCAGGAGTGTATGTTCATCTATGATCCATGAAATTTGATAGGGTTTCAAATGTTCCAGTCTTTCCAACTGCAATTTAGTGACCATCTCTTCAGATGCCAGATTCTCTGAGCTACCACTATCAATGATTACCTTCCAAACTTTATTAGAAACTCCACATCTGGTCTTGAACAAACTTTTCCTTACCAGATCTTCCTTTTTCCTTCTCAATTTCATTCAGTGGCTCTTCTTGCATCAATGCATTTCTACTGCTACTAGCCTTCTTAGTTACTTGTGTACATTCAAATGATCTATGTTCTTCTTCTCCATAGTTATAACAAGTTCCTCAGAAACTTCCTCTTCTATAACCACCTCGGTAATTACTGCCTCTACCTCTAGATGAACTTTCACCTTTCCACTCGGTCTTGCCTTTGTCCAGATTTGTCTTCTCAGGTTTAGATCTACTAGTTTCACCATTAGATCTACCTCTTCCTCTAGGGAACCTACCACCTCGACCTCTTTGTCTCTGTTCATGTCTCTTGTTCAATTTCTCCTCGGATTTCAAAGCAAATTGATAAGCCTCTTCAATGTTCTCCAACTTAACCAAGCTAATCTCCTCTTGGATGGAAACTCTCAAACCATTCAGGTATCTACCAATTCTTTCTACATCATCTTCATCATGTCTAGATCTAATATCCAATCTATAGAATTCCTCAGTATATTATTTTATGGAGTTGTCTTTTTGCTTCAAGCTTTGCACTCGCTGAACAAGGTTAATCTGATAATCACAAGGTAAGAATTTTCCTTTCAATTTATTAACCATTTTATTCCATACTTTGATTTTGTCTTTGCCCTTCCTTTTCCGATTGAATTGCAGGTGTTCCCACCATAAGGATGCATGACTCTTCAATTTAGTGCTTGCAATCTTCACTTTCTTGTCTTCAGGAATGTTCTCATATTCAAAGTGCTTTTCCAACTTAGTGATCCAGTCCACCAATTCATCAAAATCCAACTTTCCACCATATTTAGGAGGATTGAAATGTGCTGTAGACTTCAAACTTGTCAAAGCCTTTAAGAATCTTTCTTCACCTTGATCCATAATAGGTGCAGGTTCTGCATTCACCTGTCCTTCTTCAACTTCATCATCACTAACATCTTTAAGATGTCTGCCTCTTCTTTGGGCTGTCTCCACTACTTCCAATCTAGTAGTAATCTATCTTAGCATATCTACTAATCCTGGATCTACAACTCACCTCCCATAAACCATCTTGACAACCCTCTACAATTGTAGGTCAAATCACAATCTGCTACCCCACAACAATCAACTAGGGCTTCAAGAGGAACCAGAAAACCTAGATCCACAAATCTAGATCAAGATATAACCTCGCTCTGATACCACCTGACGCAAGGTAGGGGTCAAGAGGGGCCAAGGGATGGCATTCCCTAATGATCTAAGCCTACTCAACACACACAGAAGCTAACAAACACAACAGTGAGAGAGAGAATGCCAAATCTTTCCATATATTTTGATCAAATAGAACCATACATTTCAAGTTGTAAGGCCTTCCTAGTTTTGGCTAGATATTACAATGAAACTCATAAGTCCTCAAACATGCAAGGATCTGTTCCAATCTCAATTCTAATGTCTACAAAAAAAACTACCTCCCTAAACTCTAACCAAACAACTACATTTATACAAGAGTCTACTGAACTAAGTTAGCCTTTAGATCCATGATCAATGAAAGGAATGGGTAGATCTAAGACCACACACCTCCCAATGAAAGATTCTAGCATTAAATCTATGACCCATAATAATGCACAAGTCAGCCCAACAAGAACTCAAAATAAACTACTTGGCAAACAAGGATGACCAAGCAACAATCAAGCAATGTCGAGCACTAGTGAAATAACCGACTGCCCAGGAGATGACTGACCATACTCGGTAACCAAAGGAAATTGAACAACTACCAACCAACTCGGTCAAAGAAGGAACTAAGCAACATAGAAAACTTCAAACATATTTTTGGTGACACAGGATTTCCAAGGACCCAAGATGCTCCTGCATTAATCAATGTCCCTCAAATCTGATATACCTCTCAGTTGTATGCCATTCACAATCTCAAATGGTGTTTTTCCAATACTCCTATTCACTGAATTATTGTATGCAAAATCTTCTTGTGCCAACACAAAATCCCAATTACTCTATGTGTCTCCAACTAAACATCTCAAAAGATTTCCCAAACTTTTGTTCACAACTTCAATCTGTCCATCGGTTTGTGGGTGAAATGTAGAACTATATTTCAATTTAGTAACAAATTTCTTCCAAAGGGTCTTCCAAAAGTATCCAACAAATTTACTGTCTTGGTCAAAAATAATACTCCTCGGTAATCCATGCAATCTGATAATCTCCTTAAAGAAAAGATCTGCTACATGTATTGCATCTGATGTCTTTCTACAAGGTATAAAATGTGACATCTTACAAAATCTATCCACAATAACAAATATAGAATCATTACCTCTTACTGTCTTTGGTAAGCCAAGAACAAAGTCCATACTGATGTCAATCGAAGGTTTCTTAGGAACAACAATCGGTACATACAATCTAGTATTCTGACTTACTCCTTTTGCAACTTGACAAATTCCACAACTTTTCACAAATTTCTGAACATCTTTATACAACTGTGGCCAAAAGTACTTCTCCTTAAGCAAATTTCATGTTTTATCAATGCCAAAATGTCTAACCAAACCACTGCTATGTTTTTCTTTTATCAAATTAGATCTCATTACCCCTCTCGGTATACACAATTGAATACCTTTGAACAACATACCTTCCTGAATGAAATATTCATCCCATTTAGTGTCTTGTTGATCTTGATTAGGTGCTCTGCACTTTCTCCACAACTCAGAAAAATCAGGGTCATTTTCATACAAACCTTTCATCTCATCAAAACCAAGAACTTCAATTTTCATCTCGGTCATCAAAGATCTCCTTCTACTCAATGCATCAACAACTTAGTTAGTGACTCCACTCTTATGCTTTATCACAAATGTGTAACTCTGCCAATACTCAACCCATTTCATATGTCTCTGATTCAACTTATTCTGACTACCCAATTACTGTAAATCCTTATGATTGGTATATAATACAAATTCACTCGGTATCAAATAATGTCTCCATTTCTTCAATGCTTGAACAATAGCATAGAATTCTTGATCATACACATAATATTTCCTTCTAGCATCATTCAACTTTTCACTAAATACAACAATAGGTTTACCTTCTTGACTCAACATAGCTCCAATTGCACTTCCACTTGTATCACATTCCACTTGAAATACTTTACTGAAATCAGGTAATGCCAAAATAGGTAACTCAATAACCTTCTACTTCAGATTCTCAAAAATTTTATCAACTCCATGTGTCCACTTGAATTCTCTTTTGTCTCCTCTCATGGTCTCAATCATTGCATTACAAATTGAACTGAAATTCCAAATGAACTTTTGGTAAAAACTTGCCAAACCATGAAATGATCTTACCTCACTAGCATTCACAAGTGTAGGCCAATTCAAAATAGCTTCAACCTTTTCAGGATCCATCTTCAAACCATCAGATGAAATCACAAATTCCAAATACACAATCTCCTCTTTCATGAATGAACACTTTTTCAAATTTATCAACAACTTTTCCTCTTTCAATCTCTGCAAAACTACTCTAACATGGAACAAATGTTCTTCTCTAGTCTTACTAAATATCAGAATATCATCAAGATATACAATCACAAATTTACCCAAGAATTTCTTCAAAACTTCATTCATCAGCCTCATAAAAGTACTCGGAGCATTAGTTAAACCAAAAGGCATAACCAACCACTCATACAAACCTTCTTTTGTAGATTGAAACTAGTCTTCCATTCATCACCTTCTCTGATTTTGATCTGATGATATCCACTTTTCAAATCAATCTTTGTGAAATGCTTTGATCTAGTCAAACCATCCATGATGTCATCCATTCTCATTATAGGAAACCTATACTTCATTAATCTTATTGATTTCTCTAGAATCAATACACATTCTCTATTCTCCATTCTTCTTAGGTGCCAATACAACAGGTACTGCACAAGGACTCAAAATTTCTCTAATCAAACCTTTCTTCAACAATTCTTGAATCCGTCGGTTCAATTCCTAATTCTCGGTAGGTGTTAATCGATGAGGTGCCTTATTCGGTAAACTAGCTTCAAGGATTAGATCCATATAATGATCAATGCTTCTTTTCGGTGGTAAACCATCAGGTACATTATCAAAAATGATTTCACTATACTCGGTGAGTAACTTATCAATCTCCTCAGAAATATTATCTTCTATTTTCTTACTTAGTTTGTTAGGAATCATAGGAAAACATACATCATTCATTTTCAAATCTTTAACAAACTTCCTTCCTTCCATCAAGAAAACTTTCACATATGTGCAAACATTACTAATAGTTCTTCCATCAATGGTAACAAGATTTGTTTCTTTCCATCAACCACAATAGTATACTTATTCAATCTCCCATCATATATAGCATGTCTATCATATTGCCAAGGTCTACCCAACAAAATATGACAACAATCCATAGGCATGATATCACACAACACCTTATCATAGTATTTTTCAATCTTCAAATTCACATAACATTGTTCACTTACCAGGAGTGTATGCTCATCTTTGATCCATGAAATCTAATAGGGCTTCAGATGTTCTAGTCTTTCCAACTACAATTTTGTGACCATCTCCTTAGATGCCAAATTCTCTGAGCTACCACTGTCAATGATTACCTTCCAAACTTTATCAGAAACTCTACATCTAGTCTTAAACAAATTTTTCCTTACTGGATCTTCCTTTTTTCTTTCATTCCACAGTGCTCTCCTTACCATCAAGTTATTTTCTTTCTTAGGTTCATTTGGTGACTCTTCTTGCACCAAAGCATTTCTACTGCTACCAGCCTTCTTACTCACTTGTGTACATTCAAATGATCTATGTCCTTCTCCACAATTGTAGCAAGTTCCTTGGAAACTTCCTCTACTATAACCACCTCAGTAGTTACTGCATCTTCCTCTAGATGAACTTTCTCCTTTCCACTCTGTCTTGCCTTTGTCTAGATTTGTCTTTTTAGGTTCAGATCTACCATTTTCACCATTAGATCTACCTCTTCCTCTAGGGAATCTACCACCTCATCCTCTTTGTCTCTACTCATGTCTCTTGTTCAACTTCTCCTCGGCTTTCAAAGCAGATTGATAAGCCTCTTCAATGTTCTCCAGCTTGACCATACTAATTTCCTCTTGGATGGAAACTCTCAAGCCATTCATGTATCTACCAATCCTTTCAACATCATCTTCATCATGTCCAGATATGATATCCAATCTATATAATTCCTCAGTATACTCTTTTACTAAGCTATATTTTTGTCTCAGACTTTGCATTCGCCGAACTAGGTTAAGCTGATAATCACAAGGTAAGAACTTTCTTTCAATTTATTGTCCATTTTACTCCATACCTTAATTTTGTCTTTGCCCTTCCTTTTCCTATCTAGCTGCAGATGTTCCCACCATAAGGATGCATGACTCTTCAACTTAATGCTTGCAATCTTCACCTTCTTATCTTCAAGGATGTTTTCATATTCAAAATACTTTTCCATCTCGATGATCTAGTCCATCAATTCATCAGAATGTAGCTTTCCACCATATTTAGGAGGATAAAAATGTGGTGTTGACTTCAAACTTGTCAAAGCCTTCAAAAATATTTCTTCACCTTGATCCATAATAGGTACAGGTTCTACATTCACTTGTTCTTCTTCAACTTCATCATCACTAACATCTTCAAGATCTCTACCTCTTCTTTGGGATGTTTCAACTGCTTCTAACCTAGTAGCAATATGCCTTATCATATCAGCTAATCCTGGATCTCCATCTGCAATTGCAGGTCAGATTGCAATCTGCTACCCCACAACAATCACCTAGGGCTTCAAGAGGAACCTACAAACCTAAATCCGCAGAACTAGATCAAGATCGAACCTCACTCTGATACCATCTTACACAAGGTAGGGGTCATTAGGGGCCAAATGATGGCATAGCCTAATGATCCAAGCCTACTCAACACATGCGGAAGTAAACAACAAAAAGAGTGAGAGAGAGAATGTACTAGAAGCTTTCATATATTTTTATCAAATAAAATCATACATGTCGGGCTATAAGGCCTTCCCAATTTCAGCTTGATATTACAATGAATCTCAGAAGTCCTCAAACATGCGAGGATTTGTCCCAAATCTCAATTCTAATGTCTCCTATCTTCTATCCCAAAACTTCCTCCCTAAACTACAACCAAACAACTACATTTATATAAGAGGCTACCAAACTGAGTTGGCCTTCAGATCCACAATCAGTGGAAGAAATGGTTAGATCAAGGACCACACGCTTCCCAATGATGGATTCCAACATTAAATCTATGATCCAATATAAATACACAAGTCGACCTCAACAGAAATCAAAACTAAATACATCGGTGAGCAAGGACAATTAAGTAGCAGACAAGCAATGATGAGCGCCAGTGAAACAACCGACCACCGAGGAAATGACCGACCACACTTGGTAACCAAAGGAAACTGACCAACTCAGTCAAAGCAGGAACCGAGTAACACAAAAAAACTCCAAAATGTTTTTGGTGACACAGGATTGCCAAGGACCCGAGATGCTCCTGCATCATCTTCTATAGACTCGACGATCTTTGTAAACTCTTCCATTGTAACTCTTGTAGCTCACTTCTTTGGGGCACTATACTACACTGGTATCTAAAATCCCCTTACACAAACACATAATTCTCTATTTTCAACAATCTTTAAATAATTATCAGGATTGTCCAAATCTGTTAGTTTCTGTAAGTGATCAAAATTTTCATCGGATAAATTTGGGTCATATCAATAGAGATTATCGAGGGCTTGGCATGACATCTTAAACACAACTGAGCATATTCTACAATATACATGGCTCTTTGCTGGGATTTTTTCATAATGAACGTCATTTCTTCCAGCATGGGAAGAAGAGATGCTAAATTCAAAAGTTTCTCTATATTGCTTAACCTCTGAAGCAAGTCTCCACATCTTTGATTTTCTGCATTGTCGTGATTTTCAAACATAAGTCCAATCAAAGATTGATATTCAGAAAAAACTCGATGCGCTAGTCCATCCAAAGAGATTCATTGCATGTCAACATCTTTAAGAATATTGTTTCCATTGGTAATTCCATCAACAAAGCATGCTGAAATTCCCTAAAATGTTTGGGACTTCAACAAAAATATGATTACAACTCTCTTACTAAATCTTCAACCTTGTTTACTAAAGGAAACTTCTTTAGAACTCTAAAAGAAAGATTCATCCTGTGGGCCATATAGTGAATGCAAAAAAGATATGGTAAATAAGAAGCCTCCATCTTTGTGCGAAGACCAGTCCTATGACCTTGAATTATTGAAGCTCCATTCGCTCCAACACAGATCAAATTTTTTTCTATTGTCAATTCATCCATAGCTCCATATTCAATTAAATGGCTCTTTACTAATTGAAATAAACTTTTTGATGTCGCATTGTCCCTCAATTTTGCAACAGTTAGTAGATGTACTTGGCAGACATTATTTTGTACAGTATAAACATGCATGCATACCCACAATGTATTATCTATTGTTGTTACTTCATCTAAGGACAATGCAATAAAGTTGACTCTTTTATTTCTCTATGTACATCCTCTATTTCAACCTGGGCAATACAACTTTCCCATTCCCATCCATTGTTTATTGACCAATGAGTGATAGGATAGTTAGGAACTTTTAGAAAGTGTAACAAACCAATCATTTCTAGATAGTCTATCATTGGATGCCCTCTACTCAAAATATGGAAAACATTACGTAATTGAACAACTTTTTTGTGTTCTTCTACTTCACTTGCATTTGCAAAAATAGCATTAATACAACCTTGAGCTTCAACATGCTTCGTCTTAAATTTATGAAACAAATAATATTCCTTAGCATTCCTTTTATGTTGACATTGCTCCTTTGTTTTATATCTTACCACTTTTATTTCCTTTCCATCTACAGTTGAGGTTTTGTAAACTTTACCAACACATTTCTCTATGGTGTCTAGTTTAAGCTACAACAACTTTTCCTTTTTATACTTCCAACTACAAATCATACATTTGCATTCTACTGGAGGCTCACCTACAATTGGATTGTCCACGGGTCCAATGAATGGATACTTTTCTTCCCAATCAAATTTAAATCTCTTGGACATCTCCCATTGACTATTAGTTTTTTCTTTTGATTTTCCTCTCCCTTCAGTGTTACTATTAATTGAACCATCATCATCACCGAAGTCGATCGATTAATCCTAGTAGTGGTTATTTACTTGAAATTATTCTTCAAGGTCATCTCCATCAGAGATATCAGGTTTCACAACTTCATCACCAGATTTATTAGGTTCCCCAATTTTTTTAATAGACACTTGTGTAGGTTGAGAACCTTGAAGTTGTACAAGATCCTCTGATGATGCATCTTCCTCACTTTGACCAACACCATTGCTTCTGCCCCCACCAAAGTATGCAGATATATTTTTGCATTTCATTGGCCTCTCTTGGACATCTCCACCTTTAATAGTCCTCTTCCTATTTAAATTTGATTGTGACATCTCCAAAAAATTAAGGATGCAATAAAATTTTACTTGAATAAGATACTACGGACTCGTAGTCATTCCGGTTCGCTACTGATCACAATTGTGAGCTCAAAATCAACTAAATTTTTGTACTACTAAATCTCTTGAAACTATCCTTATTTACAAATGCTTATTTCAAATTTTGGCGAAGGGACCGACAATTGCATATGATAACAACTAATATTTGATGAAACCTGCGTAATTTAAAGTAATTGACTAGGAAAATATGGTGGGAATTAAGGAAACAATTATGTATGATACATGGAAAATTGGGTCGTAGTGCAAATAAAACTTTCACTTGGGACAATGGACCTTTGGCGAATGGTGATCCTCAATAAATACACCCTTCCTTAATCTGTGGTGAATAATAGTAAAATATACAATGGAAAAATGGGTGAACAACCTGACTACTATAGTGAAATTATGTACAAATAGTGGTGAACAAGCTGACCACTATACATATCTTTTATAAAATCTGGGCGAGCTGGTCAACCTCTATACTATGTATTTTTTTACCAATTTCTATACGCCCGACGGGACATATTTTCCAATTGGAGAATAATCACCACTAAAAATATCCCTATTCCTTGATATCCTTAATAGTAAGGATTTGGCTGCAAAAGACATTTTGATAATTTGAGAGCTAAGAAGGCACACTAACAAGATAATCTTTAGGGCCATATATTTTTAAACGAACCAATTTATATTGTACATGTAAAGACATGCTTCTCTCACCAGTTATCTAGTAAAAGGGTAGCAACCCTTATTAATCATAATCTACCTTATCCATTTAAAATCATGACATATATACAACCTATGTAACCCATGGTAATGGAACAATTGATATAATGTGAAAGAAAAGACCTCTCTATAAAATTATTGAGAGCAAAAATATTAGTGATTCTTGTTGCCCAAAAAATTCCCCATCTTTCATTTTTTGGCCACAGTTCCTATTTTCCAAAAAATTCTCAAGTGTCGAAACTCTCTGTGTTTTCTGCCTTTTAATGTCGAGAGTCCAGTGTGTTTTTTGCTCAAGTGTCGAAAACCCAGTGTGTTTTCGACCTCCTCTCTACAGGCTCGGGATGTTTCTGCCTTTTGCTCTAAAAATTTGGTGTGTTTTCGACCTCCGCTCTGAAAATTTAGTGTGCTTTCGACCTTCGCTCGAAAATCTTTTGTGTTTTCGACCCCTTCTACACTTTACACTTCTCTGGCATTTGTAATTTTTTCCTAAGTGCGCAACTCCGATAGGTGGGTCCCAGTTCCTCAAGGCCGTGCCAGTGCAGTAAAAGATCCGACGACTATCGCATGATCACATGGGATCTTTCGATCCCATGAGATCATATGACAGCCGTTGATGCGGTATCAGCAAGATCGCAGTCAGGACAAATGGTTTGCAGCCATCAGTTAGCGTCTTGCGGTTGGTCACATGATCGCATAGGCCTTCCTGGCCGCATGCGATCATGCGACAAGCAGTAAGCAGTCAAAGCAAGCAACGCTGTGGCAGTTGGCTAACATCATGCAGTTTGTCACATAATCACATGGGCTCTTCTGAGCCCATGCGACCATGCGACAGACCGTCAACAGTTTTTGGTTGCGGTGGGTTCTATGCTAGGGGTTGCCAAGGTGTTGCTGACGAGCGGTCAGAATGAATAGGAGATTGACAAGTGTCAAGTGGGCCTGAGGTCTTTCAAAAGACAAGGCAGGTTAAAGCGCAGATGAATCCCATGGTTGTCGCTATACCACTGAAAGATGATGCACGATATTTAAGGGCAGCGGCATAACGAAGACTATCCGATGCAGAGGGATAGAAGAAGATCTACGGTGGTCACAAGATCTCATGGGATCTTCCAAACCCATGAGATCTTGCACCCGCCGTCCGATGGGAATCTCAGTCTGCGGATGCGTGGTTGCGCGGTTGAGGGATTGCGCATGGTCGCTAAGAGGAGCCCGAGGTTAAGAAAAATAATGTGACTTGGTGACTAAGGAAAGGTGAACCCAGGGGTTAAGTTTTCTTGACCATCTAAAGCTTGTTGCATGATCTCATGCGGCCTCCTAGCCTCATGCGATCATGCGACAACCCCCAGCGGTCAACAAGGCTTCGGTGGGCTTGCGGTTTGGGGACGTCGTGAGTTTGGCAAGTATGATGGCTGGCGGTCGGTGAAGCTTGATGGGTGGTGGATTTTTGTGAGCCTGAGGTGGGTATGTGCAAGATCATGAGGGGCCAAACTATGCCCTTAAGTGGCAATGAAAAATCAACAAATCAGGGTTAGTCAACTAGACGTGAAAATTTCAACTAGCTATGAACCTAATATAAAAAAGTTGTAAGAATAGAATCTACAGAAAATTGAATGTAGTTTCTAAGCTACTAGGCTTTTTTTGAGAAAAAGTGAGTATGATTGGTGAAAATTATAGATTTCAATGCAGCAGTACAAAAATTTCAGGAAAAAAATAAGAAGTAGGTGTATGTCTGACCACCTTAATCATAATCAAATGATAATATTTTATTATAAGATTTTATATATAAGTAGTAGAATCATGCCCGGATGTGACACATATTTTTTTGTAATTTTATTCCAAAAAATAAATTAATTATAAATTTTTTGCTACAACATTTTCAGAATAAAATAACTCCTATGTCTGACCACCTTAACTCATTCAAAACTTTACAAAATTCAATTTTTATTTTTTTTCCTTATAGTAGGCGAAGCATAGAATGTGACACATTTTTTGGATTTCAAAAATGTTATACCATCTGAAAGTTATAGTCATTTTTCAATCAGTATATAAATCAACACTTTAGAGGTAGCTCAATTAGAAAATAACTAATAATTACTTACCGAATTCAAAATTTGACAGCAATTATATCGATAGAAAGCTGATAATCTCCTTAAGATACCCTTTTCATTTTATCAAATTGGGGTGAAAAAAAAGTTTTCAGCTACATTGTCAAAGTTTTGAACTAACATCGCCACTTTTTAGACCCATCATGATCTTGCACATACCCAGGTGTCATTTCGTGGCAAGGCGGAGGTAGTTTCTCAAGAGGTTGTCGCATGATCGCATGAAGGCCTTTTGGCTCATGCGATCATGTGACCAATGCTTTGTCAAAGTGGTGCGGCATATGAGCTTTCTTCTGAGGGAAATTTTTGCAACTGCGGCAGCTTAAAAATTGATGATATTTTCAAGGCGGTTGCAGTTGGATAGATATGTGCAGAGATCTTTTAGGCTGCCATTTTTTAGTCCTTTTAAATATTTGATCAGATTTTTGAGCATTCATGGCTGAGTAGGTTGCAGAGAGGTAGATGGATCAAGATGAATTTTTGTCTGCAGGTAGGATCAGTGCAGAGATGGACATGCAAAGGGAAAGAGTATCTAATCAGGCATGATATTTACAGAACAATTATGATCAGAAGTGACTATTTTAGGGCCAGATTATTTTATACATACCTATGTAGCCCTAAAAGTTTGATTCCTTCCTGCGTGCAGAGAATGTATATATTCTTTTTTTGGAGCCAGTAGTGCTCAGGATTCACATTTTGTAGAAAGAAAAAGTCTTTCCTTGGAGAACTATCTGTAGCATTTCTGCTCTCTGATTTTTCATATCTTGTAAATTCCAATTGATAATACAAGCATTGCAGAGGCATTTTTGTGACAGTCTTTCATGTCCTTATGTCTTCCCTGCTTGCATTATCTCCTATTGGATTGAGGTTTATGGATGCATATTTTCAATGATGTCTTAGTTCCCCTGATTTCTCTTACTTTTTGTAACTGTGTGTGTTATTGTGTTGATCTGATTTAGATGCTTTGTGGGTATATTTCAGCCCCTGACAGTCTTGTCTCAATCCTACACCGACTTATAGGAGGGAATGTTTGTTTCCAGGTCATGGATTGATGTCTAATCCTGAGAGTCTTGTTGTTGTGAAAGAATCTTTCTCTTTCCCTGAACATCCTCTTTTGTTTACAGACCCTTCCATGACACACTTATGAAGGCCTATTCAGTAAGTTGTGATCTCCCAGAACTAAGCCTCTCATTGGTTTCATTCCTCTATACTAAGATCCAAACCCTAGTTTCGGTGCATCACCTAGTAGGATAGATTTGCTTCCTGTCATTTCCCTTTCATGCATTCCTTCTATCCCTTTTCCCCTCAAGTTTACTTTTCTGTTTAAGAGCAAATCAAGGTGACTATCCAAGAGGAACCAGCCTAGAATCTGGAGGTCTCATCTCGGTTAGCAAAAGGTCCCACAACCTTGAGATGATTCCCTTGTTATATTGAGTTATCAAGACTATGAGAGCTTGAACTAATGGTGCAAATTCAGTGTATAACATTTGTAGCACACCCAGTGGGACAGCAAAGAAGTTCATTTGTTGAAGATTGTGTTATCTCTGATATACAGATTACATAATACAGACCTTTAGAAGTTGTTCTATCAAGTATATCTGGCGACTCCACTGGTTTCAAAGATTCAGGCCAACCTTGTTTAAGGTTTATGAGAAAGATTGAGACTACAAGCTCAAAACCTATTGAATTTTCAGAGTTGCCCTTGAAAAGAAGTTAGAAAGGTAGGTCAACTCAGAGAGAATCTCCTGCAAGAAGAGTCCAATCTACACCCCCTGATACTTCAGAGGGGAGACCTTTCCTCTTTCATTTTAGAAGAAGAGGGAGATCTCTGACCAGAGATCTAGAAGAGGAAGAAAATCCAAGCCTAGCAAATACAGCTCACATAGTTGTTAATCTTCAGGTTACACCTCCTACAATGGCTAGAAATTTCACCTTTGCACCTTTCAATTAGGGGAGCCCATTAAATTTTGCAGTGCATCATGATGTACCCTTGGTGGCATTAAAGATTATACCTGATTTCACAGGGGAGGGACAGATAATAGCCTTTGAACACATAAGAGATGTGACCACCATTTGCAACATACACAACATTACTCATGAGGATGTCGCCACCAAATTATTAGCAGCATCTCTGAAAGGTAAGGCTCTAGAGTGGTTTAGAACTTTAACTGTTGGTTCTATTACTTCATGGGATGAATTAGGGGATGCATTAAGTAAGCATTTTGAGGATAAATCAGATAATTTGTCTCTAGTTGAGCAATTAACAACTATAAAGAGAGACCCTCAAGAGAAAATTACAGACTATAATAGTAGATTCCTTAAAACATGGAATAGAATCCCAGTCTCTGTAAGGCCATCAGCTGACCATGCCTTCCTGTACTACTTGCAAAGTCTAAATAAACAAATCTTTGTCATGATCCAGTCTATGGGTGGTACCAATTTACCCCAAGCTTTTGACACTGCTGTCAGGGCTGAAAATTGTTTGATCCAAGCAGACATGATAGAGAGAAGACCTCCCATACCTATCTTCCCTAGTCTTCAGCCCATTGCACCTGCACAAGTACCCCCATTTACCCCTATTCCCACAATATCAGCACCTCAAGCTAGTACCAGTGGTCAGGAACATGCTGCAACAAATTTCTCCCAAGGGTTGAAAGAGGTGATGAGTAGTCAGCAAACTAATATACAAGGAATGGAAAACTTGCTACAGACTCTAACCAAAGAGGTCACAAACTTGAAGAAACAAAACCAAGGCATCAGGCCACCTTTCCAATCACAAGGCCAAGGTCCTAATCAGCAATACCAAAATCAAGGACAGCCTTATCAACAAAATAGACCACCATACCAAGGAGGCTACCAAGGGCAAAGACAAAATTTTAATCAAAGACCATTCCAACCATATAACCCTGCACCTCTTAATTCTTTAAATCCAGTCAGGGATATGGTTCCTAGTCAAAACAATATGGCCATGGATAATGAATGGTGTGTCCCTTGCAATCAGCCCCACAATCAGGTTATGTGTTCTAATGGATGGATGAACCAAGCACTAATGGTTCAAAATGTTTCACAAGCTCAAATAGAAGCTCCTTCTAGTGGGACAGCTCCTCAACAAGAAACACAAGAGAATGAAACTACTCTTTTCAATTGGGAGCAACCAGATTTCAATGGAGTCAATGATGAAGCTGCTTTTGTTGCCTACACAAGAGCAAAGAGAAGAGCCCAAGATATGGAGGAAGCAGATTTTAGTACTAAGGCCACTACATATGTAGAGCCACTACAGCATGTTACCCCTTTCATGTCCAAGGAGCCCCCTGTCGTCACAAGCAAAGAAGGCCAAGTTCCAAAGGAGGCAGAACCCATCATAATAAAAGCACAGCAAAGAGTACACACTGTGGCACCTTATTATATTATAGACAACATGAAGAAGGTGAATGTCACCATGTCTATGTGGGACTCTTTGTCTATTCTAGGACAACCTCAAATTTTGGAGAAGGCCATGAGAGAGGCAGCAAATCCTCAACCTGTAAAAGAAACTGCAAAACCAGTGTTGGTCAACACTGATCAAGAAAAGGAGATTCCAACTAGCAACTCCAAGGCCAATACCATGCAAGGTAGGAATTTAAAGCCACCTCCCTTTTATGTATCTTTAATTATTGGGAAATCTTTAGTGCATAATTTTATGGTAGATAGTGGAGCTACTAGCATTGTCATGCCCAAAAAAGTGGCTGATCAATTAGGACTCAAATATGAACCCTTCCAAAAGAAGGTTACACAACTTGATGGATCCTCAGTTAGTACTATAGGTGTGGCCAAAGATACCAGTCTAATTCTCCATGCTAGTCCTAATTTTTCCATTCTCCTTGACATATATATCATAGATCTTCCTGCATTGTTTTCCATATGTCTCTCAAGAGAGTTCACAGCCAAGATAGGAGGTTATCTTTCTTCCGACTAGTCTCACATGCTCTTTCATACAAGGTATGGTACCAAAGTCACCATTAAATTAGGATCCTTAGCAATACATCATATAGAGACATATGTGTCCAATTCCATCAATACTAATCGCCCTATATTTGATGACAATGATTTCCCAACCACTAGTGAAGCAAGCACCAAAATAGAAAATATCCCTGATATTCTCCTAGATGAAAGAACCTCAGAGATCCAGGAGAGTCTTGTTTGGGATTTTGGTTTGGAGAGTTATCTGATTCAAGAAAGTGGAGCCATAGAACCAAGCCTTCTCAAAGAATACACTGATTCGGATAATCGGGATAGTCAGGTCTGGGAACTATTTTTTGATGGAGCTAGAAGTAGACATGGTTCTTGTGGAGGTGCTATGCTAGTGTCCCCAAAAGGAGAAAGGTATTATACTGCCTTTAGATTTAGTTTTTCCTGCACCAGCAACACTACAGAGTATGAAAGTCTGGTTAATGGACTAGAATGGGCTAGAAAAAGAGGGCTTAAAGTGTTAAAAGTATATGGTGATAGTGAACTTGTTGTTAGCCAAGTAATAGAGATGAGTGCAACAAAAAATGATGTCATGAAAGCATACAAACATAGATTTTGGGATGCAATTGAAGATTTCCATGCTTTCAATATCGTTGCTATCCCTAGAAAATTAAATCAAAATGCTGATAGGTTAGCTACCATTGGATCTTAGTTTGACATCCCCAATAGCATTTCAAAAGAAATAGATCAGCAACATATCAAGATTATTGTTAGACCTTCAATTCCAGATAATAATATTAATTGGCAAGTGTTTGACAATGATGAACAAATTTTGTAGTTCTTGTTTGAAGAAGATGTCTTTTCACTGCACAATCAAAAGAGGTTATCATAGAACTATGGTGATCAAAGTGATACAACTTAGATCTAATAAGATGCATAAAGGCCTTGTCACCTTAGAGACTATCTTCAACAAGAATGATGAAGTCAAGAAAAATAAAGCTGGTCTGGTAGTCCAATAGGAACATTGTGCTGAATTAGAGTTGGAACTAGGTAAGAGCCTACAATTTGGAAAAGTAAGCACTAATTCAAAAAAGCAAGCTTACACTAAATTATTCAAAGAATTCAATGATGTTTTTGCATTGGGGTATGGAGACCTCAAGGGTTTTGACCCTACCCTTGCTTAGCGCACTATTGAATTGGAGCCCAATGCTAAACCAGTAAGGCAAAAGAAAAGGCCTGTTAATCCCAAGCTCGAACCACTTATGCATAAGGAAGTACTCAAACTAATAGAAAGTGACATCATCTACCCCATCAAACACACTAGTTGGGTTTCCAACCTTGTTCCCATCAGGAAGAAGAATGGGGAGCTGAGGTTATGTGTTGATTTTAGGGATTTGAACAGAGCCTCATTAAAAGACTGCCATCCACTACCCTCTATGGAAAAAATTCTACAATGTGTCTCTAGATCTGAGAGATTTTCATTGTTGGATGGCTATTCAGGATACAATCAAATCTTAGTGAAAGAAGAGGATCAATATAAGACTGCATTTACAACCAAGTGGGGGAGCATGGAATATCAGAAGATGCCCTTTGGTTTGTCAAATGCAGGTGCTACATTTCAAAAGGCAATGGATATGGCCTTTAAGGGCCTCATGTACAGGTTTGTGCTAGTCTACCTAGATGACATAATTGTCTACTCAAAGCATGCAGTAGACCACATCAGACATTTGAGGCAAATTTTTGAAAGATGCAGAGAATTTGGGATATCCCTTAATCCCAAGAAATGTGTGTTTGCAGTTCATGAAGGAAAACTATTGGGATATTTAATATCCAAAGAAGGAATTACAGTGGATCCTGAGAGAATTGCAGCCATCTTAGAACTACCATTACCACATCACAAGAAAGGTCTCCAATCTTTCATAGGAAAGATTAACTTTGTTAGGAGATTCTTGCCTAACATTGCAGAGTTACTCAAGCCTTTGATAGTCATGTTGAGGAAGGGTTCAGCCTTCAGTTGGACCAAAGAAGAAAGGTTAACTTCTAGGCTATTAAAGAAGCCTTAACAGAAGCTCCTGCTCTCCTAAACCCAAATTTCAGTGAGGATTTTATCCTTTATTCTTATGGGGGTCATGATGTCATATCTACAATGTTGACTCAAGAAAATGCTGAAGGATTGGAGCAGCCTATTGCTTTCTTCAACAAAGGTTTAGAAGAGTATGAACAAAGATACTCTTTTGTAGAAAAGCATGCTCTTGCTGTGGTAAAGAGCCTCAAAAAATTCAGACATTTGTTGACCCATAACAAGGTGCATTTGATGGTTACTCATCCAAGTGTCAAAGAATTTTTGCTTTCTAAGGACCTAAATGGAAAAAGAGCTGGTTGGATCACTAAGGTGATGGAATATGACATAGATATTTAGATTACCAAGATGGTTAGAGGAAGAGGTCTTTGTGAGCATCGGGAAGAGGATGGAAGTCAAAAGAAATTGGAATACATAGATGCATCTCTGGTGGTGCATTCTACAGGAGAACAAGCCAAGCCAGCTAGCTGGTTGCCTAATATGATCAATTATTTGAAGACAGGACAATGTCCTACAGGCCTAGATTCTGCAAAAAGGAGGTATTACAGGTTACAGTCTGTTCCTTTTGTGTTGTTAGATGAAATTCTTTTCAGAAAGGATCACAATGGTGTCCTTCTAAGATGCATAGATTCAGAAAGGGTTGCAGATGTCTTATTTGAGTTTCATGATGGAGCTTCTGGTGGCCATTTCTCTCCTAGGACTATAGCTTTTAAGATCATGAGGGCTGGATATTATTGGCCATCTATCTTCAAAGATAGTCATGATTATGTTAGAAGATGCATCAAATGTTCTATTTTTGTAGGGAAAGAAAGATTTGCAGCTCTGCCCCTACAGCCAGTCAAAACAGAGCAGCCCTTCATGAAGTGGGGTATAGATTTCATTGGCATGATTAACCCTCCATCTAGTGCAGGACACAAGTAGATAATCACTGCAACTGATTATTTCACTAGGTGGATAGAGGCAGTTGCTTTAAAAGAAGTTAATGAGAGTGTTGTTTTAAGTTTTTATGATGACATCATCCATAGATTTGGCATTCCAGATTCTATAGTTTCAGGCAATGCATTAGCATTTACAGGCCTCAAAGTCTCAGAGTGGGCAATCAAGAAGGGCATCTATCTAAATACAAGTTCCAATTACTATCCTTAGGGGAATGGTTTGGTAGAATCAACAAATAAGAATCTGATTAGAATAATCGAAAAAACCCTGCAAGACAGTCAGAGAGACTGGCATACTAAAATGAAATCCGCCTTGTGGTTAGATAGAATTACTCCAAAGAAAATCATTGGTAATTCCAAATACATGTTGGTGTATGGTAGAGAGGCTAAGTTATCTATTTCAACTGAATTACCAGCTTTGGACTTGGCCACTCAGTATGCCTTATTTGAAGAAAGTGATCCTATGCAAATCAGATATGCCCAATTGATGGAGCTAGAAGAGATCAGAGATAAATCAATGCAAGAGATA
Source organism: Chamaecyparis obtusa (assembly GCA_027943335.1). Classification (NCBI taxonomy): domain Eukaryota; kingdom Viridiplantae; phylum Streptophyta; class Pinopsida; order Cupressales; family Cupressaceae; genus Chamaecyparis; species Chamaecyparis obtusa. Next base: position 275,609 of record BSBK01011111.1, on the reverse strand, counting down.
AATCAATGCAAGATATGGCATTCCATCAGAGTCCAAACTTGCACTTTGAGATTCTTTTCATTGGAGATAGAGAAGTCTTACAACCATGGTTGGAAACACAAAAAGGAAGATTAAAAAAGCTAGGTCCCATGGCATAAAATATCCTAAACATGTATGGAATCAACAAAGCAAAAAAAAAAAGCCTTTAGTAATATTCTAGATGTCATTAAGCTGAACCCCATGAGAGGCCCAGGATTTGGAAATTCAATCATGAAGCATTATTTTATGTGGTATCCTCCACACAAAATAGCCTATCAAAGTAAAATTTTCAAGCTACTGGAACACACTATCAAAAATCTTGAATAGGAAAAATAACATTAGGGGTACTATAAGACATACCTTTTTAAAGAGATTAGGGAAAAAATTATTGGGTTATTTGTTCAGACGTGCAATTTTTTCTATTAAAAAAAAATCCACTCTAGCATAAATTATTGGGCTGAGATGGTTGAGGCCATTGAAAGGCTTAAAAACTTATGCAATAAAAACAATGTGATGGTAGGAGAACAAAAAATCATAGACAATACACTAAAACAAGTTAAGCCCTAGCAAAGCACTCATATTATCACACATTTTTTATATGTTAACCAACACTATTTTTCTATCTATTTATCTACTATTTATTATGTAGGTTTTAATACTAAAATGGGGGGTTTGAATAATTTAATCCAATGACTAGTCTCAACAATTTTTGTGGTTCTTATACCTACATGTTTATTTGGATGGAAATAATTATCTACTTGGAAGTTTGGTGGTATTTCTTATTTTTCTTTTCTTTTCACTTTATCAACTATTTTTATAGATTAGTTAATTTATTTGATGTTATAATCTTCTCATTATTGCTAACCTAATTCTATTTTTTAATATTATTTTATATTTCATGTGATATTTTTATAAAGAGAAGGGACTTTTTATTTTTTGGCCATATGAAATGCCAACATGTCATACTAGAATTCACATAAATCTCTTCTATCTAATTGTTATACACTGAATTTTCACCCTTAGTTCAAGCTCTCGTAGTCTTGATAACTCAGTATAACAAGGGAATCATCTCAAGGTTGTGGGACCTTTTGCTAACCGAGATGAGACCTCCAGATTCTAGGCTGGTTCCTCTTGGATAGTCACCTTAATTTGCTCTTAAACAGGAAAGTAAACTTGAGGGGAAAAGGGATAGAAGGAATGCATGAAAGGGAAATGACAGCAAGCAAATCTATCCTACTAGGTGATGCACCGAAACTAGGGTTTGGATCTTAGTATAGAGGAATGAAACCAATGAGAGGCTTAGTTCTGGGATATCACAACTTACTGAATAGGCCTACATAAGTGTTTCATGGAAGGGTCTGCAAACAAAAGAGGATGTTCAGGGAAAGAGAAAGATTCTTTCACAACAAGACTCTCAGGATTAGACATCAATCCATGACCTACAAACAAACATTCCCTCCTATAAGTCGGTGTAGGATTGAGACAAGACTGTCAGGGGCTAAAATATACCCACAGAGCATCTAAATCAGATCAACACAATAACACACATAGTTACAGAAAGTAAGAGAAATCAAGGGAACTAAGACATCATTGAAAACATGCATCCATAAACCTTAATCCAATAAGAGATAATGCAAGCAAGGAAGACACAAGGACATGAAAGACTGTCACAAAAATGCCTCTGCAATGCTTGTATTATCAATGGGAATTTACAAGATATGAAAAACCAGAGAGCGGAAATGCTACAGATAGTTCTCCAAGGAAAGACTTTTTCTTTCTACAAAATGTGAATCCTGAGCACTACTGGCTCCAAAAAAAGAATATATACATTCTCTGCACGCAGACAGGAATCAAACTTTTAGGGCTACATAGGTATGCATAAAATAATCTAGCCCTAAAATGGTCACTTTTGATCATAAATGTTCTGTAAATATCATGCCCAATCAGATACTCTTTCCCTTTGCGTGTCCATCTCTGCACTAATCTTGCCTGCAAACAAAAATTCATCTTGATCCATCTACCTCCCTGCAACCTACTCAGCCACGAATGCTCAAAAATCCGATCAGATATTTAAAAGGACTCAAAAATGGTAGCCTAAAAGATCTCTGCACATATCTATCCAACTGCAACTGCCTTGAAAATATCCTCAATTTTTAAGCTACCGCACTTGCAAACATTTCCCTCAGAAGAAAGCTCATATGCCGCACCGCTTTGACAAAGCATTGGTCGCATGATCGCATGAGTCGAAAGGCCTTCATGCGATCATGCGACAACCTCTTGAGAAACTGTCTCCACCTTGCCATGGAATGACACCTCAGGCTTGCAAAAATCCACCACCCATCAAGCTTCGCCGACCGCCAGCCATCATACTTGCCAAACTCACCACGTCCCCAAACCGCAAGCCCACCGAAGCCTTGTTGACTACTGGGGGTGGTTGCATGATCGCATGCAGCTAGGAGGCCGCATGAGATCATGTGACAAGCTTTAGATGGTCAAGAAAACTTAACCCCCGGGTTCACCTTTCCTTAGTCGCCAAGTCGCATTATTTTTCTTAACCTCGGGCTCCTCTTAGCGACCACGCCCAATCCCTCAACCGCGCATCCGCAGACTGAGATTCCCATTGGACGGCAGGCACAAGATCTCACGGGTTTGGAAGATCCCATGAGATCTTGCGACCACCATAAATCTTCTTCTATCCCTCTGCATCAGACGGTCTTCCTTATGCCGCTACCCTTAAATATCCTGCATCATCTTTCAGTGGTATAGCGACAACCATGGGATTCATCTGCGCTTTAACTTGCCTTGCCTTTTAAAAGACCTCGAGCCCACTTGACACTTGTCAATCTCCTATTCATTCCAACCACTCGTCAGCAACACCTCAGCAACCCCTGGCATAGAACCTACCGCAACCAAAAATAGTTGATGGTCTGTCGCATGGTCACATGGGCTCGAAAGAGCCCATGCGATTATGCAACAAACTACATGATGTTAGCCAACCACCACCGCGCTGCTTGCTTTGACTTCTTACTGCTTATCGCATGATCACATGCGGCCAGGAAGGCCTATGCGATCATGCGACCAACCGCAAGACGCTAACTGATGGCTGCAAACCATTTGTCCTGACTGTGATCTTGCTGATACCACATCAATGGCTGTCGTATGATCTCATGCAATCAAAAGATCCTATGCGATCATGCGACAGTCGTCGAATCTTTTACTACACTAGCATGGCCTTAAGGAACTGGGACCCACCTGTCAGAGTTGCGCACTTAGGAAAAAATTGCAGATGCCAGAGAAGTGTAAAGTGTAGAAGGGGTCAAAAACACAGAAGGTTTTCGAGCGAAGGTCGAAAAAACACTAAATTTTTAGAGTGGACATCGAAAACACACCAAATTTTCAGACCAAAAGTTAGAAACATCCCGAGCCTGTAGAGAGGAGGTCGAAAACACACTAGGTTTTCAACACTTGAGTAGAAAACACACTGGACTCTTGACATTAAAAGGCAGAAAACGCAGAGAGTTTCGACACTTGAGCATCTTTTGGAAAATAAGAACTGTGGCCAAAAAATGAAAGACGGGGAATTTTTTGGGCAACACTAACTACATGACCTTCATTTTTTAATTATGAATTCTTATATTTTAATAATTTATTACTCTATAATCAAATCATATAAATTCATATTCTGAAATTCTATAAAGTGTACTTTATTCATTGCACGTTATCCATTTCCCTCATATTTTTGGCTTATGTAGAATTTGTAGAATAGTTAGAAATTATATTTTTGAATTTACAAAGTACTAAAATTTATATCTTTCAAGTTATAAAATAGAATGCAAATTTAGACTCTTACATTTTTTAATGATAATATACATTTTGTTTAAAAGTAGTAAATCCTAATATAAAAGAAACAAATGTCATTTATCTAATATAGTAGATAGTTAAATTGTTATTTTTTCTCTTTCATCTAGAATGATTTTAACAAATGGAGATCCAAATGGGGAGCTTAAGTTATGGGGTATCTTCAAATTTTAATGATGGAGGAGTGCAAATGTGTACAAAAATATTTGAAAACTTAGGCTTAGTCTTTAATGACGAAACTGATAGTAATAAGAGAGTGTAGATTTCTCATAGAAGAAAGTGTTATGTCCAAACGAGGGTGATAACGAATTTTATATGAATTCAAGTCAACATATCTACTAAAAATACATTAGTAAATCTTGTCATTAGGGTTTATATGCCTTTTTAAAATTTTAGATTTTAAAGTTAATTCAAACATGAATATTAGAAGTGAACATGTTTTTTTTAGTTTGGGAATTGAATTTTGTGTCTATGTAAAGGGGTTTGAAAGGATTAGGAATATTTCTTGATTGACAAAAAAATAGGTTTTGAAGGGACCCCAAAACCCTGTACAAGATGGTCACAAAAGATATTCAAATATGCCCACTAAATGAAATGGAGAAAGACCAAAGAGAGAGTTTTACCATAGGCTCCACAACCTAGATGGAATAAAGTAAGAAATCCCAAAACATAACAAATAAAGCTATCCATTCGTCCCCCTATTATGGGACTGCATGGTCATATCAAACAAAGAGGGGAGTCTTTTTGAATTTTTACCTTTGACAGTAACCCAACCATCTTCAACCTTAGCAGCCTTATCCTACCAACTCAAAAGATCCAAAGGTGAGGACCCAACACTTAGAAAAGAAACATCCAGCGAATCAACCAGCACCGGGCTAGCAGAAGCCACAGCCAAAGGTCAATCAGTAGGGGGAACCATTGAACTAGGGTAGGAAGGGCACAAAACACTAGCCAAACCGTCAACCCCTGTCCCACCAACAACAATAGTCAAAGAAGGTTCAACACCAGCACACCTAGAACCCCCAATAGGATCAACATCAACAGTAACCAATAGAGAAAGAGAACAGTTAATTTTAGCAATCTCAGAAGTATTCCTAGTAGCCACAGAAGATGGGGCAGCTAGAGGGGTAAAAAAATTGTCCATGTTATCATCCTGAGAAGAGTTTTTTAGAACATAATAGTGATGAGTAGAAGCTCCCTTCCACCAAGAGGGAGAAGATTTCTTTTTCTTAATTTCTAGGCCACATTGGAAAGAGACATGGCCACTTTTAAAGCATTTGCGACATCTGAAGGGAATACCCTCATAGTCAAGCTATTGGATCCAGGATCCTAATGAAGATTCTATTTTTATTTTAGTTGGGAGGCCCTTCAAAATGTCAAGATCTACTAAAATACGAGAAAAGATGGAATGATAAATATTGTAGGAATCGTGATCCAAGATCAAAATATCCCCCAAAGCCTCCCCCACCTCCTCAAGGATGGAGTCCTTCCAAAGGTGAAGAGGGAGGTTCGAGAGTCTAACCCAAATAGGGACTTTATTGAAAACTTCAGATGAGGGAATAAAATCTGGATGCCAAGGTTTCATCATAAGCATAAATTTATCCTCCTCCCAGCAGAAAAAATTATCACATAATATAGGATCTTCATTCTATCCTCAGCCAGTTCAAACTTAGTGATGAAAAAACACTTTTCCATAGGGAAGATGTGAACCGAATCTGCAAGCAAAGGTTCCCATTTACATGTAATCCACTCGTATAGAAGGGGTGGCTAGGCTAGAAACCCCTAAAATGACATATCAGACCATGATATTTAAAGGTTTCTGAGCTGTTCTCCAAATCCTCTTCAACCACAGAAGAAAGCATGATTGAAAGGGATCCACAAATAGGAACCGGAGAAGAGACCCTTTGTCTCTTCTCCACCACTGAAGGCTTAGAGATAAGATTAGCCAAAGACATCCCTTGAGGACCACAACCACAAGAGGAGGATCCTAGACAGGAGGAGAGTCGGCCACCAAAACCCTAGCCTGCAACACATCATGAAGATCTATCCCCATAGGACCAGGCTCCACCACAAGAAAGGGTGCTAGAAGAAGAAGAGCAGAACCCACCAAAGGGAAAACAAAGTGGGCGCCAACAACAGAGAAGGGGGAAAGGCCCTTGTTTTTCCCTTTCATAGAGAAAGAGGCATTTCGCCCCGAGTTGAAGGCCATAACCCGAGTAGAAGAAGACTACGAGGAAGAGTCCGACTGGAGGGCAGGGGGTGGAAAGTAATCCACAGCAGACTGAGAGCTAACCGCATCAGATGGAGAGCACCACACTGTAGATGTAGAGAATGGTGTTGCAGGCATTGCGGACGACCGCTCCCTAGCAAAAACAAAAATAAAAAAATGTAAAGGCTTAGGAATAGTTATAAAACTTATTAGTGACAATTTCAAGTTAGAAAATTGTAAAAATGTGTCCTAAAATTTTTCGCAAGGATGAATGAAAAATGTTAGATGGTGATAACAAAGAAGGTAATTTTTTATCTTATATGTTATTATTTCTTATATAACTCCATAAAAAATATGTGATTATCAAGGCATTTTTTATTGGACTTTAAGTGATACATTTATTGGTTAGACCTCTCTCTAAATTACTAGCAAAAGAATATTCTTGGACCTTTTGCTCATTGTCTTACTATGTGCTCTTGTATTAAATCATATCTTTTGTCAATCCTTCATCACACTTTTCACATAACCCTCCAAGACGTACTCACATACATTTAAATTCTCTATTTAAACCTATTTATTGCACTTTTGAATTTTAATCTTCCATTTGTAAGACAATAATTGCCTCCTTTAAAGATATAATAATTTTCATACAATAAACTCACTTTAAATAATTTTTAGAATGTAATAAAACAACTCTTATATCCAAATGAGATGTGACTTCTTAAATTTTATGATATAATTTTTAATAATATGACCTATTATAGTTCTACTTGCATAAGAATATATGACAATAAAATTTTTAGAAATCAAATAATTCATCATACAAACTTAGAAGTTTTATCTTAGAAAGCTTCTATTTGAAAAACTAGCTTGACATTAGTAGGTAATTGATTGTCTTGGTGGTTTTTCTTAAAAAAAAATTGATATTGTTTCTGATTAAATTATCTTTTTAATTTTTTTTTTAATATTGTTTATGGATTAAACCGTTTGCATTAGTGTTATCAATACTCAAAATCTAGTAGAAAAGGTGAATGCAACTATATAAAAACACACACAAAGACATATACATACATACATATGTTTTATATAATATTTTTTAATTTATTAAATTTATTTCAAATTTGATTTTTCTATCTAATTTAATAATGTTGAAATTATTATGACAGTTAAATGTTTAAATAGTTCTGATTAGATAAAGTTAAAGAGAGCCTTAGAAAGGTGAGGCCATTCACCAAAAGACAAGCTCAAAAGTAAAATAGAACCAATAGACAAAAGGAAAAAAAACAGACGAAGGATGAAAAAAACTATTACCCCAAATAAACCACGAGGTAGAAGGGGGGGATATTGAAATACCTAAATAGTTTCATAAGCATGTATTGTGTGAATGTGGTTGCTTCGACCTTGTAAATAAAACTGAAAAAATCTCATTGGTGATCATTTGGTAGAATCGCTATGCTGATCACTCCTAGCATTTTTCAAATTCTGATAGGTCAATATGTGAAAAAAAAAAAGCATAAATATTTCCTTTTTACATTGAGAAGCATGAATTGTTCCTTTTTTCTTCATGAGAAGCTTGAATTTGTCCCTTTTTCCTTTACTATAAATATCAATTTGTACCTTTTTCTTCACCATAAAGATTCAAGACATATATGTAGAAAAAATCCAAGGAAAAGTTACATAAAAACAGACATTCAAACATTCTTTTCCCCTTCTTAAATTCAATTTATTTTCTGTTTGTCTTCATCATTCTTTTTCTTTGGTCAGCTGTAAATTCTAGACTTTTGCACATAATTTAAGCCCTACATTTTTCTGGTGCGTAGGTTAGGTTGATCAAACTATCATATGGCCGAATCATGGTTCAATCAAGTGAGGCACAGTTATGAATCTAAAGAGTATCGACGCCGAAAAACGTGTATCGGTGTGTCTATATATCGGGTGCCTGAATCTATAAAGAAAACAAAACCAGAAGCTTATGATCCTCTGGTTGTGTCTCTCGGACCTTTCCATCACAGTAAGCACCAGAAGCTGAGTGCAATGGACGAGTATAAGCTCCAAGCAGTAGACAGAACCTTGGAAAGGCTTCCTCGTATGACCATAAAAGACTTAGTCACCCAGGTTGGAGAGCAAGAGAAAAAGATCAGGGATTGAGATATTCTTGAGAATCGTGGTGACTTTTGAAGAGTGTCAAAGGCAGAACAACTCTCCAATCAAGCGAATAATCTCGCGCAATATGGATTACTTGATTGAGTCGAAAGAGGATGTTGGGCTGTTTCAGAGAGCGGATATTATCGAGGCCATGGTATTCTATCTCTGCTGTGGCAGCCTTTGCTCTTTTGGTGATGACCCTTTTGCAAACCATCTATACAGTGAAAGGTTATTTCCGTCCTTAGTGAGAGTTCCTGATTAAACTAAGGTTTATGTTATTTGTATTAACATTAATGATTGATTTCTATCTTGTAACCTTTTTTTAATTGAAAAAACATTATGCATATGGATATAAGTTGCCACTTAATGTATTTAAAACCATTAAAAAAAAAAAAAATCTGATCTTAGAAAGGCCATTACTTGGTCCAAAGTGTGCTCGAAAATTTGTACTTATAATATACATCATGGTTTAGCCTCCAAACATAATGTTATTCTACATGTTTATGTCATAGAATATGTTTGTAATTGTTTAGGATTTCATCTTACTTATTGTATGGCATCGGTTCTCAAAATTGCACATGCTCCAATAATGAATGATGAACAATAAGAACTTGTAGATCTAGAATAGAGTGAAAAATATACTTTCCTTGCACCCCTTGATGTTCACTATTATTACAATTGTGTAGGTTAAAATACTAAAATGAGGATTTGGGTAAGGTAATCTCATAACTAGTCTTAACAATTTTCCTGTTCTTTGCACCTACATGTCTATGAGGATGGATATTTTTAGATGCTCACAAGCTTGGTCATATCTTCATATTTTTATTTCCTTTTCATTTTATCAATTATCTTTAATATATTAGTTTATTCATTTGATGCTATGTTCTTCTCATTATTGTTAATCTTGTGCTATTTTGATATTTTGTATCTTTAAGAGATATTTTATAAAGAGATTGGCCTTTTATTTCTTTTGGTTATATAGGACGTTAGCATGTCAAGCTAGCATCCATATAAAACTCATTTCTAGTCCCGTCACCTATAGTTTTTAGTAGTGAATTTTAATATTTGTACAATTTATTATTCTACGACTAAATTATGTAAATTCATAGTTTAGAACTCTATATAGAATATTTCATTCATTCATTTCACTTATGTTTTAAATTATTTAGTATTTGTATTCTCTAAGTTCAAAGTAATTATAAATTTATAGTCTTACATTTTGAGAAATATTACTCATATTTAAAACTAGTCAAACCTACTGTAAAAACAAAGAAAATTATCTCGCCAATATATTAGATATTTAAACTATTTTTTTCCCTATTTCAGCTAGAGTGTATGAAAAAAATGAATATACAAAAGGGGAGCTAAGTATGAGCAATATTAATACATTAGAAAATATTATGATTAAGGGCTATGCCCTTTTGAAATTTTAGATTTTTAAGCTAACTAAAACATGAATATTAGGAGTGCACAAGATTTTTGTTAAGTCTGGATATGAATTATTTTTGTGTAAGTTTAAGGCATTGGAAAGGATTATGAATAATTATAAATTTATTGGTAAAAATTTGAGGTCATAAATTTATAAAAATGAGTCCAAAAGATTGCTAGGTGTGTGGGTGTCATGTCCTACTTATTTTCTATGCTTCTATTATCTATTTTCGTAGCCATAACATGTTATCCTTGACCTTTTGATCTATAGTCCACCTACCTTATATGGATGAAACTCTTTCAATTACTGAAAAGGAGAGAGTTATCTCAAGAGGAAATGAAACTTTTAAGAACCCTCAAGAAGGAGAACCTAGTAAAGCATTTAAATAAGCCTTATAATAGGAAGTAGAAGAAGAAATTCCATTGAATGAAGATGTGTAATTATAGAATCCATTGAATTTCCATTAATGAGCATACTTTTACTTGTAAAATTGAAGCCCTTGGAGGCCTAAAATCATGTTTTCTCTACAAATTAGATGGTCATCATAGGAGAGGTTTCTCTAGAACCCCCATTAATAGAAGGAATGAAAATGATTCCCACCTCAAACTTCCTATCCACAATGCCCCACCCAATCAATCTTCTATAGATATTTCTCATTTAAAATATCATTTAGAGACTTCTTCATGGGTTTCTATTGATCTGAACAAATAACCCTCTTATCCCCTGAACCCTAAGTCATCTACCCCTTATGAATTACCCTTAGAAGGAACATAGGGTGATTATGGGTAGTCAACAAATGAGATGGAATCCAATATTTTCATTGATTTTGGAAATAAGGTGATAGTTGAAATTATAGATAATAATGATAATGATGTTAAGAATTATCCTAGTAACTAAAATATTAACAAGAATAAGGATAGATTTAGAAGAATGTGTTGGTTCCTCTATTTTTATTCTCAATATTTCCTAAGAATTAGCCCTCTTCTAGCAATAGAAATCTAATAAAAATATCCAAAATCTTGAGAATTCCTTAAAAACAAGGAAAATCTCATACTCTTTGGGCTTTGCAAGACCCAAATGGGTAAACCATTACAATATTTAAGAATTCAAAGAAGACAATAATAAATATTGTATAAATAGATGTCATCTTAGTGAAATAAATTATAACATATGCTTGAAATACTCAAAATTTGCTCTATTTTGATGTCATACACAAATCATAAACATATGAGAGAAAAAGCCTACTCTATAACTACTCCTATGAATAGAAAATAAACTCTTCTTTTATTTTGAATTGGCTTCTAAAAAGTATAAATCCTTGGGCTAGTACCTTATCTCTTGGGACAGAGTTGACATATTTATTGAACTCAACAAAGATTACACATATGAATCTAGATGCAAATGCATTACATAAGAATCAAATAATATCTAACTATGAACCATAAATTTTTAATCACCATCATTATCCTAAACTTTTTGTAACACATAAATGGAATTTAATTCCTTGTTTGAAGGAAACCCTGCATATCCATTATACATTCAAAAGAAATTCACAAAAAAATATCATCCATTCTTATGAGATAAATTCACACAAAAAAAAAGAGAATGAAATGATAGACAACTCATGGTGAGATTTTTATTAGTTCTTTCAAATTGTAACTTTAGATTTCATCAAACATAAAAATATGTGATATTCATTATGAAAAAGTATTTTATATCTACCCACCCATTTACAAGATTTTAGAAGCCTTTGTAAATGACCCTAAATTCCCTTTTATAGAAACAAGAGAGAAACAACCACTTTAGGTGAGCTTTCTACTTGTCATCACTATAAATATTTGTAGAGGAATATATCATGAGTATCCATTGTAATAAAATAAGTTTCATTGGCTAAGAGTGGGAAAAAGGTAATAGCTAGATTTTTTATTCCTTCATGATTTGATTCTCTATCTTGAGCTATCTATGATGACTTGGAAGATAACAAAAAGTGACTTGCATACTCGGTGATGTGGACCACAACAAAAGAAGACAAAATTTCCTATGGCTAGAAGTGACCAAGGCACTGAAATCTCCTAGCTTCATCAAAATCTGTGTAGACCGAGATTCACTTCTATACAAAAACTTATTGCAAGCCGTGTACATGTATCATAGACTAGACTAGCTACTGATGCATTTTGTCTATTCAAAATTCTTACACTATATTTCAACTCATAAAGCCCATCTAGCTTTTTTTTAAAAAATTTCTTCTAGCTTATCACCATCCTTTTTTTCTTTATCAATAAATATAATATAAAAGAACTCTCCCCAATTCTTTTTTCCTTTCTTGTTTAGTCCCATCTCTAGTATCTTTTATAAATTACGGGGGAGTTTTACCCTGCATCTTGTTAATTCTCATAAGGGATTTTACAACATAAGTGTGGAATTTATAATGGTGTCCCTATAGTGTTTTTTTCTTTGCAATTATAATCTGAAATTCCTTAAGCATATACTTCCACTGTCCATCAACATTCTTGACTTCAACATAGTCATGAAGATATTACAAAATCTACAATTTTATAAACAAAGGATTCACAACCACTTTTAAACTTATTTCAATCTTCTTCTGCCTCCCAATAATCTTCACAATACTTTGATATCTGGTCCACATGACTTACAGATGGGGTAACAATTGTTGAAATCTAACATTGACCTTTTCATGAGCCATTGTAAATCTGCATGTTTTCAAATCCTTCTTTAGCAACGTGTTTCCTCCTTCAACTTATCCAATTGTATTTCAATCTTAATTCTACCCTCTCTCTCTAGGCCTCTATCCACCTTTAATTTTGAGGCTTCAACCTCATCTATCAATAATAGACCCTTCCCTATAGAGGCACTTAACATTTCATATTTTTCTCTAATTTTATTGTTCAATCAGCTATGATTTCTATTCCAACTTTGGTCTATTGAAAATACAGTGTTACATTTGGATACACTACTTATTCAATAGAGATATCATTTAGTCTGTAAACCAATAAATGACCAAGCATTTTTTATGGGTCCTCTATTGTAATAGGTCTCTTTCTCTCTAAGTATACACACCATAATGACATGGTGTTATCATTTTTCCTAAAACTTTAGCCAAAGAAAAGTCTGTCCAACCCTTCATTTGATAATCTACAAACGATGCCTTGATACTTTCTCAAATGATCAAAAGTAATATAGGAAGAGTTATCAAGCCTTGGGATCAAAAGAGAACCAACTTTTCTTAGTATTTAATTTTCCTTTTTTGGTATCATCTCACTTGATTCCTTCCTCACATTATTCTAGAATTATTTATTGATTTCTTTATTTTGATCAAGAGAGGTATCACCTAGTTGATCAATCGATTATCTCTCCTTATTCTTGTACAATTTCATCTTAGAAAAACTCCTCAACAAATTTTATCCTAACATCTTTATTCAAATAATCAACAATAACTTTGAGATCATCATTTTCTTGATTAGGGGAAACATAAGGTTGCAATCCTACCTTTTGTACCACTCCCACTTCTTGTTGTTGACCCGATATCTCACCGATCACTTGAGATATTTCTATGCTTTCTAATGAGGCCGAGGGCATCTAAGCTAGTGGTCTTGCAATAAAAAACCCTAAAATTTTAATTATAAGAATAGTGGACGAAGGAGAAATTATAGACTGATCTGCCAATAATACACTTTCATTTCATATAATCTACTCCATCCTCTTGACTCTTTCATACTCATCAGGAAATATACAAACATAATTAGAGTCATTGAGTATCTTCCTATTCTCAATATTTTATACTTTAAAATAAGAAGAATATATTGTCTACACTTTTTCCCATGATTGACAATTTCTCATGAGCTCTTCCTCCAAAGAGAATTCATGGGCATAGGACCCAATATTAGAATATTTTAATATGACATAGGGAGGAAAGACCCATTATTGTACTGCCTAAATGGTGCATACGCTTCACACACTTGACAAATTATTTCTATAGTAGGAATCCTATTAGGTTCAATAAATGGAAGGACATGCGGCTTACCAATGAATTCGTACACCCTAATATAGGTGCACTTCTCTTCCATGTGCTAATCTTCCCAATTGTGATTAGTATGAACCTTAATCTTGTTGGCGTAATAGCATTGATTAGGTGTAACTGTCTATCAGTTACAATACAGTTGATATCAGTTTAGTTACGCAGTTACCAAACTGCAAATACTACCTATATAAAGTGACACTTATTAATTGAATAAATGATCAAATATTTACCGTTCATTCGCTCTTTCTCTCTCATTTTGGTATCAGAGAAAAATGGAGATTGACATGTATGTGTTTCATGCATATTTTTGATAAGAAATATGCGATGGTCCTATGATCTAAATGGTGTAAGAAGTTGTAGACACATAGCGATGGAAGAAAATAAAGGACAAGAGGAAAAGATCTGCTAAGATTATGTTGGATCACTACAATGTTTGCAGAATCTCACACAAATGTGAACAAATAAGGCTCGATGATTTGATCCTTGAACACTTTGGATCATGCATTTTCCTTAAGACCAGAGCTATTTTTGATAAGTAAGCGAAGAACCAACGACATAGCGGAGAATTGGTGATGCAGAAAACAAAATATTAATCAAACATTTACCATTATGTTTTCACAGTCCTGCACGGTGAAGACAGTCCTGCCGATGAATACTAAAATGTGGCAACTTTGTATACAAAAAAAAATGATACATCCTAAAGACCCCAACCATTATCTGCAAATCTTCTATTAATTTTTTTGAGGTATTTTTTTCAACTGATAAACTTCCTTTGTGATCAACTGAATCTAGCCTCTATTGATAATATCGGGCTTCTCTCCTCAAAATCGGTAGGCTTGTAAATTAATCCTCCCCTCATCAAATGTTATAGAGAAATACAGATTAAGATGTTCTCATTCTTTAGGCTTCAATGCTCATTTCAAACAACAGACATATCCAAGAACATGCTACAGACATACCCAAGAACATGCTACAGACATGTATTCTACACTTTCAAAAAATATAGACATGTATTCTCATGAATTGCATCTACCACAAACTAGGAGTTATCACATATTATATAATCTGCATTTCTTTGGATATCATAGGAAAACAAGGTTAGTTCCTCCATCATGCACTAGCCTCTCTCATATCCTACCACCTAGCTATGAGCATAATATATCATTAGTAGTACTTATGGAACCATTCTACCTTGCATGGAGGCTTGTATGTATTTTCAAATAGTTGTAATTGTCCTCCAACTTTAGGCTGGTGTAGGGGTAATCACTTTCTTCTATACATGCCTTCATTAGCCATATACTCTACCATTAGATTGATGAGATAAATCTTTATGGTGTAATATTTGTAGTCCTCCATATAAAATAATTAAATTTTAATTTCTTTAGTAATTTACAGCAAACAACCATCGACAAACTTGATGTATCTATCTTGTGGGTTGTATTTTTTGGCCAAAAATCTTATCAAATAAATATTTACAAAAACATTAGGAACAAAAATCCTCAAGATATTGTATCCTCTAATAGTTGAATAAATCTCCCTATAATTTGGCTATTTATTAAAAGACTTAGGGACACTTGCACTTGTTTTGGACCTATGGGGTGACCTAGGAAACTGGGCAACTAAATATTACTTAGACTTTTTTTTTATTTCTTTTTCCCTATGCTCATATGACTCTAATACCCTATAAGTAGTTTATATGGCTAGAAATTTTGTAGATGATTCTATTGATTTTAACTAAATCCCTAACCTAGGATTTAAAGATTCTTACATAAATTCTTTTACAAATAAACACTAACTTATAAAAAGATGAAGAAATTAAACTTACGAGCTGAATTTGACTCATGAAAACACTTGGAAATCTTAAAAAATATTCTCTCTTGAATCTTCCAATCTGAAATGATTCTTTCACTTTGTGAATAGTGAAAACACAATCAAATTTTCTCTTTATTAGCTTGCAACCTCTCTTCAATGCTAATTCATGTGAAAATAAAGCTCCTAACAAACATATTTCCTTACTTTAAATGTGAATTATTGATAAAATGTAATTAATAGTCCTTGATGGAATTTAAATTCCCTTGACCGAGTACATCCCATGCATTCACCTTTAATCCTATTGAAATACTTTTTAAGCTTCACCAGGTAGTGGATATCAATCATAGGCCAAACAATAATCACCATGAGTAATATTCTTTCAACCAACCACAATTGCATCCTTCACATCCCACACTTGGACACCCATTGACACAAAAGAAAGCCTTCAATAGGCCCTAGGAAACTATAGAAATCTCCATGCAACATAAAATGTTTCTTATTTTTCACACCTAGGCACATGGCGAGATGAATGAATGATCTCACCAGGCATTGGGTATATTCCTTAAATCTTTCTCCTTGATGACTTTGTGTCATTTGGCTCAAAGGATAACATTTTCCTTTTCTTCCGAGACACCCATTAGGAAGTGAGAATAATCTCAATGGGCTCCGAGTGCCATCTCAAGTTGCACCTCGACACACTATACGTTACATGTTTTCAGCAACCCTACTCCCTTCCCAACTAACTTTTAAGATAAGAAAGAGACCTAAATGGGTACCGAGAGATATCAAATGGACTAAAAGAAAGCCACGTCATCATACATTTACCAACTTTGTGATTACCTAGAACCTTGATGAAACTAATGAAACCTCCCACCGAGCGTTGGGTACCACCATATTGGCATGTGTTTAATGCCGACATGGTTCTCCATAGCCTATCATTTAAGTGATCCCTTGGACACCTTTTAAGACCCAAAATATACTTCAATAGGATCTGGGTTGTAACCATTGCGCCTCCGAAAGAATCCACAAATGATTCCGGGACTCGATGAAGCATAAGAGTGACTCACTAGGAGCCTAGGATAGCTTTTTTGACAAACTAAAGTGACTAGGACATAGTAGTAACACATACCAAAGAGGCGACAAAAAGATTATAGTGGGTTAACTTAAAACCATATAAAATTATGTGTGGAAAAGATTATGTCTCTAGGTTTTCATAAGCTAGGGCGGAACACATAGGGCCAAGACATACAATTTGGAAGATAAGAAAAATCATAACCAAAAGCATTTTGCAAGACTTACTAACTAGAGAGGTGATCTAGGACATGGGGTCATTAAAAAACTAATAGCATGGGTAAAATCAATAAAGGGATTTATAACCAATAAAATAAGTCAACAAGAAGACATAACAAATAAAACCCACTAAAGAATACATTGAAAATTTTAACTTAGGTCATAGATGCAAAAACTCCTAACCCTCAAAAAGAAAATTCTAGAGGCCAAAAAGATGCAAAAAAATTGTGCTAACAGGATGCTCAAGAAAATTGTGACCCCCTTTTGTTCATAGGCAATGTTCTTTGTGTTAGAAGTGATATTGTTTAGTCTAGAGGCAAACTACTTTGATCTTGTCGAAAAACCTACAACAAAGAAGAAAAAACATTAAGATAACAACAAATTTAACAACAATGTTAGTATATTTAAAAGTGATGACACAAAAATTAGAAGCAATTTAATTTTCATCAAAATAGATATCCTTATGTTTATATACAATGTTATTTAGAGCATATCATAAATGATATTGTTTGTTGCAAAAGTGATGATCTTCTAGTCAAAAGCGATCTTATGTGGATTTCTTGAAACCACCAAGCATAAATCTGCAAAAAAGAAGCTCAAAAATTTGTTAGGATTAGTGAGGCATGGGCCCCATGGTGGGCGTCATTTGTGTGTATGTAATTTGAATATTATAAGCCTATATAGGACATTAGTATGATATTTCAACTCAAATCAAGATATAAAACTAGTTAAAGAAAAGAATTAAAAAACAATCATGAGCATCCTATTGCTCTCTAATTCTAGGGGCTTGATTAATGCTCTCACCTACAAATTAGATTCAAGTGACAACCTACAAAATTAGATTTTAATGATGTGCAATGAAGCTATGATGCAAATTGTAAGCTAAATGCCCAAGATCACTATGATGCAATTACAATCCTCCATTATGATGATGCTTTCAATGATGAATCTAAACTAAAATACTTATAATAATAACACTCTCATACCAAAGTGAATCTCAATGCTAATTCGACTATAACGAAATTACTATGAGGATAGATATGAATTTATCTAATTATGCATCCTATTTATAAAATTTATCAAGGTGTAGTGGGTGATTTTGATTAACCATAGTCAAGGTGTGATTGGAGTCAAGATTGATGATGTGTCTCATTTGGATGGTCAAGATTCCCTGTGAAGATTGAATGGTCAAGATAGAAAAGCATCTTAGTGATTGGCGTGCACTTTTTCCTCCTCTCCCATTGAGCAATTTGTTTTTGTCTTGTAGTGGTAGGTGAGTCATTATAGGAGGAATTAATTCAAGAGAATTAATTTAATTAGTCATGTACGATATATGAATAAATTGGAATTAATCAATTAATGAACTATATAATCATCGATTTAATTTCATTACATCATTGATTGATTTTGATTTAATTCATCCAAATGGATTTAATTATGTTCTCTTTGACCATTTTAAGGTATATACACATACAATTTACTACCTATATGGGTTACTCAAGACATCCATGGATTCAATAGTTTCTATTACCTGTACCAGTTAATCTTTGATATTTAGGGATGCAAGTACCATATACCACCCACATAGGTCACTCATGACATCTCAAGATTCAATGGTTTCCATGTTGATACCAATTTATCTTGTATAATATTATACCGAATTAATTTATTAAGTTGTCACTTTTTATTAACTCCTTGATGCAGCCTATGCGACCACTTTTGTATCAAAGTCCACATAAGGAGCTAGTCCCCACATGCCTACTCAACACACCTGGCCCTATAAATAGACATAAAAATAAGGAGACCAATAATAAGCTTGTTTACTTGGTCTTCACTGAGGACATAAACAAACACTTCATCCACTTGGTCTACCCCAAGGACATTAATAAGAAATTGTGTCCATTTGTTCTACACCAAGGACATGATACATCATAACTTGGGCACTCCATCTACACCGAGGACATGAATATAAAACATATCATATACTTGTTCTATGGAAAGAACATACATAAAAATTACCAAAAAACATCCAAAGCAATATGAAGAGACCAAATCACTCCTGAACACTCAAGGCAAGAAAACTAAGTAAACACAAAACCAAGCCAAATAACAGGATAGTCAATCGACCACTTTCCCAAGAGCATAGATTCTCATGAAATATATCGATCATCTTGTTAAAACATGAGAAAATATCAAAACACCCTAAATTGATCAAAATGCCAAATTTCAACAAAATCTAATAAAGTACAAAAAATGCAATTTTAACAATAGATATGTGAGTTTGGATCACGATAGCTATTACCCAAAATGTCCTCAATCCATTCTGATAGCACAATCCTACTATAATCATGGTGTACTAAAACATCCAATAGTCCATTCATGACAAGCATGATGAAAGAAAAAATTGGATGACACACAAAATGATGTGCCCACAAAAATTCCCAAAAACAAAACTCAAAACCAAGCTACAAAATTAAAACCCACTTTTACAAAAATACCCAGCAACACATTTATCTAATAAAAATCCTCTTTCAGGAACACACAAAAAAAGGACAACATAACAGCTCAAAAATCACAATTTTTAAATCTACAAAGATGAAATACATACATACAAAAACCCAATGGGCAATAAAGTACAATGAGATTATGGAGGAATGCTAATTTTCAACCTACAAGAATAATCCATCCAAACTGCAGTTCATTTTAAACCCAAAGAAAATGTTCCTAATATGATTAAACATACAAATCAATTCCCTTCTAACCATACATAAACTAGCAAGGAACCAACATATAATCACCCCATTAATATAAGAAAAACATATGACACTTGAAAATCTGACTGAAACCAAAATTGGGTGTAGATGCCAATGCAGGAAGAGACACAAGTCTACACAAGCATCGATCTAGCATGCACATATGCCAATCTAACTAGTAAAAGTCTAAAACAAAAAGTCTCAGACCAATGAGTCGCATATTCTAATACAACATGGAAAGATGTTGATTAATGTAGGTGCTAATATAGGAAAATGTGTTAATCCATAATTTCTGGCCAAAATATAAAAAGAAATAATACAATACCTAAGTTGACACTAACATGCAATTGATAAATAACTAGCTACACAACGAGGAGTACCAAAAAACATAATTCAATTTCATAAATAATTGATACATCTATATAAAAATAGAAAAGAAACTAATATACTAAGCATCTCAATACATAGCACAAAATCATTGAAATTATGTGGACAAGAAGAACTAAGTATATCATTCTCTAAAAATTTGTATCTAGAAGAAATCCACCAACTGTACATCAATCCCAAGCAGTGGTAAAGTCCAACACCACCCTACCATGTGGAACCATTAGACCCATCCCACCATGCTTGTGGAGAAAATAATCGAGACACAAGCACAAGGTACTCACACAAGTAGGAGGCGGCTAACACTCACACCAATCAATGTAAACATATGTAAATAATCACAAAGCATGGAAATATTCATCATGTAGACCATAGTCCCAAACACTCAAATCATGCCATAAATATATAATACATCAAGGTTCTACTCACAACTATTGGACCTAGACGCTAGAGTATCAACCATGGGGAGTATCACCACCTGCACATTTAACAATACTAAAATTTGGGGAAAACATGTCATCTACCACCTGCATGGATCACCCATGACATCTAAGAATTCAATGGTTTCCGCCACCTGCATGGGTCAATCTCTGACATTTGAGGATTCAAGTACCATCTACCACTGACATGGATCACTCATTAAATTTGAGGGATTCAATGGTTTCCACAATACCAATTTATGTTGTTTATTGTTATACCCAATTTATTTACTAAGTTCTCACTTTTTAGAAAACTACTTGATGTAGCCTTTGCACCTAGTTCTGGGTCGAGGTCCATATAAGGAGCTACTCCCCATGACTATTCAATGCACATAGTCCTATGGATCAACATCAAAAGGAGACCAAAAATAATATTATCCACTCAATATTCACTGAGGACATAAATAAACACTTCGTCCACTTGGTCTACCCTAAGGATGTCAATAAGTGATCATGTCCACTTAGTTTATGCTAAGGACATCATACATCACATCTTTTCCACTTGGTCTACATGGTGTAAATAAACATAAAAAATACAATCTAATTATTCTACAGCAATGATGTGGATAAAAATTACCAACAAACATCCAAAGGAATATTAGGAGGCCAATTTATTCTAGAACACTCAAGGCAAGGAAATCAAGTGAGCACAAAACCAAGAAAAATAAACAAGTTTCTTGATTTGTCACTTTTCAAAGAGCATAGATTTCCATGGAATCCATCTATCATCTTTCAAGAACATGAGGTTTAGGCTGGAAATTCCCCCAAAAATATCAAATACCAAATTCTAGAATATCTTGAGAAAGTACAAAAGTCATCATTTTAGTAACAAACTAGTAGTTTGGATCATGATAGCTATTACCTATAACATCCTCAATCCATTCTAATACCACACTCCTACTAAAATCATGGAGTAATACAACATTCAACAATCTAATCATGCCTAATTTTTTAAATGAGTTCCAGTGGGAACATGCACAACTTTGGTTGTAGGGTTTCCAACGATGAGGTTACTAATGGGGAAGAGTGTGATGAGGAGGTAGATATAGATTTGGGTGGTGATCTTCCTTGGCTTATTTTCTTGGGAGCATTGGTTTTCTTCTTTCTGGTTCTGAAGTCCATCATGTTGGGGTTTAGTATTTATCTCCTTTCTCTACATTAGCCTCTAGGTTTTTGTATGTGCGAGTGCCTCTTTGGAAATTTTTGTTTCTTTCTTTCTACACGGATGGTGGTTTGGTGTTGGTGCTTTGTAGGGGATGTTATGGTGTCTTTTGGGTTATGTCATCTTTGGCTATATTCCCAATGCATTGTGCCCTTTCTTTTTGGTCCTTTTTATCATTTGTTTCAACCCTCTTACAGTTCTATACTGTTGGCTTCCTTCTGAGTTGAGGTCCCTCTAGTCTTGGGTGATTTTATTAGTGTTTTATGGCTTCCTATGGATAGATTTTGCAGTTCAGGAATGACTATTTGTGATTTGGGCTTTCCCTCTTTTGGGGGGTTGCTATTCCCATTTTGTTTGGTGCTCTTCTTGGTTGTGGTGACTGGTGTGGTTGGTGGTTCTTTCCAAAAATGGGTGGTTGGCCCCTATTCTTCTTCGTTTACTTTCCAATGGAACCCTTTGTTTGGTTATTTGGTTGGAGGGTAATTTTGGGCTCAAAGCTTTGAGGCTAATTTTTTATTTTATGAGCCCTATTTTGTGGTTTTCTTTCAAGTTCTCTCTCACTTTCAATGACTATTCTTTGGAGTGTGTTTGTTACATATTTTTGGGTTTTTGGTGTCCCCTTTTGAAGCCTATTCTTTTCTAGTTTTATCTTTTGAGGATGGTGCTGGGAGCTCCTCTTTCCTTTCCCTATGGATTCCTATGGAAGTTATTCCCTCTCCTATATAGGTGGAGAGGTTTTCTTTTTCTTTTGTAGGCTTCATTATTTTTCTATTGTCTTTGGGTGTTTCTTGATGCTTGTGGAGAAATGGACTTCTCTCTATTCCTAGGAGGCTTGGTTTTTTTATTTGTGGCCAATCATATTGTGAAACTTTTTAAGGTGATGAAGGGTGCTCCCCTTAATACCACAAACACATAACAAAAATAGAGAAATAACAACAACAATATGCAAGAACAGAAAATTGGCTTCTTATTATCTCCACAAATGTGGAATTCCAAACTTTCAGAATTACAATATGCAAAGCCACATGGGCATTCCCTTACAATATTCTGTAGGACAAAGCCTCGAATCATTACCCAAATTTACCCAGAACTGCCCTAGACAACACTACGGGCCTTCTTTATATAGGCATTTTCCACCGCCCGAGAAGGTTCCAGAAATTTAGCCCTAAGGGCCGACCAAACTTAGAATTATTTTATTTTTCAATTTATTACATCAAAGTCAGCTCAAAATAACTTTTGAAACCCGAACAGAAATTTTGAAGGAAAATTATTTTTCACCATTTCAGGTGACCCGACTTCCGGAGACCATAAGTCATCACCAATTGACCCGATTGACTATTATAACCCCATTTTGGAAATGCCACGAAGGGCTCTACAGGCTTGACTCGTGCAAGCACTTGTCACCCAAATTTTTGACCTCATCCAGGGCCTCTAAAGCCTTCAAAAATGAGTTCAAAGTTTCTATACCCTGTTGCCAATATCGAAAATCTTCAATATCTTCAAAACTAGACCTGATCTAGCCATGAAACTTTACTGGCAGGCTGATATGACTAAGATGAACCTCCACATGTAAAAATCAGAACATTCTGAGATTTATGACCAACTTACTAAAAATAGCAAGTTTCCATAAATAGCAGCTCTGCACAAGATAGCCCTTATTGAATACAAAAACATAAATGTTTTTGGGTGATGCAAGATTGCTCTTACACCCAGGATGCTCCTGCATCATAAGGGCACACTTTGGTCTCCGATCATTTTTGGTTATGGATAAATTTAGGTTTTAGGGTCATTCTAACCTTTGGTGGAGTTTGATACTTACCATTATTTATGTTTAGGTGGACTCTGATGGGAATTATTTAGTCTCTTCCTTTGGAGACTTCTATAGATTTTGAGACTCCCCATTGGTTTATGAGGTGCCTTTAATCTATTACCTGTTGAAGGGTTGGTTATTTTTTCTGCTATCTCTTTTTCCCTCATTTCTCATTGAGGTGGATATGTCATCTATAGAATTGTTGATGTTATCTAAGGGTGAGGTGGACTATGGTATAAAATTGTGCTCTCTTATGGTTAGTTGTTGGGAGGAGAGTTAGTTTTGGAAGTGGTTTCCTAGAAGTTTATATTATTTATCCATCTATCTTATTGAGATGGGATCCCCTTCTATGGAGGTGGAGGGGAGTTTTATTGGGAAAAACCTTTTTCTCGTCTAGAAAATCAATGTTTCATAGTTGGATGGTTTGGGGGTCCATGTTAAAAACCTCTTTTCTAGATGGTTCTTAACTATATATCTTCTTTATGCTGGCAGTCCTTGGCTGGGGAGTGCTTCTCTTCACTATGGTTTTAGGAGATATTTTAGGATGGGGAAGCTGATTAAAACCCTCATTGGTTGTTTTAATTATATCTTCAAAGTGTTTTTTTTTGAAGCTGATTGTTATGGCTGTGGGAGCCAGGTCAAAACCCACTATGGTTTGGGGAGCCTTTCAAAACTGCACAATTTCAACTAATCTTATAATGATCTTTCTCTTTAGGTTGTTTGTTATTATGGTTTCTGGAGCTATGAAAACTAATGTTATGGGATGGGGTGTCCTTCAAAACCCCCAGATCTCCTTGATTGGGAATTTAGTCCTTTGATGTGAGGCTTTCACCTCATGTTCTATTTTCTAGGTAGTTGGTGTATTTCTAGATTTTATTTAAATTTTGTTGACTGTATGCTGGTTTTGGGATATTGGTTAACAATGTTTTATCATTTGCAACAATTAATCTTAGTGGGGTTCTAGATCCCCCTCACAATATGATTGTGTAGGGTTTTGGGGCCCCTTCGAAACCTATTTTTATCCTAATTAAAAATAATCCAATCATGCCAAACATGGTAATAGAAAAAAACTAGATGACACATAATGATGCACCTAGAAAAAATCCAAAAAATAAAACTCAAAACCAAGCTATGAAATTAAAAACTATTTGCTCAAATATACCCAACAACACATTTATCCAATAAATTCCCATTCTGACTAGAGATGGGAAAAATAGGCAGTATAACACCTCAAAAACCACAATTTCAAAATCTAAAAAGATGAAATGCATATAAAAACCTAATTAGACAATGAAACACTATGAGGCCCACCTTAGGCCCACATAGTGATCCCGATTTATAGATTTAGCCTTTCATTTTGATTATGTTTTTTGGAGATACTTTGACTCAGTCGACTACTGTTATATTATGATGGACTTGTTAGACTATTTATTTTGTTGACTTTGTATATGGAATCCATGATGAGTGGATTTGATCATGTTAGATTATATTATTATATGATGTTATGTGAACCTGATGACTAGATTATGGATGATCTTGATTTCATTTGAATTACGCTATTGAATTTTCAAATTGAATTATGCAGATTAAATTATGAATTATATATGCAATTGAATGATTAAATTTAAGATTGTTATATCATATATGATTATTGTATTGGTTTTCTTCCTTGAATTACTGATGCTGCATTGAGGTATTACGGGTGGAAGGACCATGGAAACACATTCGGGGAAATCACATTGAATGTAGGGCAACCAGTTAAACCAAGGCCCCGTCTAAAAAGAGACCTGAGGCCTCGTTGTTAAGTATTTTTATTTGTAATAGTAATCTGGAATGTATGTGTGTATTAATGTTATGTGTTGTGACAATAGGACATACCTTGCGTGAAATGTTATTTCGTGAAGTGTCGCTTGACACTAGTGTTAAATGTTATCAAGGTATGTCGTGTGGTTGTGTGAGAGCACATTCTAGGAGTTCTAGGGGAAATCCTAAGCACGCCTCTTGCCATAGGAACCCATAATGTAGTTCCCATTCCCCATTCTTGTTCATATTCTTAGACATGAGTTTTAAAGGGTTTAAGGTGGCCTTAGGGGGTGGTTTTATGCTTTATTAGCTAACCCATTCCATGTACCCATGGGTTAGGGGTATTTTCATGATGTGAGAAGCCCAAAATTGACTTTTTGACCTCTCCAAAATTGCATGTTCAATCTTGAACGAAATTGCAACTTGCATCATGGACCCAGAGTACTTGGTAGGACCATCTTTATGAGGTTGTGGGGGTAGGTTTAGAGGCCCTTTTTAGAGGAATTTTGGGGAAGGATGGGGTTGTTCACCCATTCTCTATCTTTAGAGAGTTCCAAAAAGTTAGAGGAGGAAAAAGCTTGGAGATTTGGATAAGGGCTCAACACTCCTACATCTTGCATTTGGACTTGAGGTTGGATATGCTCTCACTCATGTTGTAGTAGATGTATGAGATGTGCTTTCTTTGGCTCTCCATGGTTGGTCATGGAGGAGCTTTGTTTTTGCTTATTTGTTGTGTTTTAGCTCCCCATGGTTGGTCATGGTGAGAGCAAGAATGTAATGTGTTTTTTATGTAAATTGGATTTGGGTTGTTTACTCTTGGATTCACTCACCCTTGGGAGGGAAGAGAAATCAAGAGGGGGTGTGGGAATGGAGGCAACTCCATGTGTAGAGTCTCCTCCATGTGTGGGGAAAGATGAACTTGGGTGAGTGATTGTCCCCAAGAAACCTTGCATTTAGCCCGTGGGGCATTGGGGGTATAAGGAGGGAAGATTGGCCATGTGAGCCTTGTTATGAAATTGTGATATATGGGTCCATGTGTGGCCTTGTTTTTGTTATGCAATGGTTGTCTCCATGGGTTGTCCACCCACACCCCACAAAGGATATTCTTGGAATTCCTTAGTTTCACCCTTGAGGGAATTTGAGTTTTGCAATTGTATGTTTTCTTGTTTGTGTTTGCATATGAGTGTATGTATTCCGTTTAATGTGGTTTCCCCAAGCTCGGGGGTGGCCTCATGAGAGGCCTAGGATGGGAGGTGAGCATCCCATGGTCTCTTTCCTATTTTCATTGCAGGAATTGAAGTCATGATTCATGTGAATGAAGCTTGATGGAGTTCAATTCCTTGATGTGTTTGTATGAAGAAACCACTCCATGAATTAGGAGCATATTTGTGGATTAGGAATGGTGTTTTCATTCTCTCTATTGGAGCACTTTGTAAAATGTATATTGTAAGGAAAGGAGAAAGTAAACATGTTGTTTGAAATTATCTTTCATTGTAAATTTGAGAGTGCAAATGTATTTGATTATGATACTTGTGAAAACCAAATCTAGTTTCCATATGAAGATTGCAATGTGCATAATGTAACGATAGAAGAAATTTATATTTCACTCTATGATAGAGAAGGATAATTTATATTGTGATATGGTTATTTCAAGTAGGAAAGAGTTATCAATATATTGTAAATAATGCATGGAAATCATTGTATGATTTATGTTAAATAGTTTGCAAGCAAGAAATAAGATTTCTATCTCTCTCCAACTCCTTCAAGAAAATTTGATAAGCTTGATAAGCTTGATATTGCATAATGTTTCGAAAGCAATAAGTTTAGTTGAGCATTTGATCAATTCTTATCATTAGAATTCAATTCATTAGAGACTATATGTTTCAAATATATAAATTGATATAAAAAAAATTTATCACATTCTATGCATCTAAAACAAACAAGTTAAAAAAATGAACAACTATGAAGGAATGCACAAATTAGTTATCATGTTGATACCTCTATTGATTTGCAATCAAACCATATCTAAACTTTGTTGATATACAACTAATTTAAAGTCCATAGACTTCATAATACATTAAGAAAACAAATGAAATATGATGTTTGAATACTCATAGTTATGTAGGAAATAAAGCAAGGATATCTTACAAAGGAGAGTTCATTTACAAAGGAAAGTTGGTTATCAACTCTCTGGAATTTGTATGGGAAAATAATTCCCATACAAATTCCTTACCACAGTCATTTAAAAATATTAAATCTAGCCACCTCATTTTATAAAACAAATAAAATAACATAGAATAATATTACCCCTTACCTTCTTAAATATCTCCCCCTTTTTTAGGCGCATGTGAAGGGATGCAAAGTCTTTGTTTTAAATTCTAACCTTTTTATTGGATGGAATAGTGTCATTGAGTGACACATCATCAAGACCTTTTCATTAGCTTTAACCCCTTTGTCTTCAAAACTCACGCAGGCTTTTGAAAGACCATACTTTGTATTAAATTCAAAATTTGATGAGGGTACTTTACTTTGACATGGAAGGGAGTGGGACCCACCTTCCACTTCCCTTTCCATGCTTCCCTCTTCCCTATGCATTCTAGGCGTGGGTCCTTGGAAAGGGGCATTTAAATTTGTTTCAAAACTTCTTTTCTTCCTTCATGAAACGCACCCCCATGTACTTGCATGATGGGAGGTGTGGGTAGGAAGTAGGGTAGTTTGATAGGACTATAGGTGCTTAGAGTAGGGTTGCTATGAGTAGATAGTTGGGCTAGTGGATTTGATAGGTTAGTAGGTTGTTTAGATTAATTTAATTGGTTAGTAATAGTTAAGTTAGTTTAGGATGCTATTTAAATAAGTTAATTTTATATTAATGGCATGTTAGTAATTTTTAGTAAGATATTGTTTAGTATGTTTTTAATTATTTATTTAGTTGTATTTTGTTTTGCTCTTTGTTACTTATTATAAATTATGTGTATATATATTTTAATTAATTAATTATAGTTTATTAATTAATATATTATAATTATTAATTAATTATATATATATATATATATATTTATTTATTTATTTATTTATGTTATTTAATTATATAATCATTATTTTCATATCTATAATTAACTTTTTATAAATCATTAATTAGTTAATAATTATACTAATTAATTAATAATTTGTAAGTACTAATTGAATTCATATTAATTCATTTGGAAACGGATTTCGATGTAACGACTTATTAAGTCTTATATTTAATATTTTCTTAAATTGGCAATTCAATTATAATAATCAGATTGGCCTTGTGTGTACACAATTGGGTAATGGTTAATTTATTTATGGAAATAACGTTAACAGTAAACATTCAATTCCACATAGATAACCTTTAAGATTGCTAGACTGACGATCGACGAACTTATCCTTATTAAATTTTCATCTAGCATCATAGGGAAACAACATTGTTGAGGTTGATCACCTAAATCTCTTGTGACCTCATCGTTGACTTCTCTTACCCGCTTCTTAAACGTGGAACTTAAACACTTTAAAAAAAAAATTGTTGGTTGTGTTTTGACCCAAACTTTTGGGCATCACATTTTGGTATCAGAGCACTGGGTTCAACTCTAGGAACCTTTGTGCCATTACGCTTTGCAAGGAAAGTATTCGTGTACGCATAGTAACCCTTTTGAGTTATGTATGTGAGGAGCATGTGTGAGTACATTGTGGAATGGTCATACCAACATCATCATGTGTGGGTGCCCTAGGATGGCTATGGGAATACCTCGAAGAAGCCAAACCCTTATAACATCGGAGTGATGTAGAAACTAGGTAGAATGGCCTAACCATTTCAGTATGGGGTGGAAAATTGTTCTATACCCTCGCAAGATTTACATTATTAAGTTATAGTGGGGCCCATGCCATGATGTAAATATTTTATATATATATATATATATATATATGATGGAAACACTCCAGGATCATCGGCAATTTCTCTTTATATAGACTAGGACCTTCTCGAAGCATTGGGAACTTATGATACAGCTTGGGAAGGCTAATTAGTCATAGGAGATGGACGATGGTAACCTATGTTATGAAAAGCATTGTAGTACCGGAGTAAGGTAAAGGAGACTCGTTTAATTATTGCTTCAGACAATGAAAGTATGGTGCCCCTAGTCAAGGTATAGATTGAATCACCTATGGATATGTAAGTTAAAGGTTGAAATTCCTCAGTATTCTGTGGTGGGTACTCCTTTTGGATTTGATGTCAGTTGTTTCATTTTGCTTATGGTCTTCCTGAGTCATTTATCTTCTTGGTGGAACTTTCTACGTATTGGACTGGTACCTTTTTGTTTTGTTTTTTTTTCTTTGATTGGGTTTTTTCACCAACTGTATAGTTCTTATCTTGGCAGTTGCCACCATTGATTTTTTTCGATTGAAATGAGCTCACTTTTTTTATTCGAAGTTGAAGCAGACAGATTTCCTTTTTGAGAATTACTTGTATCTATTTTTGGGTGACTATTATGAGCATTCCCTTTTGCTGCCAGTCCTATGTAATTTGTACCCGTTTTGTTTTAAAGAGTCCCACCAATCGTGTGTATATGAGGTAACACCTAGAAAGAGATATTATCCCATGTCGGAAGGTACTATAGGATCGATAGATTAGATCCATGCCCTACTATGATGAATAACAGAAATGATTGGTTTCCTTGTAGTTGAAGTAGGTGCAAGTTGGTGATTTGGCAAACCATGGTGGTGTAAATTATTTTATAAGACATACAATTTTGTAAGTGGCCTTGCACGGGTGTTAGTGTTATGAAGTTCATCCTTTGGGTAATCATGTACCCTAATAGGAAAGATCTATGATGTCATGATTGACCTTAAGAGATCGATGACTATTGAATGTTCTAAACTACCCTAGTAGGGGAGTTGACCACTTCAACAGACCTTAGGATTACCCCGTTGGGGTCATATGATGTAGTACTTGGCATGGATTGGCTATACGCCCACAGAGCCAAGCTAGATTGCCGCCAGAAGAAGATAGAATGTTTGGATGATGACGGCATTGTTTTAGTTATTTTAGGGGTTCAGAGACTAGTATCTCTTTGCATGATATCCGCTAGGCAACTTAGGCGGTGCATGCAGAAGGGATGTCAGTTATTTTCCATCACTATCAGTGACAGAGGGGATGAGGATGAGAGTGAGACTTCTCTTGAGGACCATCCCATCCTCCAGGAATTTGCAGATGTATTCCCGTCAGAGTTACCTAGTATGCCTCCTCGCAGAGCAGTTGACTTTCACATAGACCTTGTGCCAGGAGCTGAACCAGTATCCAGAGCACCCTATAGGATGACCACGAATTAGCTTAATGAGCTCAAGATTCAGCTCAAGGAGTTGTTAGAGAAGGGACACATTCGTCCTAGTGTTTCTCCTTGGGGTGTGCCAGTGATCTTCGTTAAGAAGAAGGATGGGTCACTTAGGTTGTGCATGGATTACCGACAGTTGAATAAGGTTAGCATTAAGAATTGATATCCACTTCCTAGGATTGATGACTTATTTGATCAATTGCAAGGAGCACGAGTATTCTCCAAGATAGATCTTAAGTCAGGGTACCATCAGTTGAGGATAGTTGACAGTGACATTCCTAAGACCGCATTTCGCACTAGGTATGACCACTATGAGTTTACTGTGGTACCTTTTGGTCTTACGAATGCCCTAGTTGGATATACAGATTTTATTAGGCAAGTAATATTTAGGATATAAAATCAACTTCAAGGTATATCTTTCATCTTGGACCAAGGCCAATTTCTTGGAGTAGAAAGAAGCAATCAATAGTGTCAATTTCATCTACAAAGGCTGAATATATTGGTTCATCGAAGGTATCTCAAGAAGCATTGTGGCTTAGAAGACTCCTTGAAGAAATCCACCATCCACGAGATGCCCCTACAATAATCTTTTGTGATAATCAAGGCACTATTAAATTAGCAAAAAATCCAGTATATCATGCCAAGTCCAAGCATATAGAAGTGCATTACCAATTTGTTCATGACTTGATTGATAGGAAAGAGGTAGAGATATAGTTTTGTGGAACATAAAATCAAGTTGGCGACATATTTACAAAAGCATTATCAATTATCAAATTTGTCAAACTCATAATTCTTTTACAACTCAAGGAGATTCCTATCCTCTCCAAAATAAACATTATGGGGGGGGGGGGTGTTATAGTGATATTTATTTTAGCTACATCATCAATAGGTGAACATTTATTGCTCATTCCAAAATTTTCTTAAAGCAATATTATTCTAGAAGACTCTAGATTGTCTAGATTTTTTCTTCTCTACCATCACCGTACGAGCTTTTGAAAGAACACTCTAGAAGTATGAAGGGAGTGTATAAATAATGGGCCTCCCTCATTGGTTTGTGTAAGAAAATTTTCCAACATACTATTGTATAATTATGTTATAATATCTCTAGTGTTTACATTGTAAAATTCTGCTCTATTTTTATAATGATAATTTGCTCTATTTTGTGCAGTAAGTCTATTATGTTTTCTTGAACACTGTTCAAAATATGAAACTAGAATAAGGATTTGTTAATTCCCACCCCAAAATTAGCATTTGAATCTTCCAACTAAATAGGTGAAATTGGAAATTCAATTCCAATTCCACTTAAATGAGAATTGGGAGTAAAGAGAAATTTATAATAATTTGAAATCTATATGCAAACAACATTTTCCATATTCTCATTATGAATTCTAGGTGAACCAAATGGTTGTAGCCATTTTTCAAATTTAAAACTTTCAGAATTGTCAAATACTAGAATTTGACAATTCCAACACTATTTAATTCCAGCAACCAAACGAACCCTTAAGAAGTTTCTTTTCAACTTGAAGTTTACTAGTTGTTTTATGTACCGTTTATAAACTCTTTGTTTGTTGTTGTTGGTAGAATTTCTCTCCACATCTTCTCCTTTTTTTTAAGTTTTTGATATCGACTTATTACGAATTAAAGCGTTTGCCAACTTAATATAATAGAAAAAAAATATGTTTGTTTGCAGGGTAGAATAATCACTTAAGATATTATGTAGTTACGAAACAGTTTGTTTTTGTCAAACTGTTCAAGCAATTTCAACATCGCCCCTTAGGGTTATTGGCGGTTTTGATATGGCTGATGAAAATTCAAATTGAAATGAACATGATAAATTAAAGTGGTTTATAGCTCGAGTAGGAGAATCCAACTTTTCCAATTGTATCACTAAGATTTCCATCATATCATTTACGTTTTCCAACTCTCTTCACCAACCTACATTACCTTTTACCTCTTTAGAACAGACAACATTTTCTGAATGTAACATCATAATTTGTATATGCTTGAAATTTTCATTATAACCTATGCTCACAAGTTTGGTGTGATGGCTTACAATCATTCCAATTATTATCTTAGTTTACTCATAGATAATTATCCACTTACTATCTCAGTTTTCTCATACACAATTATCCAATTACTATCTCAATATTTTTATAGACTATCACTTGGAGAACACTTTCAAGTTTTCAAAAAAAAAAAAAATCATTATCACGTTTTGAAGATCTTACTAATGTCTTTTGTATGTGAATAAAATATTAATTTGATTTTTACCTTCATGAATGTGTCGTAATAATCCAAATAATCAATATTATCCTTCTTGTTTATAAGTCTGAGGTGATCTTATTCTTTCTATTATAATTTCTCTAATATCTTATTTAAAATCACTTACTCTATTGTTATTTTCCAATTGTTCTATATATTTTGTATCTAGGAATTAATATTATATTACTATATTGAATTATAATGTTGTGATCAAATTATTGTTGCATTTCTTATTTTCATCCTCAAAATCTATTAAAAACTATATTTTTGTGGAGGTGGAAAGACCAATATAGGCATACAGAACAATACAATGATTAGAGTTAGAAAATTCCCAAAACAAATCTCAAAATATTTATATTTTCCTTTCATTTTTTACAAGTTTATTTTGAAAAATGAAACCTTAAAGTTTTAGTACACACTTGTTAATATCATTTTTTATTTTTTCATCTTATTTTTCATTTATTTTTTCTTCTCTAGAAGATGTAGATCGTTACAAAGCTATTGGACCATTCCAATTATTCATTTTTTTGCCTGTTTTATTAACTTTTTCTCCAAGTTATACTTTTCTATATAGCATATGGATTTCAGTTTTCATCCTATACAATATGATAATGTCTTACACTATATTTCATTCAAATTACTACCATTTGAGGTAGAAAGATCAAAATGCTTATTTTAGGCTCTTTATTTTGTATACTTTTTCTTTTCATTTTAATTTGTAATTTTTATTTTTCAATTATTTGTAATCAATAATAGTTAATTTTCCTAAGTATTTTTGTTAAACTTCATATATTTATGTTTCAAAAATAAACATATAAAAGGT
Source organism: Chamaecyparis obtusa (assembly GCA_027943335.1). Classification (NCBI taxonomy): domain Eukaryota; kingdom Viridiplantae; phylum Streptophyta; class Pinopsida; order Cupressales; family Cupressaceae; genus Chamaecyparis; species Chamaecyparis obtusa. The sequence continues at coordinate 241,985 of BSBK01011111.1, read as the reverse complement.
TAATAAGTATAATATTGACATTAATTCAGCTAGTTAATCCAAGTGTGGTAATTTAAAATTGGTCTCAAAGGTATCTTATCTCTCTTCAGAAAAACTGAGTTTTCTTTAATGCAGTTTAGGTTAATCTAATACTTTTCACAGAAAAATAAAATACTTTCTCAAGATTGAACTCATGAGTTTCACATTGCAATCCTCACACAATAATATAGTTTAAAGGAGCATGCAAAACTCAAATGTTTATTTTTAATGCATAACCACTTTTGAAGAAGTGATTTAGATTTGATGCAATTAATTTGTGACCACATCATAATGAGAAATTATTTTTATTCTAGGATACATTTATCAATAGGATCAATTATTTTGGGTTTCCATGACATGGATGTTGATTTTGATCACATGACTACTCTAAAAGTCTCTAACAATTAACTACCTAATCTTTTTCTCGATATAAGTAATTTTTAAGTATTTATGGAAAAGCATAGAATTTTCTAGTGAGGTTATGCTCAAGGTCAAATACATTTATTTTAACCATTATAATTATTTGAGAATTTACACACAATATCTAAAGCAACCTTTACTCTACATAATATTCCTGAAATATCCTGATATTATACATTCAAATGTCACTATAAATTAATTATCTATGTCCATGATAGTACTAATAATGCATATATTATCTAACACACCAATAGAAATTACCTCGATAGATTTAAGGGAAATGAATGCCTCATTTGATATGATTGTCAACCCTCTCTCTATTGTGAACATTATATTTTATGTAGCAAACCTTGACACCTATATATACTATTAGTGTATTTATTTAATTAATTTGACTTAGTCATTTAATCATAATTATCCATCCATACATGTATGAAATTTGTACATGCAAGTAGTCATCATTTACGAGTTGTTTAGTAGATGTGTTAATTTTATTTCAACACCTCATTCTAGATTCATGAGAGGCAACTCTCCACCACTCATTGAGTGTTCAAATCAACTTATTAGTAGACCCAATCACTCAAGTCCTAGATGTATCTTTCTTCTCCAATGAATGGTATGTCAACTTTGTGCTCATTATGTTATTGTGTTTTATTTTATCTCTTTAGATCTTATAGGTATTTTAATGGTATCAGAGTTGAATTGAGATATTTGCAAGACTTTAATAGGAAATGAGTATTCTTTTTGTTTAAATGATAACTCCTATTGGTGGCTTTTACTTTTGATGGATCAAGGGTTGTGGGTCTTTGTTCACAAGAGTTCTAGGCACATGGCTCAAGCTCTTCTGTCCTCACTAGGATAGTACCTGAGTCCCATTTTTTCTTCTCTTCCTAAGTTATGCTTAAAGGGGGTGTTAGTGTTATTATTTAATTAATTATTTTTCATCTTTTACTAAGGGCATTTAATCCCCTAACTTTCTTTGAGAGGGTCGTTATTGGCTTTGAGGGGAGACCCTAACTACCAACATTCTATAATTTTTTTAGAAGCCTTGGTAATAAATTCAAACTGTAGATTTTTTGTGGTCAGAACCCTAGTAGTGGGTGGACTAAAATGTCTCTTCTAGGGAGATAGATATTATATGATGGTAGATTGTATACTCTCATATATTTATTGTATGTTTTTCTAATGTGCTAATTTTCTTCCTCTTTTAGAAAGAATAGTTGAAGGGGAATGATTTGCATTCATCTTATCTTGAGAAATTAGAAACTATAAAAAATCAAGGTCTATGTCTACCTCTTCTAATGCTTGATTAGCTAAATCAATAGTAGGGCCCACATTTGATTTTTCTATTATTTCTCTTACCCACTTTATTATTTGTTCATCCATGAAATAAACTTCTGCTAATTCCATGTGGGAAAGAGGCTTTTCATGATTCTTTGTTAACACATTATGTAGGGAAGCATATTCTAACAATAGCATTTTAGATTCTAGAAGAAATTGGAAGCTTGAAATGTGTTTTAATAGAACCATGGCTCAAACCGTTTCTAGGAAATTTAGATGAAGAAGGTGGGATCATACATTCCCATTGCAACAAATGGTCAAAAGAGTTAACCATTTGATGCAATGAGGAAGGGTGGTCCTTTATTGCACCTTTAACTAAATTTCTATGGTGGATATGAGAGTTTGAATCCTCTCTCTAAGTCATTGAGATTCCAAATGATCCAAAAGCTTCTCATTCTCCACTATTCTAATCTTTTCCTACAAAGTATTCAAATAATTATTCCTATTGTAAATATTTTTTGGAGATGGAATTGATACCAATTAAAGGGGAGACACGTAGAGAACCTTATCATTTTTCCTTTCTTTTTAGGGGACTTGGTTTTCCTAATCTCTATGGAAATGTTTCTCATTATTTTCTTAGGCTCAGTAAGTTTCAAAGAAGGAAGAACTCTCACATCTCTAGGAATAGATGAGGAGATTGGTTTTCTTGTATCTTGTAGGTTTCCATGAATAAAAATTCCTTGTTTAATTTTAGACAAACTTAAAAGGGTATGTGCAGGATCATGGTATGCCAAAAAGTGGCGACGTGAAAAAGAAGTCCCAATTGATAGACTCTTTGAAAAACAACTATAACTTTCAAACAATATAACATTTTAAAAATCTGAAATATACATCACATTCTATGCTTCATCTAATACAATAATAATAAGCAATTCTTTCAATTTTATGAAGTTTAGACTAATTTAAGGTGGTCAAATACGAGAGTTTTTATATTCAAGAAAATTTGTAGCAGAAAAATCATAATTAATTATTTAGTTGAGATACAAATACAAAAAAATATACATCACATCCAAACATGAGTCTAATACTTTTATCTAGAATCTTATAAAAAAATAATATCATTTGATTTTGTTTAATATGGTCAGACATACACCTACTTGTTATCTTTATAGTCCTGATTAATAGACTTATTGAAAAATAGCTATAACTTTCAAACTGTATAACATTTTTGAAATCTAAAACATGTGTCACATTATATGACTTTCCTACTACAAGAAAAATAAGAAAAGTTTTCAATTTGATTGTGTTTAAGGTGGTTAGACATACACCTACTCCTTATTTTTTCCTAAAATTTTCCTAGTACTACATTGCAATTTGAAATTTTCAACATATAGAATAATTATTTTTCAAAAAAGGCCTAGTGTCTTAGAAACTAAATTCAATTTTCTAGAGATTCTCTTCTTACATATTTTTGATATAATATTTATAACTTGTTTGATTTTTTATGTCAACTTGCCTAAACTTGATTTTCTGAATTTTCATTGCCACTTTAGGGGCTAGTTTGGCATACCATGATCCTACACATACCCAAAAAGGGTTTTGAAAAAGCATTTTTTTGCATCCCTTGAGGAGATTTCACATTTATGGAACTAATTAAATCTTTATCCTTTCTTTTAATGTGCTTGGTAAACTTTTTAATGTGACCAATGACATTGGCATGACATGCCCTTTGGGTCTACCTCAAATGTTTTTGACTTGGAGCTATGAGCAAGTGAGGCTAAAAATAGGGCACCTAATCCTAGTATTACAAATATGAGGCCCAAACTTGCAAGCACATTAAATCAATGAAGGGACAAGCCTATGATCAAAATAGCCTACTATGGTTTGAACCTAAGTGGGGACAACAACAACACCACCACTTAACCAACACACTAAGAGGTTAAACCCTAAAATTTTATCCATAAATTAAATTATATAAAATTTATATTATGTTATAAGACTTCTTTCATCCTTTAATATTAATTACATACATCATTTTGTTCTACGAGTATCAAGATCAATAATTATTAGGGGAAAAATAACTTATATTTTCTATTGAGTATTTTACTATGATATTTGATCTTATAGGATACCTTTTTCTTGAGCTTAGAGCTATGGTAATTGATGTTCTTGAGAGTGTAACATTTGTGTTTGACTTCATAGAGATACTTTTTTAAGATTCCTATTTTAACATCAAATCTATGTAAGGATTATGTTTCTTTTGATATTGGCATCATCAAATTATTTTGTTTCTTATTGAGAACTATAGCCATCATGATAACCATATAGTGTTAATTTTATATAAAATTGATAGGTTTCTACCTACTTTAACTAATCCAGATTGAGCTTCTAAATCTCTACAATAATGTTTATAGAGAATGATTTTGGTCTAAGAAAATTAAAGATTTTGTTATCTTATGTATTATTAATGTTGATATCAATAGTGGCTCATTTAGAAAAGAATATGTTTCCTATGGATTACTCCTAGTATTAATAGTGACTTATTCAAAATAAACTATGATTCATTTCTATCAGTTTTTTTATTACATATATAAATAGTTTTGTGTAATTGTGATATTATTATATACGCTATGTCTACGAGGGGGAATAGAATATTATTAAAAAGTTAGTAATATAGTTCTCGCTTGTTAATCATGAAATATAAATATGATATTTTGTCACTTACTTGGATATGTCTTTTTTACTCATACCATTTAAGGAACTAAAAATGAAATTAATTTGTCGATAACTAATTTATGAAAGAGGTTTGTAAGAATATGATGCATGCTTATCATTATTGGATTGTGTTTATTTTATTATAATATATTTGACCAAAGTAATGTAAAACTACTACTTCTATCATTAGTTCATAGTGTTTCTTTATTACAAATCAATTAAATAAGTCATACTCAGCTAAAGGGTTTCTAAGTTGCATGATGAATTGATCATAATTAGAACATAATACTAATTCTTGATGGCATGAATAAATGAATATTCACTTGATTCAATAGCCTCAATGAGGGTAGGAAAACCTTTGATGAAAGGTGTGTGGGGGGTCACTTGTTTGTGGTTAGAGGAAAAGAGTTTGTGCAATTCTTGCCCTCTTATAGCTAAGAAATACCAAAGAATTAGTTCATTGGGAAAAAACAAATTGATTCCACCTAGAGATGAATTAATTTTGATTGTACCTCACGTTATTAGATATATGAACTTTATAATACATGCCATTGTAATACTAATAATAATCTCTTTACATCAATTCTATGATACTTGAATAATGTTTCAATATTTAGAATCATTAAAAAAAATATAAGATATAATATTTATGAATGAATTAAGTTCAGATGATGAAATAAAATGCTTATTATATCTTATATTGAATTAAGAAAAGTAAATCTAGAGTTTTATTATTTTCTTCATGCATTAAAAAAATTTGTATTTTTTAGGATTAGACAAACTAGTGTTCATTACAGTTAATTTTTTTATTGTAATTTCTATATGATCACACTTGTTCCTATGGAATCCAAATGATGAGGCATCATTTGCATATGCTTTAAAAAACCTATTTTAGTCTTAGTTTGTCTGTAATAATTTATAAGTTGCCTATAATCTTTTGACTATATGAAAAGAACAATGGATGCCTCTTGTATATTAACAAAAAAGGGAGCATATGACTTATCAATATTTGATGATAATAAATAATATAAAAAATAGTTAATTTTTCTTTACATTTTCACTAGTCTGATCATGTAGATTCACATGAACACAAACATGGAGAGTAATAAAATAGATATTTTCACTCTTTATAATTTTATATTTTTAATTCTTGGTCCTAAAACTCTACTTGACTCATTTGAAATACAGTGAAGTGTTAATGGTGAGAATATTAAATTAGATTTACTTTCACTATGGTATTATCCAAGGCTAATATAAATCTAATATGATTCTAATTTCTAGACTATGTCATAATTATATTTTATCACTTATAGAAGACCATATCACATGGTCTTGCCCTCCCAATTTGAATTTAAAATCTCACACTACTCATAATGAGTATGGAGGAATATGATCTCTATTACATCAACCTATAAATAAAATTGCAAATGATGTGCAGGAGAGATGCATTTAAAAATGGTCATCCTAAATCATTTCATATCAATCAATGAATATCACAAACCCATATGTATGTATGTATGTAAGTATGTATGTATGTATGTATGCATCTATTATAATAAGTTAGGTTTTTATTTAAGTTTGAGTAGTTATTCATATTAGTAGTTATACATAGGAATATTTACTTTATATAGCCATGTTGAGGTGTAATCTATTGAAACATCACATCAAATATTTTATACTAATGAAACCCTATGTTTTCAACTTTAATCATTGTCATGTGCTATCAAAGTAGTCTCTTTCCTAAACACATGTGAGTATAGCATTGTGTTTGGTAGAAGTTGAGGAGTGAGGGTGGTGATAGGTAGAGAATTATAGGTGTTGTCTCAAGAAATGTGAATATTGATCAAAGGTCATGGTAGATACAGATGCAAAACCATGGATAGAAGTATCCAAATTATTTAGTGGGAAGAAATATGAAGAAATATGCCTTTCTTGAGCATCCATGTATGTGTGTGTTGATGTTGCATTCATTATTGTAGAAGAAGACACTGAAGAATTTGAATTTTGAATAAATATGTACATTAAAACCTAAATCTCAAGGTTTTCTATGAAATATGTAACACTTAAGAAATTTGGGAAGTAGCCTTAAATAGAAGTTGTTTCTAGAACCACCTTTGTCTATGTAGCAGTCACATGGCTTCTATAAGATACAAACCCTAATTGTAGTGGCATGGAATGGGCTCAAATCATGTTGGAAGAGTTTTACACACATTGAGCGATGTTAGAAAATTATTCTCTCCTTTTACTCAAGTTTCACTAAATAAAGATAGTAGTTATACCACATTTTATGTTACAAAATTATTCTCTCCTTTTAGTCAGTTTGTTTCTCTTTGGATGAGAAAGGAGGATTGGTGAAGGAACTTTATCAATGTCCCTAGTAAGGTTGGGTTCCAAATCCTTGCAATATTTTACTCTTATTCAAATTAATGTAATAATGGGGGAATGTTGGAGTATTACATTGTTTAATAATAAATATAGGTTAGGTTTTTGGGTGCAATTGAGTATTAATCCTTAAGTATTAAGCACAATAATATTGGTTGTATAAAACCATGTTGAGATTTAATATGTTGAATCATCACATCAAATAGTTTATATCAATAAAACCCTCTATTGTTTGCTTTAATTGTTCTCATGTATGTATGTGTGTCTATGTATTTATCTGTATTTATACATATACATGTGTATGTGTATCTATACATATGCTTACATATATACATGAGATATTTTCTCCAATAGCATAAATCTGAAATGATTTTAGATACAATTCCTAGATCTCTATTAAGATTCCAAATCTTAACTTTCACCAAACTATATTTATTGGTCAAACACACCAAAATTTAGATATTCAACTCTCTTTTATCGATCTGAATTTATAGAAATGTGAATCTTTTATTTCAATTTCATTTAATTAAATAGACTTAATGTTAATTATAACTCAAGTATTATGGATTTGGAATCTATTTCTTAAGTCCATAGCTCACAATTTTCACTCAATCATGAACCCCTGCACAAACCACCACAATCCAACCCCACAAGAGAAGAGAAAAAAGGCCACACAACCCCCAACAAATATACAACACCAAGCCCTTGGAGGCAGCCAGAAAGAAGATGGGCATGTTGGGATAAGGTGACTCAGCCTTATCATAATTTACTATTTTATTTATTCTTTTTAGAAAGATGTTAAATGAAGATGAAATCTTCCACAAGGATGGACTTGGAGAAGAAAACAAAATGCTTCTATTTTTCTATGATTTATTCTCTTTGCTTTATTTTTAAGGCAAGATTTGTGCATAAAAGAAGTTTCTAAAATAATTTGTAAATACTTCGAATGTAGACGCTTTAGAAATTGTTTCCTCTTGTATGAAAACTCGATAAGTACAAGTCATTGTTGTAGAGAATTAAGAGATAGAGATAATTATTTGAAGAGTATTGTTATGTTGCAAGAATTATTCTGGATTTAAATATTACAGCTGATTACTCTTGGAGATTTATGGCTCTAGAGATTGTATTGTAACTTTTTTGTTGATAATACAATTGAGTCTAGCTTTGGAGTGGTGTGTTTTTTCTTCCCGCAAGGGTTTCCCACGTATATCTTTGTTTATGCGTATAATCTATTTTTTGTATGTGTTTATTTATCTTGCAGTAGTCTAAGATTTTGTGAGATAAATTTCAACATCATCTCTCATGTTAGTATTAGTATTTGGAAGTGTGTCTGCACTTTGGCCTCCTTTCAATTGGTATCAAAGCCTGGCAAGATTTATTATTTTTGTTGGGTAGACAGGTTTTTTGTGTTGATCTAGTTTTAGTGGGAGTTTTGTAGAGGAGTTGTTTTTCATAATCTTATTGCAGGTTAGATATGGCAAGCTCATCTAGCAAAGTAGAGATGTATAAGTTTAATGAAAAAAAATTTGAGCTGTGGAAACTTAAAATGGAGGACATGCTTGTAGATAGAGATCTATGGGCTACAATTTCTTCAAAAAAACCTCAAACTACATCTTAGGAAGATTGGGATAAGATGGATCGAAAAGCCAAGGGTCTGATAAGACTCTATTTGGCTAATTTTGTACTCTTGAATGTTCATGAAGAGAAGACTACAAATGTTCTTTGGAAGAAGCTTGGTGATATTTATCAAGGGAAATCCTTGGCAAATAATTTATTTTTGAGAAATAAGTTGTGTTCTTTGAGAATGGAGGAAGGAGGTTCTCTTGTTGATCACTTGAATGCGTATAAGATTCTAATTGCTCAGTTGAATATTGTTGGTGATAAGATTGATGATCAAGATAAATGCATGCTTTTGTTATGTTTTTTTCCAGACTCATGGGATCACCTTGTTATGGCTATTGGAAGCACAACAACCACTTTCAAATTGGAGGATGTGGTTGGTTTGTTGTTATCTGAAGAGATGCGAAGAAAATATTTTGAAATGGCTAAGGAGGTCCTAGATTCTCATGGTAAAAAAATGGAGAAAAGAAAGAAAAAGGACAATAAGGGAAAATTCAAGTCTCATCCGAGATCTAAGTCTCCTAGTAAAATGTCTGAGGAAAAATGTTGGAATTATGGAAAACCTGGTCATCTTCAAAAATACTGCAAAGAGAAGAAGAAAAGGAAAGGTAAAAAGGATTTATTTGATTCGGACACTGATAAATCTTCTTAAGATGATAGAGATGCTTTTCTTATAGCCTTGAGAACACATGTATCAGAAGATGTGTTGTTGATAGATTCAAGTGCTTCTTTCCACATGACATCTCACAGGGATTAGTTTTTGAAGTATGAAGAGTTTGATGGTGGAAAGGTGTATTTGGGTGATAACTCTCATCTGAATATTATTGGATGTGGTAGAGTCAAGTTTAGATTCCCTGATGGTAGAGTGAAGGGGATCGATGGTTTACTGCATATCCCTGGTTTGGCAAGACACCTACTTTTAGTCAGCAAGCTTGGTGACGTGGGTGTGTAGGTTATTTTCTCAAGTGTTCAATGCAAGATGACAAGAGGCTCTATGGTGCTTGCGAAGGGTGTTAGGATGGGCACCTTGTATAGGTTGGATGCATGCATGATTTAGTGCAATAGCACTTTTGTGAAATCCAAGAAAAGGGCTTTAGATTCTTCATCCTTGTCAACAGATCAAGAAAACAAGAAGACCATTGTTTCTACATCTGATGATCATTCTTTTTGGGTACCTAAGGGTGCTAATACTTTGGAGATGAAGCTCCCTGCTAAGAAGACAATGTTATGGCACCAAAGACTTGGTCACATTGGTGAGAAGGGTCTTAGAGCTCTAAAACATAAGAGCTTTGTTGAAGGCCTTGATGAGTGTAATATGGAGTTTGACTTCTGTGAACATTGTACGATAAACATTGTATAGTACACATCACGGTGTTTCCTTTTATTCTAGTTCTCATAAGTCTTCTGGGGTTTTGGATTATATTCATTCAAATGTGTTTGGTCCAGTTAATGTTCCTTCGATATCTAGATCTTTGCATTTCGTCTCATTCATAGATGATTATAGTAGAAGGACAGTTGTGTATTTTCTCAGAAGTAAATCTGAATTTTTAAGTCAGTTTAAGGAATTTAAATCCTTGTTTGAAAATCAGACTGGTAGAAAAATTAAGTGTTTGAGGAATAATAATGGTGGTGAGTTTTGTTCAGCGGAATTTGACAGGTTTGGTAAGGATTGTGCAACTCCATACACTCCATAACAAAATAGAGTTGCAGAGAGGATGAATAGAATGTCGATAGAGAGGGCTAGGAATATGCTGAGTAGTGTTGGCCTTGAACAAAATTTTTGGACTAAAGCTGCAGCCACTAAATTTTATTTAATTAACAGGTCTCCTACTTCAGCACTTGTTAAGAAGACGCCGTTGGAGGCGGCCAGAAAGAAGACGGGCACATAGAACAAAAACTTCCCAAAGCCCAAGTGGCAGAAAGAAAAAACCAGACGGAAAACGCCAACTAGGAATAGAAAGACGCAAGACGGCGTCCAAAGCTTCAACTCCTTCAGCTGACAAACACTCCAAGAATCTCCAACAGACCCTCCAACGGCAGCAAAGGGACACTTCCATCCATTGCGGGCTCCAACGAATCTAGATCTCAATATTCTTAATGTTTTTTTGGGTGGGGGGGTTCTCCTCCAAAATTTCATGGGATATTTCTATAATAAACCTCCTTGAATTTTTAAGCTATTTCTATAATAAATCTTCTGTAAGTACTGACATGTTTCTAAATTTTATAACAGAAATTTTATATATAAAGAAAACATAACAGAACTGCTTCAAATGAATATTTCCATATTCTAATGTCGTCGTTAGTAGAGTATCATCCCTCCCAAGAAAGGAAGTTAAGCTTATTGATAAGAACAATGCAAAGAAAGACACAGTTTTGAGTAGCACTTGTTTTGTTTATAGTCTGCACCGATCCATGATCAAAAAGGTTAAGCTATTTTGGTTTTCGTTATTGAACATTTCCCAAATATTATAGCAGAGTAAATGGGAGAAATTACGATTAATTGCCATTTTGATTGTTACTCCATGATATTTTGACGTTTTATCATCATCAAACATAGATCAATTACATATTAGACAATAAACATAGCATTAGAGCTATACTGTTATCTGTTTTGGTAATAAAAGTGGGACACTAACTATACTGTTTTGATTGCTCCAGGATAAATGAAAATGTTATATTAGAGCTCGTGAGCTCTATTGAGAAGACCATAGGATTTTAACAATCGCTCAACTAGATTTGTATTTAAAAAAACCTCCAGAGTCTGAAACTAACAATAATATTTAATAAAGGTCGTGCGAAGTCATGCATGGACAAAAAGGACTAAAAAATCCGAAAGATTTAGTAAACTCCTAAAAAACATGAAATGGAGAAGACAAAATATTAATTGTTGAACAGAGAGATTGTGGTGTACCTGATCAACGCAAACAAAACAATGGAAATCCAGTTGAAGCTTTGGCAGTCACAGGTGTTGGGGAGTGCTAAAACAACATGAGGGGTTTTAATTAATATTTTAAAATGGAGCAGATTGTTTGTGAAACATACAAAACTCGTGGGAATGGTAGGGTTGTACCGCTCAACTTATCGCTTCAATTTACCTTCACCACCACAAACTAATTTTTCGCAATACCTGTCAAAACACGTGAGCTATCGCAACGCTTTGGAGTAACTTATAAATAGCCACAAATGAATAAATGTTTACATTTGGCGTTGAATAATTGGAGGGTACCGATTTCTTTTTAGAATTATATTAAGAGCTGATTGTTTTATGCTACTCCCACGAGTTTTGTTTGTTTTAAGAAAAATCTACGTCAATTCAAAATATTTAATGTCTCTGATTTTTCCGTGAAGGAGCTCAACCCATGGGACCACTCCCACGACTTTTGTATCTTTTACAAAGGAAATACATCAATAAAAAATATTTCAAATCATTAATTTTTTTACTGAAAGAGATCAAACCATCAGAGCACTCCCACGAGTTTTGTATGTTTTACAAAGAATTTACACTAATTGAAAATATTTTAAACCTCTGATTTTTAACTGAAGTATCTCAAACAATTGGACCAGTCCCACTAATTTTATCTATTTTACATCAGATTAAAATATTTTAAATTTGTGATATTACACTGAAAGAGCTTAAGCCATCGGAGCACTCCCACGAGCTGTGTGTGTTTTGAACTCCTGTTTTTTCGCTTAAACAAGTCAAACCATCGGACAGTGCAAGATGTAAATTTTCAGAGACCTTGTAGTGCATCTGCACCTTCCCATAAACAACAAATCTGATTTTTCATATTGAGTGCATTAATTACATAGTCGACCAATTTAAATGTTTACTGGATCTCCCCTTCGGTCGATAATATGATATAGCAATGTAATTATGATGATGTAAATTTGACAACTGCACTGTTGAATTTTAAAGTTAATAGTTGTAATTTTTATTACGCTCACAATCAGTGAACTCTCATATTAAGGCTGAAGGTGTCTCTTTATTGGGAATGGTATGATGACAAGACGATTGAACAAATTATTAAACATGGTTAAGCTCGCCAAATTTTTAAAAATGGAAAACATAGCAGATTTTTGTGAAATTTTCACCATCTGTTCGTCATGATCTGCATATTTTGTGGTAAAAAACTACAAAAAATTTGCAAAAAAATCGCTACAAATTTAGGAAAAAAAACTGAATTTCTTTTTATTTATTTTAGTTCTTAGTGCGTTTTTTAAGGAGCTTAGCGGCTGCCCAAATTATCTTATCTGTTTATCATTTTTTGCCTTCTTTTTCCACTGTTTATGACTGAGTGCCTGGCTAGATGAATATCGTGGATGCAAGTTTCATTGGTTTCGCTCTTACAAGGCTGTCAGGAATGAAATACTATTTTTTGTGCCACAAATTGGTGGTCTCTACACATCCAATTTGCCTATCATTGAACATCAAATATTCAACTCAATTTAAAGGCTGTGGCTATTCTCATGAAAAAAAGATATGGCAAATCCACAAAAGGCATCCCAAACATAAAGTATCATGCATGGGCATACATGACCGGTGTAGGTCCTATGTAAATCTATGCAATTTTAGATACGGAGTCAGCACTTTGTTCTTTATAGCCATCGGAAAATTAGAGAAATTGTAATTGCTAGGAAAAGAAACTTAACTGAGGTAATAACTGAAGACCCATATGGAGTGTTGGTGTTCAAAAACTCTTATGCTCTAACAGGCTGCTAGTATACCCTCAGATGGATCTTAGGAATGGTTAGCTCCAAAATTGCTATGAGGTCTTAAGGTAACTGGACCAACTATAGGGACAAGACTGCCCTCTTCTGCTTCTGGCTCTGCAAAACCAAGGCGGGTACACCTAACCTAGTATAAAATACACTTCATACACCAAGAACTAGGCTTGAATAACAGATAAATGGATAGCAAGAAAGTACTGAATGTTAACCACACACTCATTGACTCTCCATTGCTATGGGGTAGAACAATAGACAACCAAATGCTGAAAACTTAAAGGATGGTTCTTAAATTATGTTTTTTGAATCATAATAACCTAATTAGTATCTGTTGATAAAGAAATAATCATTTAGGCCAGTGCCTCATCGATTGGGCAAGATCTCCTAGAATAGGACTGCTACACACACTAGACAATAGCTGAGATTCCAAGCCATAAACACACCTAAAATCCCCTTTACTACTTATATGAAATCCTCACTTAGACAAGAGATAGACCTATGTCTCATCTAAAACATAATTTAATCTAATCCTTGATTAGAACTGAAGAATGAAGACACATACACAAACAAGTATGCAGTGAACTAGAAAGTTCAAAATTTATCTGCAATGACACAAAGGAGAGATAAGGATCATGTATTTTCATTAAGTATGAAGAATCCTTAAGTGTAAACAATCAAACCAGAGGAGTCAAGCTTGCAAATTATAGCTTAGACCTGCAACTTTCTCTCTGTCATCAAAAAATACCAAAACCGGTCATTACACCTTAGACTGGGCAGAAGACTCACAACCAGAAGTTTGAAAATCTAACTCCCAATGCCCTCAAAATGATCATAAAAATCCCTTTATAACAGGGCTACAAAGCAAGCACGATGATCATTTCAAATTCAAAAACCACCAAACCCCCTCAAGGAGTAAACACAGACAAGACAAGGACTGAACCACAACAAGCAAGCTCAAACAGTCAAATCTATCCAACTGTAAATGCTTCCCGAGCCAAAATTGTAATCATTCCTCATGGTACAAATCCCTCTGCAAACAATCGCCAAGCACCCTGGACCACACTGAAAATCGCTTCTCACCAAACAGGGTCTTTCTGCATTCAATTCCACAAAAATGGTACCCTCTGTCGCTGGAAAACTTTAGAAATTCAAACCTGAACTGCAACAGTTACCAGTACTTCATGGGCTTTAAGTTTCTCAGACTGCTTTTCCCTTAGCCGTGCAATCGCGTTGTCATCGACCTTGACTACCACAGGAAAATGGGCCTCAATTCATGTTTGGTCGCATGATCGCATGGCTGAAAGATACCCCTTGTAATCATGCGACCGCGGACTCTTAGCCGCAGCCAACGGTCGTTCCAAAAACCTTGCAAAATCCTCAGCCCCACCACCAGCCAGCGCCCCATCAAAAACAAGCATGTCGGCATGACTGGCATCGCAGACCCACCTCAGAATTTCACAACCGCGACGTCCGGTGGTTTGTCACATGATCGCATAGCCCGGAGACGGGCTATGCGGACATGCGACAACCCGCTATCCGCTACCTTGCCGCAACCACCACCGTCACCACAACCGCACCACCAGACTATTGTCGCATGATCGCATAGCGCAAAAATAAGCTATGCGAACATGCGACAACCCGCCAGACCATAACCACAACTGCATGGAGATAACACCACCGCCTGCCGATAAAAAACACGCACAGCAATTGCTGACCCATCTGCAAACAGGCCCACAAAAATGAACGGCGGGCGCATGATCGCATGGGCTTGAAACCTCTCATGAGATCATGCACCAACCACAGGATCTGCCACGTCACCCCCGCGTACGCCATATTCCCACCTCTCACCGTGCCCCAAGGACATGCGTCGACTGGTCGCATGATCGCATAGCTAAAGAATGGGCTATGTGATCATGCGATAGCCAACCAAAGGCCACCACATGACCACCTTGCTACAAATGGGTTCACCGGGCAGTCTCCTCATAAACCAGAATCAATGGCTGTCGCTATACCGTGATGTTAAAAAGTGAGCACCTTCGCTCAGCGGTATAACGACAACCACCAGATCTATCCACGCTTTAACCTCCTTAGAAGACTGCGGACCCACTGACGCTATCCAACTTGTCATTCCGCCAACCAATCAGAAGATGCCAACTCGCTCCACCCTGACAACGGACCCACTAACAAAAGCCAAGTCACCACCTCGGACCAGCCGGAAGACACCACACCACCACCGCAACCTGCCATGGACACGTGTCAACCGGTCGTATGATCGCATAACCCAGAAATGGGGTATGCGATCATGTGACAGCCAACCAAAGGCCGCCACGTAACCGCCAGGAACACAGCCCCTCCACCAATGGGCCCCACACGCAAGGCAAGAACTGGTCGCATGGTCGCATGTTAGAAAACTCTGACATGCGATCATGCGACAACCAATCACCTTAAAGCATTTGCAAACCCGGGCCCACCACCGATCGCACCTGCGCAGATAGGAAATGCTGGCAAACAGGAAACTGTGTGAGGTCAAAAACACACAATGTTTTCGACACAGCAGAAGACCGAAAACACATAGAGTTTTCGATGCCAAAGGATAAGCGCACAAAAGCAGGAAGCACAGGGTCAAAAACAATGAAGGCCAAAAACACACAGACCGAAAACATCATGGACTTTCAAAAACACTATGGATTTTCGACACTGTGGTAAATTTTGACAATTTTTCCAGCAGACCTTAGAATTTGAATAACTTTCTAGGTTTTATGATTCAGCACGTGCAAATTGGACTGGAGCTTAGTGACAGCATGAAGCACATAGGGCAAGACACAAACCATGAAACATTTGCAGGGAGGAGGCCATTTTAAAAGATTTTTGCTATGACAGAAAAATGGCCTAACAGTGGCTCTAGTTGGGGATGCATGTCTCTTGCAGGCATGGCAAGAATTTAGAATCACTGGGAGAGCAGACCACCAACTGGACAAAACAAGGAACCACAAAAAACACAGGGAACAAACCAGGAAAGAAACACACAACAGGAAAGGGAAAGACTATTTACAGAGTGTACATTTTTTACAAAAACCTGCAGCAACAAACATGAATTAATTTATGCCTCTGTCAAAAATCTCATTTTCATTTCTTCCTGCATGAGGCACACTAGACATTTTGTTTTCATTTGTCACCACAGGACTGTCAACATGTTCAACCAGCATATCAGGAAGAACAAAGTAGCTTTCTTCATAGTGCATGTAAAATTTTTTTGCACTCTCTTCTCCTTGCTCACTATGAAGAAAAAATTCAGCATGCCAATGATCAGCACCACTATACTGAAACTGATTTTCATCTACTGACTCATGCATGCTATCAACTAGAAACACAAAAGCCTCATACTCTGTCTATAGAAAAGCCCAATCTAGACCCTGTCTTTGCATTTCCATAGGTGTAACTGACTGGGCCTCAAATGAAAAGTCAGATTGATACCCACAACTAGAAAATGGGCATCCTGATTCAACTGAATCTGAGACCTCCACATGTTCTTCAAATAGAGGATTGATAACTCCATGCAATGCACCATGCTGAACATCATGACATAAAATGGGCTAATAATCAAATTCTTCATCATATAAAGCATTAGAAAACACTTTAAAATCATCACCCATCTCAACCTCATGGAAACCCACAGCACATGAAGAAAAATCAGAACCATATGAAGACTCGCTGATATCACATTCAAACACCACTTCCTTGTCTTCATACTCCTCACTGAAGGAGTGTTCACTTCCACCATTACTCTCTTCCCCCCATGCCCCATCTGATTCACATGAGGACACATCAGCATCACTTCCTTCATCATCCTCACCTGAATAGCCACTAAAATCATATTCAGACATTTCTGAATAAATGGAAGATCCTGCACACCTTGACTCTGATTCCTGCCCACTACCACAATCTGAATACCCCTTTGACCAAGACTCATCAGAAGAAGTACCCTCAACACTAGAAATGGATTGCTCTGGAATATAATATTCATTCCCCTTTTGTTGACGGTCCTTTTGCAATCTTTTTCATTGATCATCATCAGCAAACTCCTCCAAGAACAACCACTTGAATTCAATCAAAGAAGAAATGCATTTTGGGGGTAGATTTAGATACCAATTAGATGCAACTCCCTTGAGGGATCTCCCAAAAAACATCATGCTAACCTCCTCATCAAAAATCTAAAATTTTATAATGAATCTATAGAATGCTAAGACATGTCTGACTGCTGAATCAAAGTTACAATCAAAGGCAGGAATCAGACCCAAAAGCTCACAAGGAAAAGAGTGAGGGGACCCTAGAAGAACATAGTCCAAAGGCCTATCCAACCTGAGAAAACCCAGCCACCTAGACTGACTTTTCCCCTGATTATTCATTTCATTTAATGCAAGATGAGAGCCACTCATCTTATCTCAGTCTTCCCTTTATACTTGCACTAAATACTTGATAGGGAAACATTGTAATCATAAATACCTAGAAGTTTTGCAGTAGAAAACTTTGTTGACTAGAAGGCAGGGCAGACTTTGAGCTCACCATGGAACTCCATCAGACTTTGATAGTGTAGAGCCGCCACCTCCTTGAGAGGAAAATAATTTATTGTTTCTTCTTCCAACCAACACAAAACTCACTAGGAAACTCACTATTTATCAGAAAGAATACTGGTCAAACAGAGACAAATCAGAGCCACCACTCACAACTATGTGAGAAAATTTTGCAAATGCTAGTTTTGTATTTCTGACTCTTTTATAGACTCTCCCCAGCAGAGTCGCCATCTTGTTGGTGTTCGAAAACTCTTATGCTCTAACAGGCTGTCAGTATACCCTCAGATGGATCTTAGGAATGGTTAGCTCCAAAATTGCTATGAGGTCTTAG
Source organism: Chamaecyparis obtusa (assembly GCA_027943335.1). Taxonomy (NCBI): domain Eukaryota; kingdom Viridiplantae; phylum Streptophyta; class Pinopsida; order Cupressales; family Cupressaceae; genus Chamaecyparis; species Chamaecyparis obtusa. The sequence continues at coordinate 223,922 of BSBK01011111.1, read as the reverse complement.
GGTAACTGGATCAACTATAGGGACAAGACTGCCCTCTTCTACTTCTGGCTTTGCAAAACCAAGGTGGGTACACCTAACCTAGTATAAAATACACTTCATACACCAAGAACTAGGCTTGAATAATAGATAAATAGATAGCAAGAAAGTACTAAATGTTAACCACACACTCATTGACTCTCCATTGCTATGGGGTAGAATTACAGACAACCAAATGCTGAAAACTTAAAGGATGGTTCTTAAATTATGTTTTTTGAATCATAACAACCTAATTAGTATCTATTGATAAAGAAATAATCATTTAGGCCAGTGCCTCATCCATTGGGCAAGATCTCCTAGAACAGGACTGCTACACACACCAGACAATAGCTGAGATTCCAAGCCATAAACACACCTACAATCCCCTTTACTACTTATATGAAATCCTCACATAGACAAGAGATAGACCTATGTCTCATCTAAAGCATAATTTAATCTAATCCTTGATTAGAATTGAAGAATGAAGACACATACACAAACAAGTATGCAGTGAACTAGAAAGTTTAAAATCTATCTGCAATGACACAAAGGAGAGATAAGGATCATGTATTTTCATTAAGTATGAAGAATCCTTAAGTGTAAATAATCAAACTAGAGGAGTCAAGCTTGCAAATTACAGCTTAGACCTGCAACTTTCTCTCTGTCATCAAAAAATACCAAAACCGGTCATTACAACTCAGACTGGGCAGAAGACTCACAACCAGAAGTTTGAAAATCTAACTCCCAATGCCCTCAAAATGATCATAAAAATCCCTTTATAGCAGGGCTACAAAGCAAGCACGATGATCATTTCAAATTCAAAAACCACCAAACCCCCTCAAGGAGTAAACACAGACAAGACAGGGATTGAACCACAACAAGCAAGCTCAAACAATCAAATCCATCCAACTACAAACGCTTCCTGAGCCAAGATTGTAATCATTCCTCAGGGTACAAATCCCTCTGCAAACAACCGCCAAGCACCCTGGACCACACTACAAATTGCTTCTCACCAAACAGGGTCTTTCTGCATTCAATTCCACAAAAATGGTACCCTCTGTTGCTGGAAAACTCTCAGAAATTCAAACTTGAACTGCAACGGTTACCAGCACTTCGCGGGCTTTAAGTTTCTCAGACTGCTTTGCCCTTAGCCACGCAATCGCGCTATCATCGACCTTGACTGCCACAAGAAAATGGGCCTCAATTCATGTTTGGTCGCATGATCGCATGGCCGAAAGATAGCCCTTGCGATCATGCGACCACGAACTCTTAGCCGTAGCCAACGGTCGTTCCAAAAACCTTGCAAAATCCTCGGCCCCACCACCAGCCAGCGCCCCATCAAAAATGAGCATGTCGGCAAGACTAGAATTGCGGACCCGCCTTAGAATTTTGCAACCGCGACATCCGGCGGTTTGTCACATGATCGCATAGCCCGGAGATGGGCTATGCGGACATGCGACAACCCACTATCCGCTACCTTGCCACAACTGCCACCGTCACCGCAACCGCACCACCAGACCATTGTCGCATGATCGCATAGCCCAGAAACGGGCTATGCGAACATGTGACAACCTGCCAGACCGTAACCGCAACCGCAACTGCATGGAGATAACACCACCGCCCGCTGATAAAAAACACGCACAGCGATCGTTGACCCATCCACAAACAGGCCCACAAAAATGAACGATAGGCGCATGATCGCATGGGCTTGAAACCTCCCATGAGATCATGCACCAACCACAGGATCTACCATGTCACCCCCGCGTACGCCATATTACTACCTCTCACCGAGCCCCAAGGACACGCGTCGACCAGTCGCATGATCGCATAGCCAAAGAATGGGCTATGTGATCATGCGACAGCCAACCTTAGGCCGCCACATGACCACCTTGCTGCAAACGGGTCCACCGGGCAGTCTCCTCATAAACCAGAATCGATAGCTGTCGCTATACCGCAATGTTAAAAAGTGAGCACCTTCACTCAGTGGTATAACGACAACCACCAGATCTGTCCACGCTTTAACCTCCTCAAAAGACTGCGGACCCACCGACGCTATCCAACTTGTCAATCCACCAACCAATCAGAAGATGTCAACTCGCTCCACCCTGACAATGGACCCACTAACAAAAGCCAAGTCACCACCTCGGACCAGCCGGAAGACACCACACCACCACCGCAACCTGCCATGGACACGTGTTAGCCGGTCGTATGATCGCATAGCCCAGAAATGGGGTATGCGATCATGCGACAGCCAACCAAAGGCCACCACGTAATCGCCAGGAACACAGCCCCTCCGCCAACGGGCCCCACACGCAAGGCAAGAACTAATCGCATGGTCGCATGTCAGAAAACTCTGACATGCGATCATGCAACAAACAATCACCTTAAAGCATTTGCAAACCCGGGCCCACCACCGATCGCACCTGCGCAGATAGGAAATGCTGGCAAACAGGAAACTGTGCGAGGTCGAAAACACACAATGTTTTCGACACAGTGGAAGACCGAAAGAACACAGAGTTTTCGATGCCAAAGGATAAGCACACAAAAGTAGGAAGCACAGGGTTGAAAACAACGAAGGCCGAAAACACACAGACCGAAAACATCATGGACTTTGAGAAACACTGTGGGTTTTCGACACTGTGGTAAATTTTGACAATTTTTCTAGCAAACCTTAGAATTTGAATACCACTCTGGGTTTTATGATTCAGCACGTGCAAATTGGACTGGAGTTTGGTGACAGCATGAAGCACACAAGGCAAGACACAAACCATGAAACATTTGCAGGGAGGAGGCCATTTTAAAAGATTTTTGCTATGACAGAAAAATGGCCTAACATGGAGTTAGCTATGTGGTGGGTTAAAGGCAGGAAGAAGACCTAAAAGTAAACACATCTACATATGGGATAGTACATCACATTATAAATGCGTTTTCTTTGATTTTGACATGGAGCTTCACAAGAAACACGAGAGGTGGGAAAAGAAGAGAATGAGGTAGGAAAGACAAAATTTGTTGTTGTAGGGTGGGATAACACATCAAAGAACAATAAGAGGCAAGAAAATTAGAGGCAGGGAGAAAAGATATGAGAACAAATCTTTCACCTTATGCCTAAAAGCGAGAATTCATTTTGTTTGCAGGCATGTATCTTCTCCATGGTTTAATTAAGTTACAGGGTTCAAAAGGGTTTAGATCTTCAAAATCAAAGGGTTTTATTGCTTATTTTTTATTTTGGATGGGCTTTAAGGAATACCAACCATTTTTGCTTTGAAAACTAATTTGCAGATCAAGGAAGGCATTTTTTGCAGAGCGGGTAAAGAGTGGCCAAAGAAAATATGATGTTCAAGAATGTGAAATAATGGGTACAATGCAAAAAGAGTCATGTTATATCATTTTAATTGGACATGTCATGATTGCAATTGTACAATTAGGCAAGAGAAAATTGAAGAAAAGTGGACTATGGGAATCAGGTGCATGTGAAATTAACACTATAACAAATTTGTTCAATGGTTTTTAATTTTTATAGGGTTTAGTTGTCAATGTGAAATTACTCGGCCCAGTAGGACTCAATCGAATCCCAATCAACTGAGCTTACGTAGGCGCCACGCGGCAACAAATGGTGCCTACCTTGCTAGAGGGACTCAACCGAGTCTAGTGGGGACTTTATATACCCCAAAAATTATCCAAAGCCCCTCATTTGCACATTGAGGGGCTAAGTACAAGCAATCGGCGAGCAATAGTGCCCACTCGGCCGAGTTCTAGGTTAGTGAATTTTCTTTTTAATTTGTTTGTATTTTTTAATTTTTTTCTTATCTTTATATGTAAAACAATTTGATTTTTTTAACCCAGCATTATAATTTAAATGTTATTGTTTTTCTATTTTTTGAATTTATATTATTACTGAATTAAACATAAATGAAAACTTAAAACTTAAAGAAACATATTTACCTAAAAAATGTACAAAATTAAAACATAAACTCAAGAGTTTGAAACTTACACATACAAACCTAAATTCTAGAAAAACATATATAATTTACCCAGAACATAAACTGAAACCTAAAAACATGTAAATAGTACATAATACATAATTAATTTAAATAATTTTTCAATAAAATTTATTGAAAATGATTACTTGACATTTAATAGGACCCTTAAGACCTAATAGGATGTGGTCAATTATTTAAGACCCTTAAGACCCAATACCTAACCTAATAGTACCAATTAAGACATAATCCTAGATTCTTACTGACCTAATAGGACCACTGAAGACCTAATTGGACCACTTAAAAGACTTAATTTAGTTTGTGCCTAATAGGACCTATTAGGACCCTTAAGACCTAATAGGACCACTTAAGACCTAATAGAACTTAATAAGACCAAATAATCCACCCTTAAGACCCAATAGGACCCTTAAGACCCAATAGGACCTAATTAAGACCCTTAAGACCCAATAGGACCTTTAAAACCCAATATGACCCAATAAGACCCTTAAGACCTAATATGACCCTTAAGACCCAATAGGACCTAATGAAGACCCTTAAGAACCATAAGACCCTTAAGAGAAGGTTAAGACCTAATTAAGACCCTTACATATCCCCTCTAGCTAAAAAGAATGAAACCTTGGAGGTGATCCTAACTCAACTAATTATATATTTATCTTCTCCCCAAAATGGATTAAGTATTTTAAACTCTAGATCATTTTCCCCTCCTAAACTTCATAAGGAGAAATCTATATGTTTCATCTTGTGCTTTGCATGGAAGTGTTTTGTTCATGGAAAAAGTGCAAAAAACTATTTCTAGAAAATCCATTGTTTCATGGACTTGAACATGATTGAACATCTAGTACCTGATTATTTTCAAATGAACCCCTTTCCAAATTATTATATTTTCACCATTTCTTTTAAGTATAATTTATATAATGTTTTTCCCTCCCTAGTTAAGGAAATTTACATTCAAACTCTAGTAAACTGATTTAAAATTTATCTAGCAAAATTATTGTCACTTGAATCTAGGTAGATTTTGGAAATTTGTACATTAAATTCATTTTTCTCATGTGTGCTTAAATATGTATAAATATGCATTCAAGTTAACTTAAATATGTGTGCATGAATTAGTTCTAGTACCATGATTGAATACATGTGTAAATGGATGAATTTAAATTATGTTTAAAATATTTAAGTTAGTTAAAATTTGTGATGATGATAATACTATTAATGATAAAGAAAAAGTAGAATTGGTTCATACTACAATATAGTATACAAATTGAAAAATAAAGTATAAATGTCATTTCAATGTATCATTTGATGTCTTATTAATCTCATCATGATTATATAAGTTTCTCATTGTTTTTCTTCCATTTTAATTTAAAAAGGAATAGGGTTAATAAAGAGGTAACTGGATCTAAGTGTAGAGTATTATATAAGCAAAGTATTTGGTTATACCCTAATAAAAATCAAATGTTCCTTGAAAAAGGAGCCAAGTATGTTTGACCCTTATAAGCTATGGAAGTTTGGAGAGAGTTATATTGTACTTCATGTAGGAACCACCTAATTGTGCTACAAATGAAGTGCACATACTGTACCCCCTGCAAGATTTGAGCTTGTGACCTCTCTTTCAAGAGCCACTAGGCCAACAACGTGGAACTTGTAGGCCCTTAAAGTTTATACACAACAAATATTACAACATGTAAATCATCTTCAAATTGACTACACACTAGTATTAAGCATTTAAGAAGAGAAAATACAAGTGATGCAATGTGGTAGTTGATGCATACAAAAACACAATGGTCCTAGCTAATATTATAATATATTTTTTAATGCAGTTCAAGTTTAATAATGGGTGTATTTTTGTTTCTATTGTTACCTATAAAAAAAGGTCAATCATGTGTGTAAAGCATTTGTTCATTTTCTAAATATTATATTTAACATGCATATGGTGGTATGATGTCCTATAGGGTGGCAATGTGTGGTCTTTGATTTTGTAATCTAAAGAAAGAGGAATTATTTAACTTGTGTAGTAGTAAAGTGTCATAAATGTCCCAAGCCAAGAGACATTGTGTGCATAAAGCAATGACAAGGGATATGGAAGAAAACAAAGTTAAAGGCGGTCCACGAACATTAACAAATGTATTACACATGACCAATGTATTAATAATTAATGTGTCTCATAAGATTAAAGTTAATTGTCCTCTTGTATTGGATTAAAATTACTCAAAAAAAATTCTTCACCTTCGAAAATATCTTCGTGTCGACATAACCATTACACCTTGTTAGGGTGCAATTGCTAGTTTATAATTACTATGGTATACTATAAATTACACTATATTTTACATTTATACCTTCTAAAATGTTATTTAATTATATTTTATTATCCACATAATCATTAAACCTAGTTTTGATGCAAGTGCTAGTCCTTATCAATATTTTTTGGTATATAATTTAAATATAATTGATTGATGGAGGGAGTTGGCGCGTCAAATGAGTTTAATGACGATTGAAGAAGTTCGGGGAGCTCTGTAAATGCCACCATAGGCTCATAATTTCGTTTGTAAGTTGTCATGGTCGATGCAGGGATGATATTAGACAACCTGCTCGCCTGTCAAGAAAGTAAGGTAGGCTAAAGAGTTTAGATGACGGTCCGTCAAATAGGAGGCCAGCGTGAGGTAGTTTGGGACGGTGTGCATGCTCTCCAAGCTGAATGGAATGAATCTACACCTTACAGTGCCCGATTGTTTGAGCGTCTAAATATTGTGAATTAGCGTGGATTGTGTCTAAATCATACAAAACGCGTGTTAGTGTCATCAATAAAATATGGATTGGATTCTAGAAAGGACATCGTACGCTCTCATTTTTCACTCCAGCTTTCTTACGCGTTTTGTCGTACATCTGCAAGGAAAACAATTATAATTCTGCCAAATTTTCTACGTAGTTAACTGGCATCCACTAAAGTGGGGTACGTGATTCTGTCAATTTTTTTGGTACAATTCATCCACTAAAGTATGGCGGTCCCTAAAGTCTTGGAAGGCGGTCAATGGGACCCACAGCTGAAAACAATTTTGCAGTTTTTCTATTTGTCTCCTGATTATGTCGTGCTGCTGCGGATGCGTCGCATGTTCTGGCGCGAATCTGCGAAGAAAGAGTTTGTTGTCGGCAAGGAAAACTGCAGAGACAAGTTGAGCGCTGGAAGCTTACAACTCTTCAACACCAGCCTCACATTGGATCTAAATTAATTTGTCAGTCTTAGTCAGGTACGCCTATGTCTCTCTCCGCAGTAAAATATATAAAAAACAGGCTTCCAATTTCAGCAATTAATTTTTCGTATTCACTTTTTCATTTCTAGGGCAAAGGTAAAAGAATTTAAAGTAGTTTTAGGATCCGTTTCTTTTTGCCCGCCCTCCTCTAATGAGTTTGCCTAAAGGCCTGCTTTGGTAGCCGGAATTAGGAAATGATGAATTTGATCAAATGTTGAAAATGGTCAAATCATGGATTTGATAATCTGGCTTTTCATTTCTGGATTATGTTTCGACAGTTTAGTTCCACTTTTTGAAACTGGAATTGGAATTTGAGTATGATTTTTTTTTAATTTTTGTGAAATTTTCACTATCTGTTCTTCTTCAAGATCTGCATATTTTGTGGTTAAAAACTACAAAAAATTTGCAAAAAAATCGCTACAAATTTAGGAAAAAAAACTGAATTTTTTTTCTTGTTTCTTAGTTCTTAGTGCATTTTTTAAGGAGCTTAGCAGCTGCCCAAATTATCTTATCTGTTTATCATTTTTCACCTTCTTTTTCCATTGTTTATGACTGAGTGCCTAGCTAGATGAATATCGTGGATGCAAGTTTCATTGGTTTCGCTCTTACAAGGCTGTCAGGAATGAAATACTATTTTATGTGCCACAAATTGGTGTAGTCTTTACACATCCAATTTGCCTATCATTGAACATCAAATATTCAACTCAATTTAAAGGTTGTGGCTATTCTCATGAAAAAAAGATATGGCAAATCCACAAAAGGCATCCCAAACATAAAGTATCATGCATGGGCATACATGACTGGTGTAGGTCCTATGTAAATCTATGCAATTTTAGGTACAGAGTTAGCACTTTGTTCTTTACAGCTGTCGGAAAATTAGAGAAATTGTAATTGCTAGGAAAAGAGACTTAACTGAGGTAATAACTGAAGACCCATATGGAGTTAGCTATGTGGCGAGTTAAAGGCAGGAAGAAGACCTAAAAGTAAACACATCTACATATGGGATAGTACATAACATTATAAACGCGTTGTCTTTGATTTTGACATGGAGCTTCACAAGAAACACAAGAGGCGGGAAAAGAAGAGAACGAGTTAGGAAAGACAAAATTTGTTGTTGTAGGGTGGGATAACACATCAAAGAACAATAAGAGGCAAGAAAATTAGAGGCAGGGGAGAAAAGATATGAGAACAAATCTTTCACATTATCCCTAATAGCGAGAATTCATTTTGTTTGCAGGCATGTATCTTCTCCATGGTTTAATTAAGTTGGAGGGTTCAAAAGGGTTTAGATCTTCAAAATCAAAGGGTTTTATTGCTTATTTTTTATTTTAGACGGGCTTTAAGAAATAACAACCATTTTTGTTTTGAAAACTAATTTGCAGATCAAGGAAGGCATTTTTTGCAGAGCAGGTAAAGAGTGGCCAAAGAAAATATGATGTTCAAGAATGTGAAATAATGGGTACAATGCAAAAAGAGTCATGTTATATCATTTTAATTGGACAACATGTCATGATTGCAATTGTACAATTGGGTAAGAGAAAATTGAAGAAAAGTGGACTATGGGAATCAGGTGCATGTGAAATTAACACTATAACAAATTTGTTCAATGGTTTTTAATTTTTGTAGGGTTTAGTTGTCAGTGTGAAAATCTATTTATCTCTTAAGAAAAGATAGTAAGTGCTTGGATCTATTAAAAATATGATAAATAACATGAAACACCTCATTGTCAACATTCACATTAGTGAAAAAATATTGAAAGCATTAATTAAAAGTTTCAAATTTATATTTACTCTGTGCAAATAAGTTTCACCCTTGGCATGCACATTCAGTATTCCCTTTTTTGAAATATTGCAATGTCATGTCTTTTTTTTTCTTTTCATAGGGATGATTCATATTTATAGCCCATGAATACATCATATGATTGTCAACAACATTTCGATATTATTGCTTGACACTTCCACATTGATTTGAGCTTGAACAACAAACAAATATTGAAAACCCTACTGTCACTTGGAAATTAGTCGATACAATGTTTAGACAGAACAATTAGGTTCATAATTGCAGTATGTAACATTGAGGACTTAAGGAGAAATAATATAAGGACAATATGATCATCTCCCAAAAGTGCAAGAATAAATATTAAAATATGAAGCTTTCTATTAGCGTATTAGGCATGGATCAAACTACATTTTAGGAGATTCTCATCAAATATATAGAAATTGATAATGCTCATGTATCCATGCACACAATATGTGAAATCATCGATAGCCAAGCTAAAAGTGTTTGGAAAACTATCAAAACTGATGTCATCTAATGGAATGAGATGATTACAATATCTACATGAGATAGATTTGTGGAGAATGATTTTTTCAAGAAAACACAATCCACAACTTACTTTCTTTTAGTTGCAATAAATGGTGGCCTTGAATATCATGTGACATTATCAAAACATTCATAAATTGCTATTTTTGTTAAATGGTATAGTTAGAGATTCTCTAGTATTCGTGTGCGCAAAAGGTGGATCACGGATAAGACATATGGATTATTTGATCTATGAGAGACTCAAGAGATATCATCTCAAGGAATGAAATGTATGCAACAAACAAAAAATGGATCTATTGAAAAGGTTTGGAGGCTTCAAAGAAAGTGCAAGAGAAAGGCATAAAGATTATTCTACAAATTTTTCCACCATGCCACCAAATTTGTCTCCAAAATTGTTGAATGAGAAATAATTATAGAAGGCTTAAGACACTTCCATTATTTTAAGAAGGCTATATGTTCTCATAGCTAGATTACTAGTGACATTAATGGAAGTGAGTCGAGTCAACAATTAGGAGGAATGGTGAGTGATACCATATGGTGATTTCTATATTGTCACCACTTTTAATTAGAAATCTGTGTGTAGAAATTCACTTTGAGAGAATTTATTGGAACCACTTATTCTACATCACTTATTGTACCTAAAGGTTAGAAGATGGACCTTATTTTCACATAATTGATGTAAATCCAAATAGATAAGGTTTAATATTTTTAGATCCAATGTATTTCATAAAGGTAGTTCAAAAAGTAGTTGTTGTGTAGTTAGAAACTAGTTACCTAAAGAGGCCTATAAATACAAGGCTATTTCTATGGTAAAGGGGAGAGACTCTTACACAAGGGGGAAAACCCTAGAGAAATTTGTAGAAAAAATTATGAATTTTAATGTTCACACTCAATATCAAAAAGATTTTGAAATTGTATATTTTCAAGAGAATAACAAGGAATGTATTTGATTCATGTGTCTTGAATATTTTTCTGGGTTATTATTAATTTCGCGTATGTCAAATTGATAATCTTTTTGTGTACTTGTGTAATCTATTAGTTTTCAGGTCAACTGATACATTTAAATGGTGAACACATTCATACCTTGATATCTTGGTTAGAAAGAGTTAAGATTACCTATTTCCTCACATGTGGAGATACATTCCCTTTCTTTCATCATTTTGAATATCCAACTCATTTTTGTGCTTAAACCCCTTCTGTAATTTTCATCAATAGTTGTATCTTACTTGGTATTCATATGTCTACCAGTAAGGTCCTTGTTAAATCCTTTCTTTAGTTTTATCTTTCCACCTTTTTGTAATTTCAAGTTAAAAGTACACTAAAATGATAAACACCCCCATCCTATAAGGAATCTTCCCCTCTCAAATGTAGAGGAAGCTTGTGATGAATTGTTATTTGATCACAATATCTCCAACTATTGGCATAATTTTCACTACCCATAGGGTGAATAGGGTCATTCTGAAGAAAGCATTCACAGTGACAAATATGTTTACCAACAAGAATATATGTCACATGTACAATTTCCTTGGTCTAGAAATATTCATCTATTGATATAGTATTCCAGTTGTGTTCTAGATATTGTTTTAATTATGATGCTATTAATATCTATGATACAATGTGGTATAGTTTGGTGTATCTCTAATTTGACAACCATTGATATTCCTAAAACCCTTGGTATAGTTACGGTCTATATGAAATTTTGTCTTAATAGGGACACATGAAATCTATACAAAAACATTCAAAGTGTAATGCCCCTTTCTATTTTGATCTTCTATTTGGAAATGTTAGTTGATTTTCTGTTGTAGTTTTGATGACTACCATTGATTATATGATAAATTTATTTCCATTAGTAACTTGGAGACTAGCTTTTTATTTGTGATGTCATTAATGTCTACCATTTCTAGTTTGGGATTAATATCTGACTAAAAAATAATTAGATGACCGAGGATTTGTTTTATGAAGCTAAGATTATTAGTCTAGAATTGTTGGTGTTCTTTAACAACAATCAGTTTTATCAAGACCAATCTGGAACATCTTTGGTTTCCTTCAAATATGTTGGACAATGTGTGTTAAATGATGATCAAGATCATGCTTGGCCATAAAATATGTTTTCTGGTGATATTTTTGTTTCACAGGTGAAATTTGATGATCTATACTCAATATGTTTAATTGTGTTATGTTTATATGTGTCCAAATGTGCTACCTTACTTGGGATCATTCTTTTGGTCTCTAGATATGCCTCATGAATGATGTTGGAATGCTAATTTGGCTCTCACCTTGGTGTGTGGAGATCTACATTACTTCAAAAGATGTTCATTGTTTGAATACTCCACAAGTTACATTTCCTATCTACATGTTACATTTTAGAGATAAATTTGATAAATATGCAAATAGTTAGATGTATCATAGGACAGTGTGCTACAATGTATTTGGGTCTCATGTTTCTCATAGAAAAAAATACTTCATGTATTTAAGGTTCAAATGGTCTACTTTAAATGTACTAATATTTTATTTTAGTTGTGGCTGAATTGCAATAAATCTTTTGATAATATGTTATATTTAAAGAATGCATTCAAGGCTATAGAGGATGTGGTTGTGTAGAATAAAAGTGTGAAGGGATTGCATTGTGTGAAGAAAAGAAAGAAATGAAGTTATTGATAAGAAGTCTAAGCTTAAAAGAAATAAATTCATATATAGAGTATTACTGATCAAAGGTATGATCTTGAAAGAAATATAATAAGAGATAATTTGTTGTTGATTCTTGTTCAATAGATTCTTCTTAACTCTATTTAAAGATTCATATCACTACCAAATGATAGTGAGTCTACTAGCAAGCCTTTGTATCTTGTCCTGAGATAGTTTTAGTTGTACAAGATCTTTACATTTTTTTCCCTAAGGTACCGATCGCTAGTTTTGCTAGTCTTTCAGGTATTGTTGCTACTTGGCAATGAGCCTAAACTTTATGATTCAAGATTATTTATATTGTGAGTTTGGTTTTCACTGTGATTCTTTCCGGCCTTGATTTTTCCACGTAAATCTTAGGTTATTGTCTTTCTCATGCTTTGTGTTTTATGAGTCCAATAAAGTTAGTTTTGTATGTTGATGATAAGTATATAGAGGTCTAAGTTTAATTTATAACTATTGTCTAAGTTGGTCCACCCTCCTTAGTCCTACTATGGGCTCAACAATGTACCATATGCTATTGTACTAAGAATTTTAGTGTGTGTGTGATGGTATGTATGTACAGGACTAGATATTTCACATGCAATTTGTGTTGTCAATGGGTACATAGTGAATCCAAGTAATAGGAAACATACAATATTGAAATGGGTGCTTCAATATCTTAGAGGAATAAGTATTTTTTGCATCATGTATGATGATTGTTTTTGTTCAGAATGTGGTTATGTTGATTCTAATTTTGTAGGTGATTTGGATAAAAGGAGATCTACTTCAAGTTATGTCTTTACTCTTGCAGATGGAATAATTTGTTGGATTTTAAAGCTTTGAGATAAAATTATTTAATCCACGATTAAGGCAAACTAAGTGTCTTTCTCACATGCATGTTAAGAGGCAATCTAGTTGAAGAGATTTTTGGATGAGTTTGGAAAAGTGTAGGACAAAGTGATTGTATTTTGTGATAGTCAAAGTGCTATACATTTGATTAAAAGTCCAACATATCACAGTAGAACCAAGCATATTAATATTGAGTACTACTTAAAATATAGGTTATTTATGGAGGTGGAGTAACTCTTACCTTTAGAATAATAGTTTTTATCCTCTAGAGAAAGTTCCTATCCTAATTTCTCTAAAGGAATTGAAAAGTTAATTTCTATGTTTCCGTAATCGTTGTATATCTTTTTTTCCTTGAAAGAAGAGTCGTATTGTGAATTGCAGATTAAAAAATTGTAATAGTGATAGCAGCGTCTATGAAATTTGTAATTGCTTTCTTTAAGCAATAAGAATACTAATACCCTGCCCCATAAATGTGTTTTTGGTGTTTTGTCAAGGTTTTGACACTAAAATTTATGTTTTATGTGTAATTTTGTTATTCCAATTCATTTTCTTATTACTTATTTGAAACTAATTTGTAGTGCAACATTTAATTTTTGGTGAATATGCTTCCACTTTCACAAGAGCATAATTGAAACAATATTCTTATAATTGAATTTGATTTAAATGTTTATTTAAAAATTACCACACAGCTTTAATTCACAAACGCTCAAATTGAGTAATGTAATTGTCAAGATTATGGGCCGACTGTAGGCATTACATTATCAGAAATTACGATGGTACAACATATTAGTGAAGGACTGGACGTCAAACAAACATTCAAATGGACGGACTTTGTACATCGGGTCCTCAACGTAGAAAAATGAGAGTTGAGGTTCAAATAAATGTTTTAGAGGACGGTGTTGAAGCACTCCAAGCTCACTGGAATAAATCTAGATCTTACACTGTTCGATTGTTAGAGCTCCCTCAGCCAAAAATCAGGGGTCTCAAATATTTTGAATTCTCGTACATTCTTTGTAAAACATACAAAACTCGTGGGAGTGGCGTCAATAATATCAGCTGCGCTGCACGTGATTCTGAAAGGGACATTGTCCAGCTCTTATTATTATTCAACTGCTAAGCATAATTTTGAATAGGTCGTCTGTTAAACATACAAAACGCGTGGGATTTTCAAAACACCCACTTTTCCATAAATATAGTAAATTGATTGACGAATTGTATAATTTTGTTGACTTTATGGGTCTCGAGTATTTGTCTGTCAGTTTAGATTCTCTGCTCTGCTTTTTTTTTTAAACAATAACACTGTTAGTATTGACAGATTTTATTTTAATCAAACCTTGAATTTGCTGATCTATACATCATATATTATAAATTTAATATTGAATAGATGATTTGTTATATATGTGAAATTTAAAGATATAATAAATTATATAAAACTACTTTAAAAGTATAATATATAATTTTAATTTAGATTATTAATATAAATTATTTTATAATATTTTGTAGAGAAATGTATACTAATTGAGAATATTTTTAAAAAAAATATTTTTAATAAGATTGGTTTGATTTTTATCAATATTATCATTGTTTCATAATTTTAATTTTTTTTAAATATATATACTGTACTTTTTATATTATGTTCAAAATTCAAATTCTTATTATTATATTTCTTTTTCAATAATTGTATTTTATTTTTTAATATTTATATATTATTCTTAAAATAAATTTACAATTTAAAAGATTAAGACTCTATCAGTGTACAATCAATATTTATATTCTTGACTTTTTAGTATTTAGTATGAATGGTGGATTTTTTTTATCCTAGATGATTGAAGTCATATTTATAGTATTTATTTATACAGTTTTGAATTAGAATATACAAAAAAATTCTTGTAGCACATAATCTTTCATGGCTTTAAATAATTTATTTTATGAGAGAGGATTGATAGTTGAGCTTAGGGCTAAGTTTTGAAATTATATACATCACATAAATTTAAACAAGAATGGAGTAGTCATCAGGTTTGTTAGAATTTTAAGATGAAGAAAATATCAAGCTTCGATTTAATTGTAAGTACAATTTTTGTATTGAACATGTATTGATATGTCATTTCATTCTTATTCTATTCCCATCTAGACTAGGAGAGAATGATAAAATACAAAATTTGAAAAAAAAGAAAGATTATTGACATGAATTTTGTAGTCTAATAATTTTAATTTTATTATACAAAATTTTAATATGATTATTTTTTATTTAAGTAAAATATGTTTAAATGATCAAAGAATTATATGCTACGATAATGAACAATAAAGATTAATGCCCTATTTTTTGTGTGGATGTACTCAATTACATTTATGCATTTATATTATTAATATTATAATTTATGCATTTATATTATTAATATTATAATTCATGCATTAAAATTATTTCTAGAGAATATGAAGATGAGAATCACAATTGGATGCAATATTAACCTCAAAAACACAAACAACATGAGGGTATGTGCAAGATCATGAGAGGCCAAAAAGTGGCGATGTGAAAAATATTCACTTTTCACTCGTCCAAAAGCGCATGAAAGCGCTTGTTGACTTTTTAGTAGGCCTGGGTGTCAGTACACCTGGGCAAACCTGTCACCAAAGCACAGACCTTATCGAGTACCCGATAACTGTGGCATAAATCCGAAACCCGTGAGCCCTTTTCTTCATTTCCTTGCGCGATTTTCTTCAAGTTTCTTTCTGCGATTTTCATATACCCGATATATTTTCGGATACCTGATATTGGAAACAACAAATTCGACTCCGAGCATATTCGGTAAGTAGTTATTTGTATAATTTTTATTAATTTATTTCATTTTCATGCTAAATGTAGCATTTTTAAAAAAAAATAGGGTTTTGTATTTATATTTATAATAATATATGAAATTAGATTGAAATTTAGATTTGTTTTTTATTTAATCAGGCATGGTTGACAACAATGAAGAAAATAACCCTCCCACACCAAATAACGATCCTGAAAATAATCCCCCATATCTAAAACCTAAATCTTTACAAGATTTGATACAAGAAAATTTGAACACGATACGAGGTTTCCAAAACGTGTATCAAAATATACCTACATTAGGTCCCATGCTTGCCACACTAAATACAATTGTTGGAAATATTGACACACTCATGCAACAACATAATGTTGCTCTTCATTGGCATGATGATATGCATGCCCAATTTGATGACGGGTTTGACCATGATGGGATTGCGGCCCTTAATATAACTAAGGAAGATATAGCCGCCCTTTTTGTCGATCCTAAAACTGGAATACCAGTTGACCACAAAAAGCCCAAATTATCAATAAAATGGTGCACAAATGAAGCAATGTGCACAAACTTTTGGGATCGTTGGTGGATGGTTTTTGATAAACCATCCCATAGCAATTTAGAGGTCCCATTTTATTTCATTAAAAAATTGTATGCTGAGTTTGTGCTTGGTCACCATGTTGATTATTGGAGTATGAGTCCCAACATGGGCGTAGGCAGAGGAGCTCCTCAGACTAGGCCATCTTCCCAGCGCCGAAAGGCCACTACCTTTGTCCCCCCCACTGATGTCGCACCCCCTCCTCTAGTGTAGCATCCCAATATCATTGCAGAGGCTGCCTCACAGACTATTAGGGCCATTCATTTACTGAGTGATCAGTTGATCACACAGACCAAGTCAGTGTTGCCTCCTGTGGATGCTGTTGGCGCATCGACATCTCGTCAGAGTTGACATGTATGCGAGCCCCATATGTGCATTATGTGCAGGCATATGTGCCTCGAACTGCTTACTGATTCTAATACATATCAGTTTCATGATATTGATGAGGAGGATACAGGAGATGCAACTGCAGAGGCTGCAACACCTCACGGAGCATCTACATCTCATGAGAGTGCTCAGGAGGTGCACGTAGAGCCATTGACTCCTGTTGATACGGTAAGAGTAAACATTATAAATAAATTTGTCACATGACTTATTTAATTTAAAAATAATTTATTTATTTAGATTAGTTTTAATAATTGCATGCACTTATTTATATATATTTTTTCCATTTATGTTCAGTCGATGACACAGGAGGAGGTGAGATAGGTGGATGAGTCCACACTTTCGGCCATTTCATTTGGCCTTGATGACTATACGGTATATTATAAATTATGTACCCATTAGTTTTTTTTTATATCATTTGGTGTACATGCTTAAATCTCTATCATTTAGAGCAATAAAATTCATACATTTACTAATATATATTTTCATCTTATTGTGTTCTTGCAGGCTACAGCCGATGTCAGTGGGGGCCATGATGGGGTTCCTTCATTAGGTCTTGACAAAGGAAAGGTAGTTAATTGTTTAAGATTAATTATGCATGCATATGTATGCCACTTGTGTGTAGTAATAAATATTTTACTTGCACTTTATTGTATAGGGTGTGGCTATTGATGATGTCTCAACATCGGTTCAGCAGTGTAGGGTTACAGGCGTCTCGATTCGGAGTGATAGCCCGATTGTACGTAGACTTTTACATATTGTTATTTGTATTTTGTAACTAGGGTTGCTATGATGAAGTACATTGATATATAATTGACAATCTTTTTACTCTCATAGGTTACTCCAACTGTGAGGGAGGGCCCATGAGAATCTTTCATTTCTTTGTTGACCCAGCCCACTATTCTAGAGGAGGGATCACCAGATGTAAGTTTTAATTTTAGTTCAATCAATTTGTAATTTTATTATGCTATCATCCTATTTTGTAGATTTATTACTCTATGTTGCACCACTCTACTAATCTCATTATTGCAAATATATATTTATAGGTCAGAGTTGGTATTGCTGGCATGGTCCCTTCGCTACCCAAGACTTATGCTAGGACACCTGATCGTGGTAGGCGATCGAGAGACCAGGTACAAATATTTGTATTCAATTATAATTTTAATTAAATTAGTGTTTGAATTATGAATTATATATATATATATATATATATATATATATATATATATATATATATATATATATATATATATATATATATATATATATATATATATATATATATATATATATATGTACAAATCATATAAAGTAAGCAATCTAACTTTGGTTTGAACTCATTTTTTATGTAGGATCAATCAGAGCCCAACACTTCTTCAAAGAGGCTACATTTTGATGATCCCCCTACAGCATAGGATGCAGTTTTAGTTTTGTGGTCATTTAGAGATGACACTTGGCACATTTTGAGATGGCATATATGCCACATTGTACACCTTAAAACATTGATTTTGTAGACATTTTGAAATGGCATGTGCCATATTTGTATATGGACATACTTTTGATACATTTGATACATATATAGAACATGTTCATTTATATGTTATATTTGCGTCATCTTTTGTATATACATATTTATTATTCATGTTTATGGAATTGAATGGTGAAGTTATATCTTAACTATGATTATCATTATGATTTAAATTATATCTTGTTGAAGCTACATTTGTTTTTCTTTACTCTGGAATACCCTGTTCATGGAGCTTATTATGTTTAAGGTTTAACTTCTATAGATTTCCTAGATTTTTGGTGCTTAACTTTCCCTGTGCCTGAGACGATGATGAGGCCATCAGTACTGATACTAAAGATCATTTCTCTGCAAAACAAAAACCATGCCATCTGCTCTTCATCACTAAATTAAAACTTCAATCACTACTAATATGAGAGTTTCGTTTACCACTTCTATGAATTTTTGTATACAAATTCTATACCATCAATTATGTCACTATTTTTCATTGTGTGCGCATTTAGTCTCATACTTGCATTGCTAATTTCATATATTATCATTTTCAATTCCTTTTGTTCGCACTTATAATAATTTTAATTGCTAGCAATAATGTTTCAATATCATCGTGTATGCAGGAGCCTTCATTTCATGCTATAAAAAATCTCCATTATCATATAAGCTTATGGTCTTCATTTCCAATCTTCGATATTACCATTGATAGATATGACATGTGACTATTGAATTTTTCATTATGTATAACATATGATTGCTTATGCAACATGATATCCCTCAGACTTACAAAAACACATCTCTTGAATATATTGTCTCTCAAATGTTCATTGAATGATTTTAATACTACCTTCGAACTATGCTCAGCACTGTGTCTATTTATTTTTTATTATTGCATGGCTCCTTTGAATGTCTTCATACACATATGTTTAATCAATCTTTAACTCATGTTTTGTTCACTTCATTTGATGAAGTTTTTGCTTCATGGGTTGATTATTGTTGACTGGACATTCATGATGAGTTTTACTTTACCGCCTCTTGTAATATTCTTCCAAATAATATGTTTGTCATCTTTGTAATATGTTGCAGCTGTTAACATCTACGAGGAAATGAAATTTATTTGGGTTGACTTTGATCATTAATTGCTGGTGTGTATACTTCACTCCATTCGAATGCTGATATGATGCTTAATGTTCCAACGTTGCCAAGTTGCATAGTTGTCGATGCTATTTATTCAATAGTCTTTGCTATCTGTCTTAGTTTTTATCTCCACTTAATAGTATGTGTTTGTATATCTTGTGAGCAACCAAAAAACCTTCAATGACATTAATGACAACCTTATCAAATCTCCAACATTATTTCTCAAATGGAGGCCCTAATTTTTGTAAAAAATTAAGGCTCCATCAGGCAGAATGAGGTTGTCACTGGCATTTACCCAACCAACTGAAGCTAATGGAGCAGATGGTTCAATGCCAGGTCAGACGGTTTGAAAGATACGTTGCTGAGCCACTTTCAACTGACCCTCACTGCAAGTTTTGGCATCGATTGAGATCACCTTGCCAAGTGCAAACAAAGTCGAATCGCCCAAAACTGAGAGAGGTTATTGTAGACCTCAAAAACATGATCCTGTAGCACCTAATGGTTTGTCGATACCTCTCACGAGGTTCGATATATGAGCCCTGAAAGATCACTGCCCAATCGTGCTTAGTGCACCTTGGGGTCACTTGGGTCGAGCGTGGTCGCAAGCATTTCGGTGACTCTGTGGGTAGAAAGGGGTTGTTACTAGCATTTACCTGGCCAACTAGAGTTGATGGAGCAGACGGTTTGATGCCAGGTCAGACGGTTTGAAAGATATGTTGTTGAGCCACTTTCAATTGACCCTCACTGCAAGTTTTGGCATCAACTAAGATCGCCTTGCCAAATGTAAACAAAGTCGAATCACCCAAAACTGAGAGAGGTTATTGTAGACCTCAAAAACATGATCCTGTAGAACCTAATGGTTTGTTGATACCTCACACGAGGTCCAAGATATGAGCCTCAGAAGATCACTGCCCAATCGTGCTTAGTGCACCTTGGGGTCACTTGGGTCGAGCGTGGTCGCGAGTGTTCTGATGACTCTATGGGAAGAACAAGGTTGTCACTAGCATTTACCCGGCCAACCAGAGCTAATGGAGTAGATGGTTCGATGCCAGGTCGGATGGTTTGAAAGATACGCTGCTGAGCCACTTTCAACTGACCCTCACTACAAGTATTGGCATTGACTGAGATCACCTTGCCAAATGCAAACAAAATTGAATCGCCCAAAACTGAGAGAGGTTATTATAGACCTTGAAAACATGATCCTGTAGCACCTAACAGTTTATCGATACCTCTCACGAGGTCCAAGATATGATCCCTGGAAGATCACTTCCCAAACGTGTTTAGTGCACCTTGGGGTCACTTGGGTCGAGCATGGTTGTGAGCATTCCGGTGACTCTGTCGGTAGAACGGGGTTATCACTGGCATTTACCCAGCCAACTAGAGCTGATGGAGCAAATGATTCAATGCTAGGTTAGACAGTTTGAAAGATACGTTGCTGAGCCACTTTCAACTGTCCCTCACTGCAAGTTTTGGAATAGACTGAGATCGCCTTGCCAAATGAAAATAAAGTCAAATTGCCCAAAATTGAGAGAGGTTATTGTAGACCTCAAAAACATAATCTCATTACACCTGATGGTTTGTTGATACCTCTCACAAGGTCCATGATACAAGCCCTAAAAGATCACTGCCCAATTGTGCTTAGTGCACCTTGGGGTCACATGGGTCGAGCGTGGTCGTGAGCGTTCCGGTGACTCTATGGGCAGAACGGGGTTGTCACTGGTGTTTACCCAGTCAACTAGAGCCAATGGAGTAGATGGTTTGATGCCAAGCAACTTTCAACTAACCCTCACTACAAGTTTTGACATTGACTAAGATCACCTTGCCAAATGCAAACGAAGTCGAATCACCAAAAACTGAGAGAGGTTATTGTAGACCTCAAAAATATGATCTTGTAGCACCTCATAGTTTGTCAATACCTCTCATGAGGTCTGAGATATGAGCCCCAGAAGATCATTGCCCAATCGTGCTTAGTGCACCTTGGGGTCACTTGGGTCGAGCGTGGTCATGAGCGTTTCGATGACTCAGTGGGCAAAATGGGGTTGTCACTAGTGTTTTCCTGGCCAACTGAAGCCGATGGAGTAGATGGTTTGATGCTATCTTGGATGGTTTGAAAGATACGCTGCTGAGCCACTTTCAATTGACCCTCATTGCAAGTTTTGGCATTGACTGAGATCGCCTTGCCAAATGCAAACGAAGTCAAATCGCCCAAAACTGAGAGAGGTTATTGTAGACCTCAAAAACACAATCTTGTAGCACTTGATGGTTTGTCAATACCTCTCATGAGGTCCGAGATATGGGCCCAGGAAGATAACTGCCCAATCGTGCTTAGTGCACCTTGGGGTCACTTGGGTCGAGCATGGTCGTGAGTGTTCCGGTGACTCTATGGGAAAAAATGGGGTTGTCACTGGTGTTTACCCAGCCAACTAGAGCTGATGGAGCAGCCGGTTTGATGCTAGGTCAGACGGTTTGAAAGATACACTGCTGAGCCACTTTCAACTAACTCTCACTGCAAGTTTTGGCATCAACTGAGATCACCTTGCCAAATGCAAACGAAGTCGAATAGCCCAAACTTGAGAGAGGTTATTGTAGACATCAAAAACAAAATCCTGTAGCACCTGACAGTTTGTCAATACCTCTCACAAGGTCTAAGATACGAGCCCTAGAAGATCGCTGCCCAATCGTGCTTAGTGCACCTTGGGGTCACTTGGGTCGAGCATGGTCGTGAGCGTTCCAGTGACTCTGTGCGAAGAATGGGGTTGTCACTAGCATTTACCCACCCAATCGGAGTCGATGGAGCAGACGGTTCAATGCCAAGTTGAACGGTTTGAAAGATACGCTGCTAAGCCACTTTCAATTGACCCTCACTGCAAGTTTTGGCATCGACTGAGATCTCCTTGCCAAATGCAAATGAAGTCAAATTTCCCAAAACTAAGAGAGGTTATTGTAGACCTTGAAAACAAGATCTTGTAGCACCTAACATTTTTTCGATACCTCTCACGAGGTCTGAGATACGAGCCCAAGAAGATCACTGCCCAATCATGCTTAGTGCACCTTGGGGTCACTCGGGTCGAGCATGGTCATGAGCGTTCCGGTGACTCTGTGGGAAGAATGGGGTTGTCACTAGCATGTACTCAGCCAACCAGAGCCAATGGAGTAGATGGTTTGATGCTAGGTCAGATGGTTTGAAAGATACATTGCTGAGCCACTTTCAACTGACCCTCATTGCAAGTTTTGACATCGACTGAGATCGCCTTGCCAAATGCAAATGAAGTTGAATCGCCCAAAACTGAGAGAGGTTATGGTAGACCTCAAAAAAAAAATCTTGTAGCACCTAATGGTTTATCAATACCTCTCATGAGGTCTGAGATTCAAGCCATGGAAGATCACTGCCCAATCGTGCTTAATGCACCTTGGGGTCACTTGGGTCGAGTGTGGTCGTGAGCGTTCCGGTGACTCTATGGGCAGAATGGGGTTGTCATTAGCATTTATCCAGCCAATTAGAGCCAATAGAGAAGACAGTTTGATGTCAGGTTGGACGGTTTGAAAGAAATGTTGCTGAGCCACTTTCAACTGACCCTCACTCCAAATTTTGGCATCGACTAAGATCGCCTTGCCAAATGCAAACGAAGTTGAATCACCCAAAACTAAGAGAGGTTATTGTAGACCTCAGAAACATGATCCTGTAGCACCTAACAGTTTGTCGATACCTATCATGAGGTCTGAGATACGAGCCAAGGAAGATCATTGCCAGTTTGAAAGATACGTTGCTGAGCTGCTTTCAACTGACTGTTAGTGGTATGTTTGAAATTTGAACTATGAAATTAATCATGATTAAGCTTGTGAAATTTGAACTATGGAGCTTATTATGTTTAAGGTTTAAATTTTATAGATTGTTTGAAATGATAAAAAATAATATCCTTAAAGCATTAGAAACAACAATCAAACATGTAAGAATTCAAACCATGCAAATGACATAAGTATATGACATGCAAGATCCCTTCTTGGCACTATTGGCCACCCATACATGATTTTGGTCATAAGTCCTTATGAAGAGTTTTAGGACATTTAACTTTTAAATCAAATTGATTGTTACAAATTGCCATTATAGGATTCAAAAGATCTTAATTAACCATTAAGGATCCTTTTATCCTTCTATCTCTGATTGGATCCATGGTGACCATAGGCATCTTCATAGGTGCTCCTACACAAGTTACAATCCACATACAAAACCAAGTTTATTGACTCAAAATACAATCTAAGAAAGTTCAAATTAATGTATTGAAATTAAGCTTAACGAACTTAGAAAACAATGCACTAAGTTAACTTATTACCTAGTCAAGTGTTCCTGAAGGGTCATCTCTTTGCTTCAGGGTCTCCAATAGTGCTTCATGATCAGCAGTAGTAATAGTCCAAAGTTCTTTTGTCTTTGGTCTTCCTTGATGGTTTGACAACTTGACATTTGTTGCTATAACAAGGTGTGAATACATGAGAATAGTTTTGTGCTTCTCATAGTCTTCAAATGCGAGAACTCCATTCTTTCTAATCATGTATGTTCACAGCCATGTGCCCACAACAAAAATTGAACCAGTAGGATATGTGAACCCATCACCATCTGTCATCGGTTGTACAAGCTTCTGTTTACCTTGTACACAATGTGCTAACCAATAATCTGACCTCTCATCATTCGCCTACAGTGCAACCAATGCAAAAACATCTCCTAGCTTCAGAAGATCTGAAAGATGGTCATAGTCAACTGAAGTGTCCATGTCATCATTTCTTATAGAGAGTGTCAAAGATAAAGGAGTCAGCTACTATGGAACCCATGTATCCACCCACTCACTTGACTCGCAATGATCCCAATCATACTGAAAACACATGGGGCAAAAACAAGCCAAATCTCGTGTCCAAATGGTCCATGTACTACTATTGGAGCTTCAGAATGAATGCATTTTTGAAGAATCTTTCACTGTTTGACAATCCAATCTATCTCCTATGGTTCCCTCCTCAACCAACTAAAAGAATCTATGCACTATAGAATCAAGAGTCCCCCCCTATGACAATGCTTTAAAGTACACTAATCAACAATAGAACAAGCATCAAGAAGTACAGCACCTGAAATCCTCAATTGCTCCTTAACTAGAGCTCTCTTCACACACGCACCTGCTCTGTCATGCTCCCCTTTCCCATGCCCTGACTCAAAAAACTCCAAATATGAGGTACACCTCTCTCCACATGCATTCTACACAACCAATAAAACATTCTAGCATTCTTAAATTGACTGGTGCAATTATCCGACCAAATGAGATGCCTATCCATAGCAATACCATTTTCCTGCAAGAAGTCAAAATAGTTTTGGAAACAATGTTGAACAAACTCATGAGAGTGAGACTTGTCGTCGCTCATATAAAAATGGTACTCTCTGATTATCTTTCACTCATCTTTTGTGCTATCAGGGGAATGTCTATATGTGATGTGTACAAAAATAGCAACCTGAATGGAATTGTAATATTGAGCTTGAGTCTCATTTTGGGGCTGCAATGTATAGTTCTCCTCAAATTCTACAACGGATATAATAGTTCCAATGGGGAAAGTGTCCTTGCATGTCCTGAATTGTTGATCCAACCATTGAGACCTGTGACTATGCCTTGCATACTTGTAAAAAAGATTTGTCTTGAAATATGAGATAAAATCAACAACATTGTATTCTTTTGCAACTAACTCACATCTAGAGCCTTCACCTCCACTCTTCAATGTATATTTCATTGTTTCGTATACCTCTTTTTGGACGAGTGTCTTTCCAAAATTGTGTTTCAAACCCTCATGAAAACATGTTCTAAACTTGGACAAGCCACGACATTCTAAGCACTTGGCATTTAAGCAATCTTTTTTATAAAATAAACAACCATCATCTCTATCACATAAAAATTGATCTAGCAAGTCTCTTGATGATTTTGGAAGACCACTTGCACCACAATCCTCTAGCATTTCATTAGTATGCAAAGTAGAATGAATGGACCGTAATAATTCATGATGCATTGAAAACTCAACATGATATTTGTAGCAACATGTATTTCAAATCTTAAGGGGTACACAATAAATGGCTTCACAGATTCAAAAGACCTTTGTGATATTTTCAATGTTGGATGTGTCTCACAAAAAAATTTATACAACATTGTTTGAGTTACCTCCACATAATGTTTAGGATGTGGAGTGCGGTCTCGATTGCCAACTCTCAACTTCAAGACATCCTTCACATTTGGTGACACTCTTGAGTTAGCATCCCAAAATTGTTGAATTTCATCCTTGACAACATTTGTTAGCTTCTTATTGAAATGTGGAAGTCTCCCACCATAAGCCTACGTATCAATTTGAAGTAGATCATCAAGTCTTTCTCTTCTTGCAAGTGCTCTACCCAAAGTTTTATGGTCTATATTGAAGTCAACACAAGTTTGTCTCATCAAACAAGCCTTTTTCAACTGATGACTTCCTAAGGAGGTTGTAATAACCCTGCGAGCAACTCTCTTGTCTTTTTCTCTACTAGTCTTCCCAATGCTATTGAGAGCATTGAAAAGATTCTTCACAACAATGTCATTTCTCTCCATTTTCTTGTTCACATGAATCTTCAATTTCACAAGCATAGGTCTCATCTTTTGCATCTTTAACAACTGCACAAAAATTTGACATTTCTCAACCAATGTCTTGTTTTGAAAAAATTGATCATAAAGTCTTGAAGCCCATAACCTAATGGTTCTATGTGACCTCTTTCCTTCCCAATTATTCATAATGTTCTCCTCAATTTCAATTAACCATTTAGGTGTTCTTGAAAGCCTTGAATTTGAAGATTGATTATCTTTATTGCAAGGGACTTCATTTCGCATATAATTTGGAGATGTATAACGTTCATGTGGTTCTTGTGCAACATTTTCATTCCCAAAGTCTACATTTTCAATCTCCATCTGTGCATTTTCAAATTGAACATCCTCTTCACTTACAACTACATTTACGAGGTCACCTTGATTAATGTTTAACATACCTTCTCTCCTTCTTCGGTGATTTTCCTTATCTTTTTCCCTATATGCTTGAATTTCATCATTTGTCAGCTTCCTCTTGCGTTTAGCCTTTCGACAACTGCTGCTTCCCATAGTGAGACCACAAGTCGACAAAAATCAAATAGTGGGCCCCAAATCGTGTTTTTTGTTTTACAACGCATGAAAAAAGTATAAAATCCTATGATTGTCTGGTCTATGGGGACATGGAATATTTTGGTCAAATATTACCTAGCAAAAATTGGGTATCCGATTCTATATCGGGTACCCAATATTCCTAGGCTGATGAAAAAAGGGCTAGAGCAAATGAAAAAAATTAAAACTTTTACATATATTGATGTATATAATATATATAATAATGTATTATAATATACTAATGTATTATATGTACTTATGTATTAAATATACTAATATATATAATATATTATATATATACTAATGTATTATATATACTAACATGTATATAATATATATATATATATATATATATATATATATATATATATATATAATACATATACTAATATATTATATATAATATTACAAATTTTGGAGAATCTCTTGTAGAAATATGGAAATTATAATCTTCCTCCTAGAGCATACATTAATGAAGTTCTCCGTGCCTTAGATGAGGAAGCCAGCTTGACGCAAGGGCAGGGTAGATACAAGCAGAATCAAGCAGAATTGAGTCCACTTGAATCCACAACAAGCCCTTGCTCAAAGTTACACAACAGAAGCAATATAAATATCACATGAACACAATGGAATGACAATGGATATGAGACAATCAACTAGTAGCAACAATAGAGAATTATATTATTTCTTTCAACATGCCTGGCTGTGAGGCCTTCCGAGTTTAGGCCTTATACAATGAGAATTATGAATTCAGAATTACAGCTCACATCCTATCTTTTTTCTCCAATGATGTATCTTGATAATCCTTCCTATATCTTTCCCATGATGCTCTACTACATCAATCTAGACCCCTTATATAGCTAGCTAAGCCACAGGTTGGCCAGTCAGGCATTTAATTACAATATAGGTCCAGTCTCAAGATTTAAACTAAAACTAATGCTAGAATGAATATAAATTGATGCACCTTTTGATTTAGGTCCAAAATTGACCCAAGAACATTCCTTTAAGTGTGAAAGGTCCCATATGAGCACACGGAACATCGCAAGAAGAAACACCACACATTTCACCCAAAACTGGCAGGAAATAGGTCCTGAGGCAAAATAGGCATAAATTTTTACTCATAATGAATTGGAGTTTGTGATCATGGGAAATGATATTAATTTAGGTCCAATTTAATTCTTTAAGTTCTAAAAATAAAATTCCTTATAGATCAAGGTTGCCAACATGAACAATCAGCACCAAAACTGCAGTAACAGCTCAGACGTGAAAGCTGGCACAAAATAGGTCCTGTGCCAAAAAGGCCATAACTTTTGACTCATAATGAATTGGAAGCTATGCTCTTGGGTAATGATATTAATTTAGGTCCCCTTGAATCCCTTAAGTTATAAAAATAATATTCCTTATGGATCAAGAGAACCAACATGAACAATCAACACCAAAACTATAGGAAAACACTGTTCTGACGGCAAGGAAAATAGCTGTAACTTTGAAATAGTCCATCCAAACTTGATGTTCTCATAGGAGAAGGTTCCAAAATAGGTCCAAAACATGATTTAAGCTTCACACACCATGAAACTATCAAATGAAAATATTATAAAGAAAACTACAACAACAGGTACAGAAATCAGAAAATGTTTTTGGTTGATGCAAGATTGCCAAAGACCCAAGATGCTCCTGCATCAGACACCTACGGTAAATAAAGAACTGATGTCCACATCAGGAACTACTCATACTCTGACCTAAATCATAAAGATCCAACTTAGCTTGTGTAATCCATGAACTATCCTCAACTGGCTTGTCTTTCCATTGAACTAGATATTCCATGTAGTCTTTTCCTCTTGTACTCTTGCCAACTCTTCTATTCAAGATCTTTTCAATGCTATCGCTATTCTTCTTAGGATAGTTTGGATCATCTTCTATCTCATCATTTGATTCAAAGTACTCAAATATATCAGCAATGTTGAATATAGGTGATATATCCATGTCCTCTGGCAATTCTACTTCATAAGCATTTCCACTGTCAAACTTCTTCAGAATCTTACAAGGTCCAAACTTCTTCATTTTCAACTTGTTGTAGGTACCAACTGGAAGTCTATTCTTCTTCAAATGAATCATAACTTCATCTCCAACTTCAAAAGATTTATGTCTCCTTCTCTTGTCTGCTCTTTGTTTATATTTCAGATTACTGTCCTCCAAATTCTTTTTAACTTCATCATGTAAAGTTCTCATGTATTCTACAAAATGATCAGCTTCAGCACTTGTTCTGGTCTTAGTAGGTAAATCTCTCAGCTCTATGGTTCCCTTAGGATGAAATCCATTAACAATCTCAAATGGTGTCTTCTTAGTGCTTCTATTCACTAAATTATTATATGCAAACTCTGTTTGTGCCAAAATCAAATCCCAATTAGCAGGTTTCTCTCCAACTAAACATCTCAACAAGTTTCCCAAACTTCTATTCACAACTTCAGTCTGTCCATCTGTCTGAGGGTGAAATGTAGAACTAAACTTCAAATTAGTATTCATCTTCTTCCAAAGTGTCCTCCAAAAATAACCAGTAAACTTAGTATCTCTGTCTGAAACAATAGATTTAGGAAAACCATGCAATCTTACCACTTCCTTGAAGAATAATTGAGCTACATGCAATGCATCAGATGTCTTCTTACAAGGTATGAAATGAGCCATCTTAGAAAATCTATCAACCACTACCAAAATAGAATCATTACCTCTCTGAGTTCTAGGCAATCCAAGAACAAAGTCCATACTCACATCTTCCCAAGGTCTATCAGGTAGAGGAAAAGGTGTATACAATCCCGAATTCTGACTAGTTCCTTTTGCTGTTTGGCAAATTCTGCAACCTCTAACCATTCTCTGTACATCTCTATAAATCTGTGGCCAAAAGTATCTTTCTAAAATCAAATTCACTATCTTATCAATCCCAAAATGTCCAGCAAGTCCACCACTATGTTTCTCCTTCATTATGTTCTCTCTCATAGATCCTCTAGGTATGCACAACTAAACTCCTTTAAACAACATGTCTTCTTGAATGAAATAATCAGACCACTTATCACTCACTGTGTGTTCTTTACAAGCTTTCCAAGGCTCTGAAAAATCAATGTCAGCCTCATACAAATACTTCAAATCATCAAAACCAAGTACTTCAACTCTCATTTCTGTCAGCAAATTTCTTCTTTTGCTCAAGGCATCAGTGACCTTATTTGACTGTCCACTCTTATGCTTCAATGAAAAGGAAAAATTCTACAAGAACTCAACCCACTTCATATGTCTCTGATTTAACTTATTCTAACTTCCCAAATACTGCAAAGCTTTATGGTCAGTATACAACACAAAATCTTTAGACATCAAATAATGTCTCCACTTCTTCAAAGCTTGAACAATAGCATAGAATTCCTAGTCATAAACTGAATATTTTCTCTTAGCATCATTCAACTTTTCACTAAAGAAAGCTATAGGTTTTCCTTCTTGACTCAAAATAGCTCCAATTCAACTACCACTAGCATCACAGTCAACTTGAAAAACTTTATTAAAATCAGGCAAAGCAAGTGTAGGCAATTTTGCAATTCTTTGTTTCAATGTTTCAAAACTGCTTTGTGCTCCATGTGTCCATTTGAAATCCTTTTTATCTCCTCTCATAGTTTCAGTCATTGCATTACAAATAGAACTGAAATTTTTGATGAACTTCCTATAAAAACTTGCTAATCCATAAAATGATCTTACCTCTCCAACATTCTCTGGTGTAGGCCAATCAAGTATAGCTCTCACTTTCTCAGGATCCATCTTTAATCCATCAGCTAAAATTACAAAACCAAGGTACACAATATCTTCTTTCATAAATGAACATTTCTTCAAATTAATCAACAACTTTTCTTCCTTCAATCTCTGCAATACTTGTCTGATATTTTCAAGATGTTCCTCCTTACTCTTACTGAATATCAAAATGTCATCAAGATATACAATCACAAACTTACCCAAGAATCTTTTCAAAACTTCATTCATCAGCCTCATAAAAGTACTAGGTGCATTAGTCAAACCAAAAGGCATAACCAACCATTCATACAAACCTTCAGTAGTCTTAAAAGTAGTTTTCCATTCATCCCCTTCTCTGATCCTTATCTGATGATATCCACTTTTCAAATCAATCTTTGTGAAATACTTTGCTCCACTTAAACTTTCCATTATGTCATCCATCCTAGGCAAAGGAAATCTGTACTTTACTGTTATCTTGTTTAGAGCTCTAGAATCAGTGCACATTCTCCATTCTCCATTCTTTTTAGGTGCTAATACAACAGGTACTGCATAAGGACTCAGACTTTCCCTAATCAAACCTCTTTCAAGCAATTCTTTCACTTGTCTATTCAATTCAATCTTTTCATCAGGTGTCAACCTATGTGGTGCTTTATTAGGAAAACTAGCTCCAGGTATCAAATCCATACAATGACTTATACTTCTCATAGGTGGTAAACCATCAGGTACATTATCAGAAATGATGTCATAAAATTCATTTAGTAAAGGCTTAACTTCAGGTGCATGTTCTAACTCATCTTGTTTCTCAGTCTTTCTTGGAATAAAAGCAAAGAAAACATTCTGTTCTTTCATTTCTCTTGCAAACTTTTTACCATCAACCAAACATACTCTGACTGTGGTGCAGTGACTTTCATCAAACTTCTCTATCAAAGGCAAAAACACTTGTTTCTTTCCATCCATCCAAATAGTATATTGATTCAATCTACCATCATTCAAAGCTTTCCTATCATAATGCCAAGGTCTACCCAAAAGAATATGACAACAATCCATAGGCATAATATCACACAAGACTTCATCATGATAATTCCCAATTTTGAATTTAACAAGGCATTGTTCACTTACAAGTAGTTTATGCTCCTTCTAGATCCAAGCAATATGGTAAGGCTTCAGATGTTTCAATCTTTGCAACTGCAATTCGTTAACCAGCTCTTTAGATGCCAAATTATCAGAACTTCCACTATCAATGTTACCTTGCAACATTTATCAGCGATCTTACATTTGGTTATGAACAAACTTTTCCTTAAAACAGGTTCCTCATCAGCTTCTTCATTCCACAAGATCCTTCTTAGCATCAAGTTCTCACCATGTTCAGGTTCATTAGACATTTCCTCAAATTCTTCACAAGCCAAATTATTTCTACCATTACCTCCAGTCTTCTTTCCAAAGTTAGTACATTCAAAAGCTCTATGTCCTTCTTCACCACATTTGTAACAAGTACCTTTAAAACAAGATTTATCTTCTCTTCTACCATTATTGTTATTCCTAGAGTAACCAGTATAGCTACCTCTAGAGTAATTACCTCTTTTAGTAGGCTCATCTTTCCATCCTTTATCTTGCACTAAATTTTTCAGATCTGCTACTTTCTCCATTAGATCTACCTCTACTTCTCTGAAATCTGCCACCTCTTCCTCTTTGTCTTTGATCATGTCTTTTTGTCAATCTTTCTTCAGCCTTCAAAGAAAATTGGTCTGCTTCTTCCACACTATCAATCTTCATAGAAATAATCTCATCTTGAATAGATGTCCTTAGGCCATTCAGATATCTAGCCACCTTCTCAACTTCATCATCCACATGTCCAGATCTGATATCCAATTTGTAAAATTCCTCAGTATATTCTTTCACACTCATGTCCTTTTGTCTCATATTTTGCATCTTTCTCATCAGACTAACTTGGTAGTTAGCTAGAAGAAACTTCTTCTTCATCTTTCCAAGCATCTTCATCCATGTTTTGATCTTTTCTTTTCCTCTCTTCTGTCTCTCAGTTTGCAAATGATCCCACCAAAGAGATGCATGCCCTTTCAACTTTGTGACTGCTATCTTAACCTTCTTATTATTAGGAGTACCTTCATACTCAAAGTATTTATCCATCTCAGAGATCCAATCCAAAAGTGTATCGGTCTCAAGTCTTCCATCATAGCAAGCAACTTCAACTGTAGGTCTGGAGTTAGCCTTAGACAAAACTCTCAAAAGTCTTTCCTCATCTTGTTCAACTTTAGGTTCAGCATTAGGTGCTCCTTCTTCTTCATCACTAACATCTTCAAGATGTGCTCCTCTTCTCTAGGCTATCTCTAGAGCTTCAAGCCTAGTTGCAGTTTGCCTCAGCATATCCATGATAGCATTATCATTTCCTCTACCACGAACCATCTTGACAATTAGGTTCCAGCAAGATCATAACCTTCTGCAAGTTATAGGTCAGATCTTAGATCTTCCACCCTACAACCAAATCCAATAAGGTTCTCCATGATCCAATCCACAAGAAAGAGCTCACTCTAATACCACTTGACAGAGGGGCAGGGTAGATACAAGCAGAATCAAGAAGAATTGAGTCCACTTGAATCCACAACAAGCCCTTGCTCAAAGTTACACAATGGAAGAAATATAAATATCACATGAACACAATGGAATGAAAATGGATATGATACAATCAACTGGCAGAAACAATAGATAATTATATTATTTCTTTCAACATGCCCGGCTGTGAGGCCTTCCAGGTTTAGGCCTTATACAATGAGAATTATGAACTCAGAATTACAGCTCACATCCTATCTTTTTTCTCCAATGATGTATCTTGATAATCCTTCCTATATCTTTCCCATGATGCTCTACTACATCAATCTAGACCCCTTATATAGCCAGCTAAGCCACAAGTCGGCCAGTCAGGCATTTAATTACAATATAGGTCTAGTCTCAAGATTTAAACCAAAACTAATGCTAGAATGAATATAAATTGCTGCGCCTTTGGATTTAGGTCCAAAATTGACCCAAGAACATGACTTTAAGTGTACAAGGTCCCATATGAGCACACGGAACATCGCAAGAAGAAACACCACACGTTTCACCCAAAACTGGCAGGAAATAGGTCCTGAGGCAAAATAGGCATAACTTTTTACTCATAATGAATTGGAGTTTGCGCTCATGGGAAATGATAGTAATTTAGGTCCAATTTAAGTCCTTCAGTGAAAAAAATAAAATTCCTTATAGATCAAGGTTGCCAACATGAGCAATCAGCACCAAAACTGCAGTCATAGCTCAGACATGAAAGATGGCAGAAAATAGGTCCTGTGCCAAAAAGGCCATAACTTTTGACTCATAATGAATTGGAAGTTGTGCTCTTGGGGAATGATATTAATTTAGGTCCCCTTGAAGCCCTTAAGTGAGAAAAATAATACCCAAATAGGTCCCCAACATGATGTAAGCTTCACACACCATGAAACTATCAAATGCAAATATTATAAAGAAAACTACAACAATAGGTACAGAAATCAGAAAATGTTTTTGGTTGATGCAAGATTGCCAAAGACCCAAGATGCTCCTGCATCATAGCTAGATTGTTGAAACTTACGGTACTACATATAGAAATGCGGTATGTCTTTTTGGCCTAAATTTTTTTCTCATTTCTTTTAGGTCTTTAAAGGTGGTCGGCTAAATCTTTGTATTAAATGTGCCTTTTACAGGCGTCGTAAACCCTAACTATGTAGAAATGGAGGCTTTGAAGAATAGTTCACTAGAGGCAGAGAGAGAGACTTCCTAGGAGTCATAAGGACTCACTAGGGATCCTATTATGGACCCCTTAAGACACACTTGAGAGTTCCAATTTGTCAAAAGGGGTCACGGGAACTCTCTAGGGGTCCTAACACATGATAAGGTGTACTAGGACACCTAGGGAGTCCCCGTGACCACTTTTGACACATTGGAATGCTCAAGTGTTTCGATGTATCAAAAGGGCTCATGGGGACTCCCTAGGGGTCCTAACATGTGACAAGGCATACTAGGACCCCTAGAGAGTCCCGATGACCCCTTTTGACACATTGGAATGCTCAAGTGTGTCGTAAGGGGTCTTAGGACCCCTTAAGACACACTTGAGTGTTCCAATCTGTCAAAAGGGGTCATGGGGACTCACTAGGGGTCCTAATGTGTGATAAGGCATAATAGGACCCCTACGGAGTCCCCATGACCCCTTTTGACACATTAGAATGCTCAAGTGTGTCTTAAGGGGTCCTCCCCATGACCCCTTTTGACACATTGGAATGCTCAAGTGTGTCTAAAGGGGTCTTAGGACCCCTTAAAACACACTTGAGCATTCCAATGTGTCAAAATGGGTCATGGGGACACCCCAGGGGTCCTAACACATGATAAGGCATACTAGGACCCCTAGCGAGTCCTGGTGACCCCTTTTTACACATTGGAATGCTTAAGTGTGACCCCTTAAGACACACTTGAGCATTCTAATGTGTCAAAAGGGGTCATCGAGACTCCCTAGGGGTCCTAACATGTGATAAGACATACTAGGACCCCTAGGGAGTCCCCATCACCCCTTTTGACACATTGGAATGCTCAAGTGTGTCTTAAGAGGTCCTACAACCTCTTAAGACACACTTGAGAATTCTAATGTGTCAAAAGGGGTCATGGGGACTCCCTAGGGGTCCTAACATGTGATAAGGCATACTAAGACCCATAGGGAGTCCCGATGACCCCTTTTAACACATTGGAATGCTCAAGTGTGTCTGAAGGGGTCCTAAGACCCCTTAAGACACACTTGACCCCTTTTGACAAATTGGACTGCTCAAGTGTATCTTAAGGGTTCCTACGACCCCTTAAGACACACTTGAGCATTCCAATATGTCAAAAGGGGTCATGGGGACTCCCTAGGGGTCGTAACACATGATAAGGCATACTATGACCCCTAGGGAGTCATGATGACCCCTTTTGACACATTGGAATGCTCAAGTGTGACCCCTTAAGACACACTTGAGCATTCCAATGTGTGAAAAGGGGTCATCAGGACTCCCTAGGGGTCCTAACATGTGATAAGGTGTAGTAGGACCCCTAGGGAGTCCCCATGACCCTTTTTGAAACATTTGAATGCTCAAGTGTGTCTTAAGGGGTCTTAGGACCTCTTAAGACACACTTGAGCACTCCAATGTGTCAAAAGGGGTCATGGGGACTCCCTAGGGGTCCTAACATGTGATAAGGTGTACTAGGACCCCTAGAGAGTCCCCATGAGCCCATTTGACACATTGGAATGCTCAAGTGTGTCCGAAAGGGTGATGGGGACTCCTTAGGGGTCGTAGTATGCCTTATCACATGTTAGGACCCCCTGGGATTCCCCATGACCCCTTTTGACACATTGGAATGCTCAAGTGTGTCTTAAGGGTTCCTAAGACCTCTTAAGATACACTTGAGCATTCCAATGTGTCAAAAGGGGTCATGGGAACTCCCTAGTGGTTGTAACACATGATAAGGTGTACTAGGACGCCTAGGGAGTTCTTATGACCCCTTTTGAAACATTGGAATGCTCAAGTGTGTCTTAAGGGGTCTTAGGACCTCTTAAGACACACTTGAGCATTTCAATGTGTCAAAAGGGGTGATGGGGACTCCCTAGGGGTCTTAATGTGTGATAAGGCATACTAGGACCCCCAGGGAGACCCCATAACCCCTTTTGACACATTGGAACGCTCAAGTGTGTCCGAAGGGGTCCTAGGACCTCTTCGGACACACTTGAGAATTCCAATGTGTCAAAAGGGGTCATGGGGACTCCCTAGGGTTTCCCCCTTTGGACACACTTGAGCATTCCAATGTGTCAAAAGGGGTCATAGGGACTCCCTAGGGATCCTAGTATGCCTTATCACATGTTAGGACCCCTAGGGAGTCCCATGAACCCTTTTAACACATTAAAACTCTCAAGTGTGTCTTAAGAGGTCCTAAGACCCCTTAAGACACACTTGAGCTTTCTAATGTGTCAAAAGGGGTCATGGGGATTCCCTAGGTTTCCTAACACGTGATAAGGCATACTAAGACCCCTATGGAGTACCCATGACCCATTTTGACACATTGGAAAGTTGAAGTGTGTCTTAAGGGGTCTTAGGACACCTTAAGACACACTTAAGTGTTCCAATGTGTCAAAAGTAGTCATGGGGACTCTCTAGGGGCCCAAACGCATGTTAAGGCATACTAGGACCCCTAGGGAGTCTCCATGACCTTGTTTGACACATTGGAACACTCAAGTGTGTCTTAAGGGGTCTTAGGACCCCTTAAAACACACTTGAGCATTCCAATGTGTCAAACAGGGTCATAGGGACTCCCTAGGGGTCCTAACCTGTGATAAGGCATACTAAGACCCCTAGGGAGTCCCCATGACCCCTTTTGACACATTGGAATGTTCAAGTATGTCTTAAGGGGTCTTAGGACCTCTTAAGACACACTTGAGCATTCCAATATGTCAAATGGGGTCATGGGGACTCCCTAATAGTCCTAACATGTGATATGGCATACTAGGACCCCTAGGGAGTCCCCATGACCCATTTTGACATATTGGAATGCTCAAGTGTGTCTTAAGGGGTCCTAAGACCCCTTAAGACACACTTAAGCATTCCAATGTGTCAAAAGGGGTCATGGGGACACCCTAGGTGTCCTAACACATGATAAGGTGTACTAGGACCCCTAGGGAGTTCCCATGATGCCTTTTGACACATTGGAACACTCAAGTGTGTCTTAAGGGATCCTAGGACCCCTTAAGACACACTTGAGTATTGCAATGTGTCAAATGGGGTAATGGGGACTCCCTAGGGGTCCTAACACATAATAAGGTGTACTGTGACCCCTAGGGAGTCCCCATGACCACTTTTGACACATTGGAATGCTCAAGTGTGTCTTAGGGGGTCCTAGGACCCCTTAAGACACACTTCAGAATTCCAATGTGTCAAAAGCGGTCATGGGGACTCCATAAGGGTCTGAAAGCTTGATAAGGTGTACTAGGACCCCTAGGGAGTCCCCATGACCCCTTTCGACACATTGGAATGGTCAAGTGTGTCTTAAGGGGTCCTATGACCCCTTAAGACACACTTACAAGTTCCAATGTGTCAAAAGGGCTCATGGTGACTCCCTAAGGGTCCTAACACATGATAAGGCATACTAGGACCCCTAGGGACTCTCCATGACCCCTTTTGACACATTGGAACACTCAAGTGTGTTTTAAGGGGTCCTACGACCCCTTAAGACCCACTTGAGCATTCCAATGTGTCAAAAGGGGTCATGGGGTCTCCCTATGGGTCCTAACATGTGATAAGGCATACTAGGACCCCTAGGGAGTCCCCATGAAACCTTTTGACACATTGGAACACTAAAGTTTGTCTTAAGGGGTTGTAGGACACCTTAAGACAAACTTGAGTGTTTGAATGTGTCAAAAGGGGTCATGGGGACTCCCTAGGACCCCTTAAGACAAACTTGAGTGTTCCAATGTGTCTAAAGGGGTCATGGGGACTCCCTAGGGGTCCTAACATGTGATAAGGCATACTAGGACCCCTAGGGAGTCCCGATGACCCATTTTGACATAGTGGAATGCTCAAGTGTGTCTTAAGGGGTCTTAGGAACCCTTAAGACACACTTGAGTGTTCTAATATGTCAAAAGGGATCATGGGGACTCCCTAGGGGTCCTAACATGTGATAAGGTGTACTTGGACACCTAGGGAGTCCCCATGACTACTTTTGACACATTGGAATACTCAAGTGTGTCTTAAGGGGTCTTAGGACCTCTTAAGACACACTTGAGAGTTCCAATGTGGGGTCTTAGGACCTCTTAAGACACACTTGAGAGTTCCAATGTGTCAAAAGGGGTCATGGGGACTCCTTAGGGGTCCTAACACATGATAAGGCATACTAGGACCGCTAGGGAGTCCTGATGACCCCTTTTGACTCATTGTAATGCTCAAGTGTGTCCGACGGGGTCCTAAGACCCCTTAAAACACACTTGAGCCATTTTGACAAATTGGAATGCTCAAGTGTGTCTTAAGGGGTCCTACAACACCTTAAGACACACTTGAGTGTTCTAATGTGTCAAAAAGGGTTACGGGGACTCCCTAGGGGTCCTAACATGTGATAAGGTGTACTAGGACCCCTAGGGAGTCCCCATGACCCCTTCAGACACACTTGAGTGTTCCAATGTGTCAAACAGGGTCATGGGGACTCCCTAGGGGTCCTAGTATGCCTGATCACATGTTAGGACCCCTGGGGAGTCCCCATGACCCCTTTTGACACATTGGAATGCTCAAGTGTGTCTTAAGAGGTCTTAGATGCTCAAGTGTGTCTTAAGAGGTCCTAAGACCTCTTAAGACACCCTTGAGCATTCCAATGTGTCAAAAGGGGTCATGGGGACTCCCTAGGGGTCCTAAGGTGTGATAAGATGTACTAGGACCCCTAGGGAGTCCCCATGACCCCTTTTGAAACATTGGAACACTCAAGTGTGTCATAAGGGGTCTTAGGAAGACCTCTTAAGGCACACTTGAGCATTCCAATGTGTCAAAAGGGGTCATGGGGACTCACTAGGGGTCTTAACATGTGATAAGGTGTACTAGGACCCCTAGGGAGTCCCCATGACCGCTTTTGAAATATTGGAACACTCAAGTGTTTCGTAAGGGGTCTTAGGACTTCTTAAGACAAACTTGAGTGTTCCAATGTGTCAAAAGGGGTCATGGGAACTCCCTAGGGGTCTTAATGTGTGATAAGGTGTACTAGGACCCCTAGGGAGTCCCCATGACCCCTTTTGACACATTGGAATGCTCAAGTGTGTCCAAAGGGGTCCTAGGACCCCTTAAGACACACTTGAGCATTCCAATGTGTCAAACGGGGTCATGGGGACTCCTTATGGGTCCTAGTATGCCTTATCATGTGTTAGGACCCCTAGGGAGTCCCCATGACCCCTTTTGACACATTGGAATGCTCAAGTGTGTCTTAAGGGGTCTTAGGACCTCTTAAGACACACTTGAGCATTCCAATGTGTCAAAAGGGGTCATGGAGACTTCCTAGGGGTCCTAACATGTGATAAGGCATAGTAGGACTCCTAGGGAGTCCCCATGACTCTGTTTGACACATTGGAATGCTCAAGTGTGTCTGAAGGGGTCCTAAGACCCCTTAAGACATACTTGAGCCCTTTTGACAAATTGGAATGCTCAAGTGTGTCTTAATTGGTCCTATGACCCCTCAAGACACACTTGAGCATTCCAATGTGTCAAAAGGGGTCATGCGGACTCCCTTGGGCTTCTAACATGTGATACGGCATACTAAGACTCCTAGGGAGTCCCCATGGCCCCGTTTGACACATTGGAGTGCTAAAGTGTGTCTTAAGGGGTCATACGACCCCTTAAGACACACTTGAGCATTCCAATGTGTCAAAAGGGGTCACAGGGATTCCCTAGGGGTCCTAATGCGTGATCCAATGTGTCAAAAGGGGTCATGGGGACTCCCTAGGGGTCCTAATGTGTGATAAGGCATACTAGGACCCCTAGGGAATCCTTGTGACCCTTTTTGACACATTGGAATGCTCAAGTGTGTCTTAAGTGGTCGTAGGACCCCTTAAGACACACTTGAGCATTCCAATGTGTGAAAAGGGGTCACGGGGACTCCCTAGGGGTCCTCGTAGGACCACTTAAGACACACTTGAGTGTTCCAATGTGTCAAAAGGGGTCACAAGGATTCCCTAGGGGTTCTAGTATGCCTTATCATGTGTTAGGACCCATAGGGAGTCCCCATGAACCCTTTTGACACATTGGAATGCTCAAGTGTGTCTGAAGGGGTCCTAGGACCCCTTAAGACACACTTGAGCATTCCAATGTGTCAAAAGGGGTCATTGTGACTTCCTATGGGTCCTAATGTGTGATAAAGCATAGTAGGACCCCGAGGGAGTCTCCATGACCCCTTTTGACACATTGGAATGCTCAAGTGTGTCCGAAGGGGTCCTAGGACCCCTTAAGACACTTGAGCATTCCAATGTGTCAAAAGGGGTCATGGGGACTTCCTAGGGGTCCTAACATGTGATAAGGTGTACTAGGACCCCTAGGGAGCCACCATGACCCCTTTTGACACATTAGAATGTTCAAGTGTGTCTTAAGGGGTCCTAAGACCCCTTAAGACACACTTGAGCATTCCAATGTGTCAAAAGGGGTCATGGGGACTTGCTATGGGTCCTAACATGTGATAAGGCATACTAGGACCCCTAGGGAGTCCACATGACCCAAATGAGATGTTAGTGCGTGACTTCTTGCTAATACTACTCTTTCACCAAATCCAGATTTCAACCCTTTTGTGGATCTACAGTCTCAATCGCGAGCCCACAGAATTGGCCAAGATAAAAATGTGATTGTATATCAACTAATTACAAAATGTTTAGTGGATGAGAAAATATTGCAACAATCAAGAAGAAAATTGGCTATGGAAAATCTAGTTATGAATTCTGTTAAGAATGAAACTATTAAGGAATTACATGAATTACAAACCATGAAAATAACCTTCTACAACAAAGAACATTCAAGCTATAGAATTTATTAACTCTGAAATTAAACATCTTATCAGCATTCATGGAAGAGATTTCATTAGCATCCATGGAAGAAATTTCATTAAAACTTCAGACAAAATCATCTAAAAAAATTCATTAACTTCAGGCGAAATCATTTAAGACGGACAAAAAAAAAATCATATTACTCAGAAATGGCAGAGAAAGAAAATGAGATAAACCAAATTTATCAAATTCTTGCAACCCACAGCTTCTCTCCGAGTGCAAAATGACAATCCATGGATCCAAAATTACAGTAAAAATTAAATTCTTCGAGTAAGTCATTCAGAAATGCACAGAATACTGTAACGGATGATGATTTATAGAGAATTTATGATGGACTATGCTTTGCAAAAGCCTACAATCCCTGCCATATCTCAGAGTACTGATGAGAAGCAATGGCGAAAGTCTGAGACAGAGGCAGCGCTGGCATTGAGGTGGCAAGACATTCTTCATAATATCGGGGAAGCACCATTGAAATTGCAAGGCTTTCCTCATAATGTCGCATCGTCGCTGATCTCTTCTTTAAATTTATTAATGCGGTCAATTGTACGATGCCTGCATAATTTCTAGTACAACTACTCATTTTACCAAACCCTTCCTTGCTCTCCATAATCTTTGGTCAGTTCAAAGGTCCATCCGGTTGTTCTTGTTTAACCTCCCAATGACTCTGTTGAGCTACCAGATTATCAACAGGCGTGGTACAATTGTCCGATGCCAGAATCTATTTTGAGAACCTTTGCAATTTAGCATTCCGCTTGAAAAGCTAGGGAAAGATACCATTTCAAAGCCACAAGTGGTGGAAACAGAGTGATTCTCTTGCCCTCTGCTTCTATAATCCGCCTCCAGTGAACTATTCTTCAAAGCCTCCATTTCTGCGTAGGTAGGGTTTTCAGCGCCTATAAAAGGCACAACTATGCCCCTGTAGGGACTCATGCTCATGCTCAGAATCATATTAAATAATATTTAAAATGTAAAATGTATATTATATAATATTTAATATATAATATATAATCTAATATATAGTTTTTGATATTAATATATAATTAAATAATATTTAATGTAACATGTATATTATATAATATTTAATATATATAATATATAATCTAATATATAGTTTTTAATATTAATATATATTAAATAATATTTAATGTAAAACATATATTATATAACATTTAATATATAATTGATATTATATAATATTTAATATATCTAATATATATCTAATATATATAACTAATATATAGTTTATGAAGGATGGAGAAATGGGAGGGAGAAAGTGAAGGCAAAGTGAAAATTCAAAAAATTTTCGTCATATTCGAGTGAATATCGGGTACCCGATTAGGCTCGGTATTGCTTTGTGCACCAAACCTACATGGTCAACTATTGGAATGTCTCAAATATGTGTTTTTTCCCTGTTTCTTTGAGTTCCAGACTTTGACAATGTAGCTGATGACTTTTTTTCACCCGAATTTGATAAAATGAAAATGGTATCTTAAGGAGATTATCAGCTTTCTATCGATATAATTGCTGTCAAATTTTGAATTCGGTAAGTAATTATTAGTTATTTTCTAATTGAGCTACCTCTAAAGTACTGGTTTATTTATTGATTGAAAAATGACTATAACTTTCAAACGGTATAACATTTTTGAAATCCAAAAAATGTGTCACATTCTATGCTTCGCCTACTATAAGGAATTTTTTTTTTTTTGAATTTTGTAAAGTTTTGAATGAGTTAAGGTGGTCAGACATGGGAGTTTTTTTATTCTAAAAATGTTGTAGCAGAAATTTTATAATTAATTTTTTTTTGGAATAAAATTACAAAAAAATATGCATCACATCTGGGCATGAGTCTACTACTTATATATAAAATCTTATAATAAAATATTATCATTTGATTATGATTAAGGTGGTCAGACATATACCTACTTCTTATATTTTTCCTAAAATTTTTGTATTGCTGCATTGAAATCTATACTTTTCACCAATCATACTAACTTTTTCTCAAAAAAGGCCTAGTAGTTTAGTAACTACATTCAATTTTCTATAGATTCTATTCTTACAACTTTTTGATATTAGGTTCATAGCTAGTTGAAATTTTCACGTCAAGTTGACTAACCCTGATTTGCCAATTTTTCATTGCCACTTAAGGGCATAGTTTGGCCCCTCATGATCTTGCACATACCCATGATTTGAATGGAGGTGATTCTTCTTCAAAATTTGAAGAATGGATTGCTAATGTAGTGAATGCTACAAAGGAATAAGGTCAAGATATAACAACGAAGGAAAATGAACTTTCACAATCTCCACAGTTATGGGCTATGCATTTTAGTGGAAGGCGGGCCTATGCTAGTCATTTGAGAGTGGAATAAAAAGACAAAGGAAAGACAAATTATGAATATGTTGTTAGTATTGATTTTCTTCATGAAACTAAGAAGAAATTTTATATTAGATTCATCAAAGAAATTATTCAAGTGGATTTTGGTAAAAAAATGGTCCTATATTATTAAAATATAAGATGATTTGACCATCCATAGTACATATTTCCTCTTCAAATTAACTAACTATTTCTAACTAAATATACAAGAATCCCAATCTGGCCATATGTCATTCAAATAGAGTCTTTTTTTATCATAACACACAGTATTACATTGTCTATTTTTATTAGTTACTACTTAGTAACTGTTAATGCCCTCCAAACCGACTATAGGACTATGGATGTATTTAAGGGTATAAATTGTCCCCTTGTTTATCAATACAATTGTCAAGTTTTCATAATTCGCTAACATCTCATTTGAAACCAGATCTTTTTTCTTTGTTCCTCAGGTCCGGATGGGTTCCCTATGTTCTTTTTTCAAAAATTATGGCATATTATTGGAGTGGACATTAGCAATGTTGTTAAAGAATTCTTTGGAGCCACATCTTTTCTTAAAGAGATTAATGCGACCTTT
The DNA here is from genome assembly GCA_027943335.1 of Chamaecyparis obtusa. Classification (NCBI taxonomy): domain Eukaryota; kingdom Viridiplantae; phylum Streptophyta; class Pinopsida; order Cupressales; family Cupressaceae; genus Chamaecyparis; species Chamaecyparis obtusa. Next base: position 179,893 of record BSBK01011111.1, on the reverse strand, counting down.
CTTGCTCTGATTCCTAAGAAACCTAGAGCTGATTCGGTGGATTCCTTCAGACCTATTAGCTTGTGTAATTCTGTGTACAAAATTCTTTCCAAAGTTTTAACCTCTCATTTGGTGGTTATTCTCCCTCAGATTATCTCTCCTCAGCAAAGTGGTTTTGTGCCTAGCAAGCAGATTCTTGATTTGATTATGAAGGTTCATGAGGTTATCCACTCCACTAAAGTTTCTCTTAACTCTGGTTTTCTTCTGAAATTGGATCTTTTGAAGGCATATGATTGGGTGGACTGGGACTTGTTGATCAAGGTTTTGAGATCCTTTGGTTTTGGTGACAAATTCCTCAAATTTATTTTTCAGCTCATTAGCACTTCAACTACTGTTATTCTGATCAATGATTCCCCTTCTAGATTCTTCAAACCCTCTAGGGGTCTTAGGTAGGGAGATCCTCTCTCTCCAATCCTTTTTTCTATCATGGTTGAATATCTAGGGCACCTTCTTCAGAAGATTGTCTCCACTGGGTCTTTCAAAGGTCTTTCCCCTTCTTTGACTTCTAGTCCCTATTCTCATGAATAGTTTGTGGATGACACTATCATTATGGGTTTCTCTTCTATTATTGGCCTTCTTGTTGGTCTCAAACCTTTGGACTCCTTTTGGGATGGCATTATTGATAGATTCAACAAGAAGTTGGCTAGCTGGAAAGGATCCCTTCTTAGTCAAGTAGGTAAACTTTAGCTCTTAAAGACCTCTTTGCAAAGCCTCCCTGTCTATGCTCTTAGCATTTTTAAGATTCCTGGTAAACACACTAATATTATTGAAAAAATCCAAAGAAAATTCTTGTGGTCAGGAGTGGAAGATAAAAAGAGACTTGCTTTAGTGTCCTGGGACAGGGTTTGTACTCCTAAAAAGTGGGGGGGTTGGGAATTTGCCCTATAAGAGTTACTAATATGGCATTGCTGGCTAAACAGACTTGGAGAATTTTGGGGGAAAAAAGAGAATGGAATGAAATCATCCATAGAAAATATCTCTTCTCTTTCTGCCATATTTTTGAATTTTGGGAAACGAATTTGAAATTGCAAGGTTCTTTTATTTGGAACAGTATCCAGAATGCTAAGGAAGCGGCTTTTAAAGGGGTCAAGTGGTTTTCAGGAAATTGTAGAAGGATTTGGTTTTGGGAGGATTTCTGGATTAAAGGTTGTCCCCTAAGATATGTCTCTTCTTTTCAACCTTTCATCAATCAGTGCATTCAGAGATTTGGAGCCAGGGTTAGGGACTATTGGAGGAGTGGCTCATGGATTGACCTCTCCCTAGTGGATGAAACACTTAAGCCTTTGATGCTAGATCTTATGATCTGGAAGGCTAAGGATTCTAGAGAAGATGAGCTACTTTGGGGTATTCTTCCTTCTGGTATCTTCACGGTGGCTTCCTGTTCTGAGCTATTATTGAAACAACTGAATCCTCTCCATTTTTGGGCTCAGGTGTGGGATAAAAGTTTGATTCCTAAAATTAATATTTTTTTCTGGTTGGTTTTATAGAATAAAATTCTTACAATAGACAACCTCTAGAAACTGGGCATGATTTTGAGCAATAGGTGCTTCTTGTGTAAAAAAGATGAGGAATCGGTCTTTCACCTTGCCATTGATTGTAGTTTTGTCTGGGAAGTTTGGAATCTTTTATTACACTACTGGCAGATTAACTAGTTTTTTCCCAACAACATGGACAACTTTTGTATACAGTGGAGAAAAGATGAGTTCCCTATGGATCAACATTTGTGGAATATCATAGCCCCCCATGTGATATGGAGGTCATGGAAAGAACACAATGACATAGTCTTCAAGAATATTAAAATTCCACCTAAGGTGATAGCTGAGAAGATTAAGAGAAGCATTAAGGAAAACTAAAAAATGTCAACTCGTAGGTTGCTGGATTTCAATGCTGGTGATTTGAGCGCGGGGATTACTAATAAAAACCCTAATCCTAGGGAGAATGCCATCTGGCTTTCTCCTTTGCCAGGATGGATAAAAATAAATTTTGGTGGCGCTACGAAGGGAAACCCGGGCCCTATGGGTTATGGTGGTCTCATTCATGGTGACATGGCTAATTGTTTGGCTATGATGGAGATGCCTATTAGGGTGCAAAGAAACCACATGGTAGAGGCCATGGCCCTTCTTCGACTCTTAAAATTGTCAAGAAAAATATGGCTTAGAATGTTTGGATCAAGGGTGATTCTGTAAATATTTTAAGATGCATCAGTGACAAGACTAAGCCATCATGGTCCATTAAGGAGATAATCAAGGAGGCTAGGGTTATTATTAAATCCTTTAAGTAGGTCATTGTATCTCACATTTACCAGGAAGGGAATTGTACTACTGATGAGCTAGCCAACTTTGCGGTTAAATCCAAGGATATCATGATTTGGCATGATTATGGAAATCTCACCGTAGATATGAAAGCCAAATTGGCCTTTAACAGGTCCCAAAGCAAAAGGGTGGATTGGGTGTATCTTGAGAAGTTATGATGATTAGACACATTTTAGAGAAATAGGGAAAAATGATTACAGAAAGTGGTGCCTTTCCCAAGAGAACTAATTATAGACATGAGTTAACTTTTGTTAACTTCAATGTTGCCTATTACCTCAACAATTGGTATTTCTCTGCTATTACGAATGTCTTTGTTAGCTTTGAGATCATGGGAGGAGGGCTTAATCGTAAAGAGCCTAAGGATTGTGTGAAATGGAAAACTATGCTGGAGGTCTAGGCTATCCTCACTAAGGGGGGTCTTACCACCTACATGGAGCGACTGTAAGGGGTGAAAGATAGTCCCATGAAGTTGTTTGTTGATTCTTGGAGAGATGGGGCTGTCACTATTGCCGGTATCACAGTGAACATTATGGAGGAACTCATTGGTGAGGTGTCTGGGCTTAGTACTAAGGGCATCAAATTTTACCATGACAAGAAAGTCTCACTAAAGGCCATCCGGTGCTTTCCCAAAAGCAAAGAGGAAAAGAAAATTCTGGTGAAAGAGTCTGGTGGATGCTATGATGTGGCTTCATTCAAAGAAATCTGGGCAACGGTAATGATGGTGATAATGGAATATGTTACCCTAAAAGATAGGTTCAAATAGGCCCATTCCTACCATTTTGTGTTGCTCTGTCATTTCTGTTATAAAATTAGGGTGTCCCTGCCTTACTATATTCTTTGGTCCCTTTATCTAAGTATTTCCCAGCATATGAAGAAGGAGAAGAAACCCATTCTTCATGAAGGGTTGATTCTTCTAATTGTTGAACATATTAAGAAGACTGCCAGTGCTAGCCCTGTCATTTCCCCATCCAAAAATGGTTCGGGTAAGAAAAGAATTAGGGAAATGGTAGCTAAAGAAGAGATTCCTTCAGGTAAAAAGTTAAGAAAGGATAAGGAAGTTGCTATGGATACAGATACCTATGTTGATAGTGTGGAAGGTTATGATAACATGGCCAATTCTACTGAGGAAGATAGTTACTCATCCACCCCGATCTTGAAGATGGCTTTGAGGGAAAATGACAACACTAAAGAAGAGGCTACAAGTACTATGGAAATGGGCAATACCTCTAGAATCAAGATTAACAATGAGGATGATAAGAATGAGGAGGATGTTGGTGGTCAGAAGGTGCCTATTTTGGTGGACTATGATAGTTCTAAAGATCATGACATGCCCATCTCCCCTAATTTGGAAGTGGTCATGGAGGTTAGGTCGGATACTTAGAAGGATGCCATGAAGGTGGAGAAAACTTCCCCTGATGTGGAGATGGCTTCACCTAGTGTGGAGAAAGCAAATGATCCTGGCAATTCTCAGAACATTCCTTTCATTAAAATTGTGGACATGCAAGAATGGAATGTTCAACTGCTAAGGGAAGATATAGATGATAAAATTGACCCCCCCTTTGGGGTCCTCCAAATTTCTAAGGTTGCTTCCATGTATTCTTTTCGATTACTAAAATGGGTTTTCCAAGAAATCAAGAATTTAAACTTAAAGTATCACTCCATTTCCGCTAAAGTGGATTCCCTATAGGAAAAGCTAGAGTCTGGTTTAAAAATTGTAGAGGGGTATGTGTAGGATCATGGTATACCAAACTATGGCCTTAAGTGGCAATGAAAAATAAAAAAATTAGGGTTAGTCAACTTGACATAAAAGGTTGAACATCTTATGAACCTTATGTGAAAAAGTTGTAACAATAGAATCTATAGAAAATTGAATGTAGTTTCTAAACTACTAGCCCTTGTTTGAAATTTTTTTTGTCTAATATTTCAAAATTTTAGATTTCAATCCAGTACTATGAAAATTTCAGGAAAAAGATAAAAAGTACATGTATGTTTGACCACCTTAATCATAATGAAATAATGATATATTTTCCCAAGATTCTAGATATAAGTAGTAGACTCATGCTCGGATGTGATGCATATTTTTTTATAATTTTTGGTCAAATAAATAATTAATTATGAATTTTCTGCTACAACTTTTTCAAAATAAAAAAACTCTCGTGTTTGACCACCTTAACTAATTTAAAATTTTACCAAATTCAAATTTTTTTTTCTTATAGTAACCGAAGCATAGAATGTGACACATCTTTTGGATTTCAAAAAGGTTAAAGGGTTTGAAAGTTATAGTTATTTTTCAATTAGTATGTCAGTTACAACTATAAAGATAACTCAATTGAAAAATAAGTAATAATTAAATTTGACAGCAATTATATCGATGGAAAGCTAATAATTTCTTTAAGAAAGCCTATTCATTTCATTAATTTCAGGTGAAAAAATACTCGTCGGCTACATGGTCAAAGTCTTGGTATTAGGAACTATCTCCTAAAACATGCCTAAAGGGTTGACCACCCACGTTGGGTAATGCCGAAGCAAATACCAAGCCTAATCAGATATCCGATATTTTTGGATATTTGATATTTTTGAATATCCGATATTTTAAGATATTTTGAAATTTCAAATACCCCGCTTTTCCCAAATTCAAGTTTCATAATAAATGTTATTTTTTAATATTAATATTAATTGTGTTATAAATTAAGTTGTATTCTTTTTATGTTAATATTAATTCTAGTTTCATATTAAATTATATTTTTGTTATGTTAATATTAATTTCATTTTAAATATTAATATTAAATAATAATAGCTCAGCATAAATATTTATATTAGTATGTATTATATTATTTGATATACAAAATGATTTCAAAAAAATACCTGCATAGTTGATTTGAGGACAAACAGTTTCAGCCCAAATCCTCTTGAAAATATCTAGCATAGGATTTTTCTATAGACTCCTTGTAATTTCGGTGGTCTGTTATACTGAATAAGTAGATGTCAATGGACTTCCCCTCAATTGAATACAATTAATTAATTTTTTAACTCCTAAATTTCACACAGTTGAAGAACCGCCATATGCTCATCATCTGTTCTAGAAACTAACAGTGGCATAAAAATTGATGTAAGAACATTTCAGGTACATTGTCCACAAAAAGGTATATGAAACCTTTAAATATACATTAAAAAGTGGAGCTGAAGGCTCTAGATGAGAGAGAGAGAGAGAGAGAGAGAGAGAGAGAGAGAGGTCATGAGGACTTCCTAGGTGTCCTAATGTGTGATAAGGGGCAATAGGACAACAAGGAAGTCCCAAGACCGCTTTCGACACAATAGAACCCTCAAATGTGTCCTCAGGGGTCATAGGACCCCTTAGAACACACTTGACCATTCAAATGCATCAGAAGGGGTCATTGGGACTTCCTAGGTGTCAAAAAGTACCCCTTATCATGCGTTAGGACCCTTAGGTAGTCCTCATGACCCCTTTTGACACATTTCAATTCTCAAGTGTGTCCTAAGGGGTCGTAGGACCCCTTAGGACACACTTGAGGGTTCTAATGTTTCAAAAGGGGTCATGAGAACTTCCTAGGGGTTGTAACGCATGATAAGGTGTAGAAGGACACCTAGGAAGTCCTCATGACCTCTTTCAACACATTTTAATGCTCAACTATGTCGTAACAAGTTGTGGGACCCCTTAGGACACACTTGAGGGTTCTAATGTGTCAAATGGGGTTCAAATGGGGTCATAAAGACTTCCTAAGGGTCCTAACGCATGATAAGACATACTAGGACCTTAGAAAGTCTCATGTCCCCTTTCAACACATTTGAATGCTCAAGTGTGTCTTAAGCAGTCGTAGGACCCCTTAGGACACACTTGAGGGTTCTAATATGTCAAATGGGGTCATGAGGACTTCTCAGGGGTCCTAATGCATGATAAGGCATACTAGGACCCCTAGGAAGTCCTCAAGACCCCTTTCAACACATTGAAATACTCAAGTGTGTCCTAAGGGGTCATAGGACCCTTTAGGACATGCTTGAGGGTTCTAATGGGTTGAATAGGGTCATGAGGACTTCTTAGAGGTCCTAACGCGTGGCAAGGTGTACTAGGACCCATAGGAAGTCCTCACGACCCCTTTTAACACATTTGAAAGCTCAAGTGTGTCCTAAAGAGTCATATGACCCCTTAGGACACACTTGAGGGTTCTAATGTGTCGAATGGGGTAATGAGGACTCCCTAGGGTTCTTAACATGTGATAAGGCCTTCTAGGACCCCTAGGAACTCCTCATGACCCCTTTTGACACATTTGAATGCTCAAGTGTGTCTTAAGGAATCATAGGACCCCTTAGGACACACTTGAGAGTTCTAATATGTCGAATGGGGTCATGAGTGTATGCACCCTAAAATGGTCGCCTAGACTTTGGGCCCCATTTATTCGATTTATCAATCCTGAATCATTTTGATCAATAATCAATATTTTCAACATTATCAATTTCTTGATCAAATCTTAATTCAATCATATATTGGATTTTTATCCTTGGGCTAACCATTTATCCTAAGTCTTTATTTGATTAAAAGGAATATTTCCTCCCCTTTTGATTAAATAAAAAGCCCCCACTTTCCTCTTTTCCTAAGTTGCACAAATAAAGTATTATTCATATTTTATAAAAAGGAGAAAAGCACTTTTTGTCTCATATGGATATAAAGTCAACTCCTATTTTCTCATTGGAGGATACTTGTGCACATGGATTGCTCCTCTTTCAAGCTCCACCGCTGATTAAGACTTTTTTGCCTCTTAATCTCCATGGTCCATTTCACCTCATTTCTTATAAAAGGAGAGCTCTCTCCTCTATTTGGATATCCACTTGTTTTATGCTAATGTTATGCTGCAGGTTTTAGGTGCATTTGGAGTTTGAAGACATTGAAGACTTGCTTCATTGCATCATCTAGTTCATATTAGTTGCATAATAATGGCATTCTTATTGTAGATTTCCTTTTATGCAATTGAATAAGCTCACATAAGCTAAATAGGAGGCATTGTAATCCATTGCTATTTCCTTTCATAGATTAGTTACATTGTACTTTCCATTTTCATAGCATAGCTTGCACATTTGCATCTTCATTTAGTTGCATTGCATTACATTTCATAGTGATTCTTAGAGATATTGGCATTGTTGCCCTTGTCTTCATTTAGAATCTCTCATTGTGTGGTTGACTAGCAAGGTCACAAGCTTGTAGCTCTAGCTGAGAGCAAACACATCATAGTCCCTTGCAACTCCATGCATAGAGAGCTATGAGCCGCTTTGTGAGGCCTCATTCTTGAGCAACCTTGCATGTAATGGTTCATAGAAGTGCACCATTTTAGTGTGTACATTTTTGGCGCCCACCATGGGGCTGAGTAGATTAGCTTTGTCCTTTTAATTCTGCATTTTTCATCAAAATTTTTGTCAATTTTTGGCTTGATTTTCAGTCTCTATTTTTTTTCCTTAGAGTATCACGCGATACTTCTCAAAAATATTGCGTGATATACCTTTGTATAGCGGTGCGACACTTCGCGCGAAAGAAGAATCGCCCGCCAGTACTGAGAAATATCACCTGTTATCGGGCGAAGTATCGCCTGCCCATAGTGAGAAGTATCGCCTAGACTGAGAAATATCACGTGACTGTAGGAAACTGTGTCGCGCGATACTGGTGAAGTCTGAGAAATATTGCCTAGTCTGACAAAGACTTGCATTTCCAATTTTCTCATCCGAATTTGATTATTTTAGCTTGTTGTTTTGTTTTGCTGTGTTTAGTTAGGTCTAACCTGCATCTTTTAGCTTAAATCTATCAGTTTATTGCATGTTTACATTTAGATTTTGATTTTGTTAACATTGTGGGTCTAACAAGTTGTGTTTTTAGGTGCTCTCCTTTGCTTGAAAATTGCTAAAAATGCATGTCAAAGAGGGCTACTAACAGTTTTTGTAGGGCTGCCCAAGCATAAAAATAAAAATAAAAATTTCTTGCTTGTTTGTTTGCTTTCTTTTCAAGTGTGGCATTCACTAATTGTAGTAAGAATCTTAATACCTTGTGAAAGGGATCTCGAGGTGGTAGGAGAACTATGCTCTTCACCTTTAGGTGAACCAGAAAATCTTGACCCATCTTAAGGTTTTGGAAGCAAGGGAGTAATTGAACCTCTTTGCTTGGTGTGTTTGGGAGAGATTCTTGAGATAGGGGAGTATGATCTTCACCCTTGTGGTGAACCAAAAACCTTGAACCTCAAGAGTTGATCTATTCTTTGTTTAGTTTAGGATCCTTTAGCGGGCCTACTCTTGAGCAATCAAGAGGAACGACTCAAGTGGGGACAACCTTGTCATCATTTTCCTTGGTGGCAAGTGATTCCAACTCACTATAATCTCAAGGCTATCAAGGACACCAAAAACCTTGGTAGACATAACACTTGTCTTTGTTTGATGTGAGTAGCTCATGGGATTGCGACCATGGGGAAAACATTGAACAAGAATGCTTAAGGTACTCTTGAGGCCACGAAGTCCTAGTCCTTTATGAGGAGCAAGAGGGGTGTTGTGAACGGAAATCCTTATTAAGAACCATTAGATAGAAGCCACCTTATTTTAGCCCCTTATCTCCATAGTGCAAGGATTGATCCAAGTGGTTTACCCGGATCACCTTAAGATACTCACCATATGTGTCCCTTTGGTTGTGTCATTTGACATTTCCATGACAAAGCCAACATCTCTTGTGGGTAACCACTTGGTGTGAGGTGAGGGGGCATCAAGTTGTGGGCTAAGTTGGTAAGTATTGAGCCTTGACCTTTTAAGATAGATATTGCTTGAGGTGTCTTCGATTGTGTGATGCCAGTGTAAACGTTCTCAACATACAAACAATCGGTAGCATTCATAGGGTGCAATTTTATTTTTGATATCACAAGTGTTTGTCTTGGTAAGGTTGTTTTTGCCCTTGTTTCAAATGTTTGAGACCATGTCTTGATCCCTTACTGTTTGCAAACCTGCTGAAATTTTGCTGACATTTGAAAAGATCAATCCTCAGACTGGAAATTTTGACCGAACAGACCCAAAAATGCAAATTTTACACAATTCTGGTCAAGAGTTAAACAAATCTGCAACAGTATCACACATTGTAAAGTGAAGTATCACGCGATACTTCACACTTGCTAGAAATATCGCCTGCTTTGAAGAGAAATATCATGCAATAGTTCACCCCTGATGGACTATCGCCTGACCTGCCTGGAGTATATCGCCCGCCAGTACTAAGAAGCATCGCCTAGCATCATGCGAAGTATCGCGTGGTTATAGGTTTATCGCCCCAGTAGCCTAGAGTATATCGCCTGGTTTATTTCTGCCGTGCTTAAATTTTGGTCAGTTTCAGTTATTGTCAATCAGGCTAGGTCTTAGAGTAGGCTTCTCACCCTGACGTTTGAGACCTGTCTTGACTCCAAATTTCTGGTTTTTAGTCCTCCGGGATAGCATCCTTCGATTTATGAAATCACTTTGGAATAACCGTCAAGTTAGAAGGCCATTCTTGGTGCCAAGGTTCATCTTTAAGATTGTTAGCTACATTCTTGGAAAATTTTAGTACTCTTATTGTCCAAATCACTTTCATTTAAATCTTAATTATCTTTTGGCCTAGTCCAACCTCCTGATTCAAAAGTGCCAGGGTAGTCACCCTTTGATTTGAAGCACGTCTTTGACAGTGTTGGTAAAGCTCTTTTTTTTCTTTTCATTTCTCTTTGGACAATAGAGGGCTTTAATTATCCTAGTTTGGCGTTGACACTTTGAGAGGTCACCTTCTCATTGAGAGTATCTTTCTTTCATGTCAGTTATGACAAGGTATCAAGTCAATCAAGGGAAGTGACCCCCTGTTGCCTTTAGCCAGTTACCACCTGTCAAGACTCGTCGACAACCTAAGGGAAAAGGACCCCTTTTTGATCAATCTCCTAAGAGTGAATCTGAGGTCTGTTTTAATCCGGGAGCTAATCCTAGTGAAGTGAGCACCTTTTTCATACCACTTTCATCAAGCATGAACATGAGTTACACTTTTACCCGACAGCAAAGAGAAGCCATGAATCAAACTCTCGAGGATATATTCCAACGACACAGAAGAGAGTATGGTGGTTCTTCTCATGCTAGTCCACCTGGGTCACCTCCCAACAACACGAGGTATTTTGATGCTCATCAACGAGCTGAAAGACATCATAAGCAAGCTCACTTAGATTCAGGGTCACAACACGAAGACCAGAACAACAAATCTAGTGATCACCACATCAACGTAGCCAATGCAATAAGGCATTCAAGACAAACCTCTCCACTTAAAGACACCTCTCGATATGCAAATACAAGATTGAAAAGCATTGAGAGAGAGAAGCAAGCCTACTTAGATGAACAGGCTACTAAAAAAGAAAAATTCAGACAACTAGAGGAAGAGGAACGTGCATTGTTGGATATACAGAAAAGAGTCGCCCAAGAAGAAGAAGATAGACTCTATGCCCAACAACTCCAAAGCCAATTTAATGGGAGGGGAGCCAATAGTGGGACCAACTCACCCCCATCTACCCCTTCCCCTAGCCCTAGAAGAAGATCAAGGACACCCTCACAATCTCCGAGTCCTAGAGGAAGAAGGGCTTCAAGATATGACCATCATAGGAGACAGTCGTCTCATAGACATTCAAAGCAACCCTCCCAACGAGCACATCATGGCTCACAACATGGAGGAAGTTATGCTAAATTTGATCATATGGACTTCATGACTATGCAACAAGAACCATCCTTTCAAGCATATGTGGAGCAATATGTGGAACAAAACAAAGACCAATTCTTGGAAAGTCTTATTAACAAAGGTTCTAAAGTTCCATATAATTTTGATGTTCACCAAAAGATCAAGAAATAGAACCCTTCAACTGATGAGGTGATCTTATAAATGCAAAAGGATATAGACAGGATGAAGGCTCCTAAGAGCACATTTTATTTGGACTCCATCTGTCCTAACCCCATTGACAAAAGTTTGGTGATGGTAGACTTCCCTAAGAAAGTTGAGTTCCCAACATATGACAAATATGATGGCACTGGTGACCCTCATGACCATGTTCGACAGTTCTACATAATGAGCTTTTCCTTTCACCATGAAGACTCCTACTTGATGAGATTATTCCCAAGAAGTTTAAAAGGTCAAGCCATGGAGTGGTTCACTAATCTTTCCCCTCTAGTAAAGACATTTAAAGAGCTTGTCCAAAGGTTTGCTCAACATTTTGCTTACAACCTATCAAGGTCGGTCACAATGCTTGATTTGTGCAAACTCAAGCAAAATCAAGGGGAATCTTTTGTCACATTTTTACAACGATGGAGGTGATTGTGTTCAAAATACCCAAGGACAATTCCTGAAGAGGAGAGAATTGATATCATTGTGAGCAATCTAATCCCAGAATTAAGATATGAAGTCAAGAAAATCTCATTTAATTCCTTTGATACTATGGTAGAGGTGGCATGTCGCATTGAGGATGTTCTGAAAGAACAAGGAATTTTGGCTCTGATACCAAATATGTAAAGACTAAGGATGGGAGTGGGAGAAGGTACCTATGCGTAGGTACGACTGAATGACCTTGTCTGTATGAGAGACATTCGGTTCCGCATGTGCCTACTTGGGGGCCGGGGCCAAGAGTGGCTAGTACCAGGACAACCCAAGGGGTGAGGGCTATGCGATGACACTCACCTAGCTTGTAGCTGAGAGTCTCTATCAAATTTGATCATGCCTCTGGTATTCCTTGTGGTCTTCTTGTCTTTTCTTTTTTGTTGTGACTTTGGGGAACTTTTATCACCACCTTAGGAATTTTCTAGTTGTTACCTCTTGTATGGGCCTTTGGTTCTATCTCCTAGCTCGGGGGAGTGGGCCTATTGGTTCCACGTGGTTGGATGGTTAATATTTATATCGAGGTATTGATCGTGATTCTTTGGATGATCCTAGCACATATTCCTTTCCAGTTCTGTAGTTGAAGATTTCTTATTGGATATTTTAATATGTTGAGATGTACTTATGTATTTGTATTCATGTAATTTTTAATCTCCTAAAAGGAGTCTTGTAGTATTGATGTAATCTCAATTCAAAGCAATGCATAAGGGAATGGGTAGTTCTAGGTAAAAGAAAGGGAAAATAATGTGGAATATTGGACATGTTACTAGCATTAAAAGAAAGTGTTTATGTTATTTCTCCTATCCTCTTATGTTGTCCATATGTAAAGGAAATAATCTTAAATATAGTTATATATAATGATGTATCACAAAAATAATGTATTCTCTCTTGATGAAAGGATCCAAGGAAATTATTGAGAAATGATAGGTTAGTGATTGGAATTATTAACAATGAATGGTTATGAAACAATGCAATAAAATAGTAACTTGATTATAATGTTAATACTTGGTTCATGTTAATAAAATACCTAGGATAATGCCTACCTTAATGAATATTAATCTCTTACCTAAATTATTAGAGAAAAGTGATATAAAGGATAGTAGATGTAGATGAAATCAATATGAATTTATGGAATGAGTTGATAAAAGGAATAATGATGTTGGATCATTAACCTATGTTTAATAAAAGAAATAAGTTAGGGACATTTAACTTGGTGCATTAAAATGAATGTAGATCTTTTAAGCTCATGATTCCATGAATATCTTATGCATGTAAATGGTTTATATGATGTTGCTTTAGTAGTGACGTTAGGGAACCCGGGAGGACTTAAGTTGTATAAATCTTACATTCAAGTAGTAGAAAATTATTTCTTCTTTTAGAAATATGAAGTGTAATGATGAATATTATTCTAGTTAAAATAAATAAATAAATAAATAAAATTCACTATTTGCATTTTATAGAGGTTTTATGTCTTGTCCTCTTGGGTTGCCTGGCGGGGTGTTACATCTGGTATCAGAGCCCTAGGTTTCTACACTGGGAACTCTGGGTCTCATAGCTCACCTATGCATAACCTTGAGTATCTTAACTTTGTCTCTTTTTGGATTATGTTGTTATGCTAAAACTTGAATCTTAGGAAACGAAGGCTACATTTCGTATTTTCATGTTGTATTGTCTTACAAGGGCACACCTATTCCTCTATGATTGAGTTATATTCTAATAATTACTTATATTTTTGCATAATAAGATCAATGATGTGTTAAGTGTATGTTTCCTATAATATTAATGGAATGGCGAAGAATTCTTGAGACTTGTGTTTGTTTTCTTGAAAGGTAATGGTATCCCTAGAAGGGTCAAAAGTTAAAGGATACTAAATGTTTTGAATCTTAATTATGGTCATAGATAATATTACCCCCTGATCCTACCTATAATATAATGTTGTGCACTCTATCTTCTTACAAATACCTAGTTGAATTTTATCCTACTCAAGGTATCTTAGAAATAGATTTTTTTTGGATCCTTAAAAGAAAGAAATGATTGTGGTAGTACTTGATAGGATTAAAAGGGAAATAATTAGATTACATGGCTAATAATATGTACCTAGAAAAGAAGTGAAAAATAATAATAATAATAAATAAATAAATTAGGAACAAATAATTTACTGTCATATGCATTTCTCTCTCTCTTTCTCTCTCCCCTCTTAAGAAATAAGTTTTGCATGACTAAAATTATTTAGACAAGGCAATAATATATTAGGAAAATTTGTAAATACTCAATTAGAAAATCTTTGGGTGAAGGACCTATGTCCCCAAGATTTTATCATAGGCTATAATTCACATTTTCATTTAGGAAGAGGAATTTTTGTCCCTATCTTGGTAAGAAGTTATATCCTTTCTGCATATCTTATTAAATTGCACAAAAAAGATTTAAGATAACATAATCAAGAAATTCTAGGGAAGAGTATGTGCGATGATGGATTATCTGTACTAATGATAGAAGTTGTTTTTATTAAATATATGTCTTGCAAAATGCCTAGTGAATAGTTAGGATCCTAGATGGGTATTTTGGAAACAAATTCATGTTTTGTATACATTGTGATCAACACCATAGCAGTAAGAAATTAACAACATTAAGTGATTGAAAAACTATGAATAAGGAGTTGTGGTAAATAAATGTTATAGAAATGTACCTTACTCAATTTCTACTTGGAACTGATGTTATCTCAAAATTTTAAAGTGTATGAGGGTAATGTTTCAAATAGGTAAAGGGTATAAATTAAAGTTATGTACAGTAGTTAATGTTATTAATTTAGATGTTGTGGTTATAGTAGTAGGACTCGTATACCTCTTTCTCTCTTGATGGATCTATGATCATTATGAAATAAATAATTTGAAATAACTCTTAAGTAAATGCTATATGGAAACCTCCTGACATGCAAATTAGGAAAAAGTGCATAGATAAATAGTAAGCTTTAAGAAGGGATCCCAACTTAATGAATAATAGTGCAATAAATTGTAAATTGTTTAGATCTCCTCTAGGGTGTGAATGTGTTTTTGGAAATCAAGCACTAAAACTATTGTGAAAGATGACTTAGAATATGTATATTGTAAAATTTGTGTGTCCTATGTCATTGGAATTCTACTTAAAGCTTTGATGGAAAGGAATATTTCTTATAAAACTATGTGTTAATGAAAATGGTAAGTTTCAAGTATCTAGATTATTTTATTTTCATGATTACAAAAGTAAATAAAAATTATTTGATGTATTCCCTTCATGATCATAACAAATATAAATGTTACATACCTCTCTATGTTTGGTATTCATAGCTTGTAAGGGACACAAATTTTGGACCCTATTTGTAATAAGGTCTCACAAGTTGTAGTATGTAGGGTTAGATTATGTCTCAAAAGGAAAAATATATCATAAATTCTTTCTTTTTTTTTATACTGGTTACCATAGATAGGAACTTTGATATTGTGAAAGGAAGTGATAATCTTAGTTGGTAAAACATGCAATTTCCTAATATATTGATATTAGTGAGTAAACATGAATACCTTAGAGTTTCGACTTGATAACAATAATTTTGATGCAATTTCAAGTATCTTGTTAACAAACTTACAGCATAAAGTGATAGACTCACATAGATAATTCTTTTTGAAAGTCATTACTAATTGAATTGAGTTAATCTACACTAAAGTTGTAATAAGATAGGATTTACCAAAACTCTTGATAGGAGAAGAATGTGTGCAGTCATTAAATTAGGATCTAGAATAGTAATAATATAATTCTGTTAGATAATGTGTGTGTATAGTTCACATTCCTGACTTCCAGGAGTAAGTCGAATCTTAGTGGGGGAGGATGTAATACCCCTCTAACCCTAATATAAGTTTTGTGTTTTTGAAAGAATTAAGATCCTTCGATATTTTCTTACAGCTTAAGTTGTACATGATACTTGTTTGATCTATTCCTATAGTTGTTTATAATAATTTCATAAGCTAGTACTCAATGATTCTAATATCAGACATACTATCTAAAGGTATCATTTTTGTATGTATTTATCTCCATGTATGTATTGAGTACCTACAAGACCTTTATGAACATAGTTAGGATGTTATATGATATGTACTTGATAGATATATATAAGTGGTTATTTATATTTTCTTCTATTAAGGTTACCTTGGATGAATCTTGTATCTCACTTGATGATTTGATTATGTTAATTTATTATTAGTATTGATAAGAGACTAACACAATGCTTGAGATTCTAACCTTCATTATGATGATGCTACATGCTTTAAGTGTATATATATACATGATGTGTTTTCATGATTCAGGACGAAGTCGTAGTTACTCACATAGCTGAGGTCCACACGATGTATCGATCCTGGTCATCTGTCTGCAATGTTTTCTTCTATATGTATATCCGTGCATATGTATTTCTTCTTTGTGATGCAGGCTTGCAGGTACCAGGCATCGACTTCACCTGGCTTCACAGGTCTAAGCATGCCCTCAAATCCTCGATAGTTGTTGTTATGGAGATAGTACTAAGGCCCCTACATGAGTCTTTCTTTGTCATTATTCCAATTTGGGAATATTAGGGTTCCTTCTTTGTCAGTCAACCTTTGGGTCAAAAACCCAGATCCAACGCACCCGGTTGGGCATGGTTGTAGTTAGTGCCTTGTGGCCACTTGAATTCATTTGGTTGTATGATTTGTTTACTCATTTTATTTATTTCTCCTTCTTGGTATGATTCTTAGTTAATCTTTCTATGTTGTGTTTCAGGAGTTTGGCTTGACTTTCCTTGTTGACTTTGGTTGACCTTGTTTGATCTTATAGTTTTCTCAATATGTTTCATAGTTGATTTTTATGGCCTCTTTCGATGATTAGATTTATTTTGAGGCATGTGATTTTATTCTACCTCAGTGTTATATCCTATAGCAATTATAAATAGGTAATAATATTGTGATCTATTACTTCATAATCTTATAGATTATAGTGTTTGGTATTTGGCATGTATCTATATAAATATAAATATATATATATATATATATATATATGGAAATATATATATGGGTGCACACATATATGTATTTATATATATATAATTTATATGTGATTATATGTTAATTATTGTAGATATTGTTGATGGTGTATATTTTGGGATTAATGTAAAGTATAATATTATTAATAATTAAATATTAAATAATGCGAGGTATATTATTCTCAAATGTTAATTATTAATAATGAGGATAGGTTATATATATAGATATTGATGTAATTAATGATGGCATATGCATATATGTTAGGATAATATTAAATGTGTGTATGAATGAATACAAATAATCTTTTATTGTATATTTGAGTAATATAGTTGTATGATATTAAGTTATTTTATAATACCCTTTAGTTAAGAGTTAGTTGGGAATTGGTTACTTTTCCTCTCAACCTTTGGAAATCTATTTATATGCACTACTTTCTCATTAGAAGGGAGGGGGTTTTGGGGCTGAAGCATTGAGGAGAGGATGGCCTTACTTTTCATGGAGATTTTGGAGAGAAAACTTGGAGATGTGAAGGAGAGTTTGTAAGCATATGTCTTTAAGAATTTTTGGTTATCTTTGCTTTTGGGAGAGAGATATTTTTGTGAGAATTTCAGTAGTTGAGAGAGGGATTCTTTGCTGTGGATTTATTTCTTTCTTTCATGGAGATTTCTGAAAGTGGATAGGGTTTGAAGGATGCATCTCAAGTTTGGATTTGTCTTCTCTTTTGTTTCCTTCCTTCTTCGATTCAACCTTCGTAGGACATGAGGTATGGATTGAATATTTTAGTTACTTGATGTATCTGATAGATTATAGATCTATTTATATATTATCATTATTTATTATATCTATACTTTTCATTTGTATGGTTATTTTAAAGTTTTGAGTTTTTGTTTGTAAGAATTGGCATGTGTTTTCCTAGGGTTTTTAGCAACCTATTTTTGGAGATCTGTTATTATAACAATTTAAATTGCATCTATGGTTTCACTAAATTGATTTTCTGGAAGTAAAATTTATAGATCTCAAATGGGTATCTCTCTGATTTTATTTTTAGGGTCGAATTAATGCCTTATTTTTGACATTTTGGCAGACTATGCCTGTCCATTCTTGATTCCAAATTTTTTGTCAAATGTATTCGTATACTACAGGCTGATATGATTATATAAAAGTCTAAATTTGATATCAAAGATTCTCATAAGTCTTATCTTTCATTTCCAATTGGTTTGGTGAATTTTAATTATGTTTTGTGAAAATTACAACCGTTTTAGTGAAGGCAGGTCTGAACCCTAACCAGAATTTTCTATTTTAAACCATAAGTCATAACTTTATTTCCCACCGTTGGATCTTCCTAAAAATAAAATTGAGAATCCATAATTATGTTATCTAAATCTCCACCAAAGAGATTTTATTTATTTTAAGTTTTGTGGAAGATATGGATGACTGTTCTATGATGACTATTCTTTGCATTTAATCCTTGCTTGAAATAATTCAATTTAAGAACATCATTAAGTTTTAAGGTTTCGTATGGTTACCAGAGGCTATTAGAATTTTTTTTTGGTTAATTGGATCTATGTATACTCTGAATATGTTTATAATATCACTTTGATGTCTTCTTATATGTTTGGAACATTCTGAACGCCATATTGGGTTTAGGGTTGTCAAGTGGACTAGGGACAACATATGTTTTTCCTAAACTCAATCAAATGTTTTTATGGAATTGATATGAATTTTTGATGATGAATCTATTATGTTCTTATGATTTTTATATGTATGTTAGGGAACCTAAGTACACTAGGTGAGTGGCCCATAGTGAGGGGCCGGGGCCCTAAGTGGCTAGTACCAGGATAACCTACTATGAGTTATTTAATCAAGTGATAACCTAAATAAATGAATTGGGAATGGGAGATTATTGGAATGGGAAATTACACATTAATCAAGATTAATTGTGCCTCGCCCATGCATTTAGTGCTAGTAAAGACTAAGGATGGGAGTGGGAGAAGGTACCTATGCGTAGGTACAACTGAATGACCTTGTCTGTACGAGAGACATTCAGTTCCGCATGTGCCTACTTGGGGGCCGGGGCCAAGAGTGGCTAGTACCAGGACAACCCAAGGGGTGAGGGCTATGCGATGACACTCACCTAGCTTGTAGCTGAGAGTCTCTATCAAATTTGATCATGCCTCTGGTATTCCTTGTGGTCTTCTTGTCTTTTCTTTTTTGTTGTGACTTTGGGGAACTTTTATCACCACCTTAGGAATTTTCTAGTTTTTACCTCTTGTATGGGCCTTTGGTTCTATCTCCTAGCTCGGGGGAGTGGGCCTATTGGTTCCACATGGTTGGGTGGTTAATATTTATATCGAGGTATTGATCGTGATTCTTTGGATGATCCTAGCACATATTCCTTTCCAGTTCTGCAGTTGAAGATTTCTTATTGGATATTTTAATATGTTGAGATGTACTTATGTATTTGTATTCATGTAATTTTTAATCTCCTAAAAGGAGTCTTGTAGTATTGATGTAATCTCAATTCAAAGCAATGCATAAGGGAATGGGTAGTTCTAGGTAAAAGAAAGGGAAAATAATGTGGAATATTGGACATGTTACTAGCATTAAAAAAAAGTGTTTATGTTATTTCTCCTATCCTCTTATGTTGTCCATATGTAAAGGAAATAATCTTAAATATAGTTATATATAATGATGTATCACAAAAATAATGTATTCTCTCTTGATGAAAGGATCCAAGGAAATTATTGAGAAATGATAGGTTAGTGATTGGAATTATTAACAATGAATGGTTATGAAACAATGCAATAAAATAGTAACTTGATTATAATGTTAATACTTGGTTCATGTTAATAAAATACCTAGGATAATGCCTACCTTAATGAATATTAATCTCTTACCTAAATTATTAGAGAAAAGTGATATAAAGGATAGTAGATGTAGATGAAATCAATATGAATTTATGGAATGAGTTGATAAAAGGAATAATGATGTTGGATCATTAACCTATGTTTAATAAAAGAAATAAGTTAGGGACATTTAACTTGGTGCATTAAAATGAATGTAGATCTTTTAAGCTCATGATTCCATGAATATCTTATGCATGTAAATGGTTTATATAATGTTGCTTTAGTAGTGACGTTAGGGAACCCGGGAGGACTTAAGTTGTATAAATCTTACATTCAAGTAGTAGAAAATTATTTCTTCTTTTAGAAATATGAAGTGTAATGATGAATATTATTCTAGTTAAAATAAATAAATAAATAAATAAAATTCACTACTTGCATTTTATAGAGGTTTTATGTCTTGTCCTCTTGGGTTGCTTGGCGGGGTGTTACAATGTCCTGAAAGAACAAGGAATTTTGGCTAAACCAACAAATAACAACAATAGCCAAAATAACAATACTAATGGTAACAAGGACAAAAACAACTCCTATTGGAACAAAAACAAGCAAGTGGTCAAGGATGGAGTTGTTGACTCATCTCAAGTCAAAAATGAAGGAGTTCTTAACCTCTCTCATGCAGTTCAAGCTATGAAGCTGGAAACGTCTTCAACACAACAAGATAAACCTAAGTATCAAAGGAGGTCTAAAATGGAGAAAAGACAATTTACTAAATTGGGAGAATCTTATGCAGATGTTTTCAAGACATTAGTTGCTCATAATTTGGTGCACCCACAGGATCCTACAAAACATCGTATACCGGATCCTTTACCTTATTGGTGGGATGCGAAGGCCTTCTGCATTTTTCATAATGGGATTGGACATGACATAGAAAATTGTTTTAAACTCAAGCATCTTGTCCAAGACCTTATTGAGAAAGGACAATTACAAGTGGATGGGTTAACCACTAATGCGGATCATAAAGCCTTTAAAGAGCCCTTGCCTAAATATGAAAAAGGAGAGAACTCTAACAATAAGAATGGCAAGGCGACTATTAACTATACATACACACATGCTGACAATGTGATTAACATGCTTGAAGTGGCTGACGACAACATCAACATGGTGAGAAAGAAAGATCCTTATGGACATAATGTGGACTCAACCCCTATGACTGATGAAAGATCCGCTGTGGTGATAAGAGGTCCTTACTCCCAAAGGATGCCCCAGTCCCTCAATGCTGTCACTAGGGGTTAGGCCCAAGTGCCCATTATCATTAAAGGTCCTAGCACTAGCAAGTCCAAGCAGCCCATGTCCAAAGGTGCTCCTCCCAAATCTACCGTTGGTCCTGATTTCAGTTATAATCTCATTGACCAGCTACAATGAACACCCATGCAAATTTCCATTTTTGAGCTTTTAGAATTGTCTCCTAAGCACAAGCGCATCCTTGAGGATGCTTTGCGAGTAGCCAACGTCCCTAACAACTTAGATATTGATCAATTCCAGAACATGGTCAACCATTTGGCTAGCCCTCATTACCTCACCTTTTTTGAAGAAGATGACAAATCCATCAGTCACCCACATAACTTGGCCTTACACATTGAAGTCATGATTCATAAAACCTGTGTTAGGCATGTATTGATAGATGGGGGTGCGGGGCTCAATATTTGTACCCTGAGTTTGTTACTGGCTCTAGGATATTCTGAGAACGTCATTGACACAAGGAAAAGGATCACAATCAAAGCATATGACGAAGCAGAAAGAAGTTCTAAGGGATTGGCCGTTTTACCTATTCGCATTGGTCCGGTAGAGAAAGATATCTTATTTCAAATTATTGATGTTGGACCCTTAGCCTACAACATTCTGCTAGGTAGGCCATGGATTCATGAAATGCAAGCAGTCCCATCAACATATCACCAGTGTGTTAAGTTTCCCCATAACGGTGTAGAAATTTGCATCCCTGGAGATAGTGCTTTATCAGTTAATAACATTTCTGTAGGATCACATGTACCTTTGAATAGGGAAGCTGACAGTCCTAGTAGTTCACTTGAACAATGCAAGCAGAAGTTCAAGACCATAGATCTTGGGATGGGAGATTATAAAATGGATTTTTTTACAAACATGCCAATCTCTCCTAGGTCTTATGGGAGACCATCACTAAGTATGAAGCCTTCATCATCGGCAATGACGTTATTTGGGAAATTTGTTGAGTCTTCGGTCCACATTCAAGAAGAAAAAGAGGAAGTTGCCATAAAGGACTGGATCTATCACAAGGAAAAATACATGCACAATAAGAATTTTGCTCCTCCACCTGAAACTTATGGAAAAGGGTACACAATGGTTAAGAATATGGGGTATCCTGGATATGGTCCCCTTAGCCATAGGCTAGATGCTAAAGCTGAGCCTCTTGATCATGCTCTCTTCGGATGAAAGAAAAAGTCCATGATTGGCATAGGTTTTGAGAATAAAAAGAAGAAAGGTGTCCCTGTCCCAGCTGCGACGGACAGTGACAGTGACTCAGATTATACGCCTGATCTTTCCAATCAAAAAGATGTGTCTGATGATTGGGTGCCCTCAACGAATCTCCTTTGGGGAGATTCCACAGATTTGATACTTGACAGTCCTACTATCCCAGCTGCAACGGATAGTGACTGTATGACTACTAGATCAACAAAAGAAAGCGTTATTGTCCTAGCTGCGACGGATAGTACCAATACTAGCACTAGAGAGGGGGAAACCCTTCCTAACCTTGAGGCTTCTACATCACAAGGCCCCAATGATGACTCAGACATAGACTCCCATGAATATGAATGGGACTCACTTTTAGATGCAACAGTTGATGTGGATGTAGATACTATTCATGCCTATAGTACCCAACCCGATGCGACTAACGAGCTTAGTGTAGGACTAGAGGATTGTACTCCTCAAATTGCCTTAGTGGATGATGCTTCATTTGGTAGGATGAGTCGTAATTCGGGTATCTTAGGAGAAGACTTGATGAACTCTGATTATATGGTCACCAGAATGACACCTTTTGCATAAACAACATTGAACCAGTCATTGACCTACCCCTTTTTCACTTCGACCTAATTGACTGGTCTCAGCGCCATCAAGAGCCTACATTCCTCACTTTTCAGAATGATTACAAAATTGCCTGCTATCTGAATGCTCTTGAACCCGTGGCTTCTTCCACCAGTGAACCAACAACCAGCATGACAGAGCCTGATATTAAGTACCTCAGTCTAAAAATAAAAGAGAAAAAGAAAAATAGGTCTGATGGCAAAAACCACTTTGTGGCGGTATCAGAACCAAAAATAGTAAAAGGAAATGATGCATCCAAGGGTGAAAACCTCTTTAAGGCACCTAAGGATGGGGTACTTAATAACTTGCCGAGTTATTTCCAAGATAGATCATCAGTATTGATTGAACCAACAAAGCCAGTCAATTTAAACACAGAAGAAAGTCCTTAGATAGTCCATCTTGCTCAATCTTTATCAGAAGAAGAGACCAAGGCATATGTACAGTTTTTACAGAAAAAGAAAATTAATTTTGCATGGACCTATTCAGACATGCTAGGGCTTGACACAAATCTTATCATGCATCAGTTATCCATAGCTGCAGGAGTCAAGCCAGTAAAACAAAGACTCAGAAAAATGCATCCACATGTAGCTCTCCTTGTCAAAGGGGAACTAGAAAAACTTTTGAGAGTTGGATTTATTAGAGCCATCGATTATGCAGAATGGATCTCAAACATAGTACCAGTTTCCAAACATGATGGGTCCATTCGTGTATGCATAGATTTTAGAGACTTAAACAAAGCATGCCCAAATGATGACTTTCCACTTCCAAACATTGACATGATAGTGGATATGACAGCGGGCTATGAAATATACTCTCTAATGGATGGTTTCTCTGGGTATAATCAAATCAAAATAGCTCCTAAAGACCAAGAGAAAATAGCATTCACATGTGCATGGGGAACCTATTGCTGGAATGTCATGCCATTTGGATTAAAGAATGCAAGAGCAACCTACCAAAGAGCTATGACGACTATCTTTCATGATATGATGCACAAAAATATGGAAGATTATGTGGATGATACCCTAGCAAAATCAAGAAAATGGGATACACACCTCGATGATCTGGAAGTAATTCTAGATCCAATGGAACAGTTTCAACTCAGATTAAATCCAAAGAAGTGCGCATTTGGTGTCACCTCAGGCAAACTTTTAGGATTCATAATATCAGAAAAAGGTATCGAGGTTGACCCCGAAAAGGTCCAAGCAATTCTAGATATGCCACCTCCTCGAAATATCAGCCAAATGAGAAGTCTTCAGGGACATCTTCAATCAATTAGGAGGTTTATTTCTCAAATTGCAGATAGAGCACAACCCTTTAACAAGACATTGCATAAGGGTACTTCTTGTGTTTGGAACAAGGATTGTCAAAAGAGCCTAGATCAGATCAAACAATACTTGGCTAATCCTCCGATTCTAGTGCCTCCTATTCCAAGGAAACCATTGATCCTATATATTTCAGCTACAGACACTTCCCTGGGGGCATTGTTGGCTCAATCAGATGATACTGGGAAAGAATGGGCCATATACTATATCAACCGTACTCTAGTCTCCTATGAGATCAATTACAATAATATTGAGAAGTCTTGTCTGGCGGTGGTGTTTGCTTCTCAAAAGTTGCGCCACTACATGCTTGCTCATACCATACATTTGGTTGCCAAAATTGATCCTCTTAAATACTTGCTTAGTAAGGCTGCCCTCATGGGTAGACTTGCTAAATGGATGATGGTCCTCACTGAATTTGACATAGAGTACGTTGAAAGGAAGGCAATAAAAGGACAAGCTATCGCTGACCAATTAGCTAATTTCCCAGTTCAGGATAGTATGCCAGTCCAAGTGGAATTCCCAGATGAACACATCTTGTATACAACTACTCACACTTGGACAATGTTCTTTGATGGCTCCTGCATGCAAAATGGATCAGGTGCTAGAGTGTTATTTGTTTCTCCACATGGGTACAATATTCCAAAGTCTTACAAACTATTATTCCCATGTACCAATAATATTGCAGAATATGAAGCTTTAACTAATGGCTTGAGAATGGCTATCGAATGGAACATCACAGAATTACATGTCTTTGGGGATTCCTAGTTAATCATCAACCAAGTCAATGAAGAGTATCAAACCAAGGATGAAAAATTGATACCCTACAAAAGGATGGTTGATTCTTTGAGATGCTACTTCACTTTTGTGACGTTTCAACAGATCCCTAGGACAGAGAACAAGGCTGTAGATGCCATGGCCACATTAGCTTCACTTCTTCAATTGGAGACACATGAATCTAGATTTGAATTTCTGGTGGAAGAGCTACACCATCCCATCTTTGACTCGTCTGAAAGCCATGTCATTTGTGCCATTATCACACACGAGTCTTCCCGATATGGTGCTATCTATTCATATCTTCGTGATGGCATCATCCCTGACACATTCAACCACTCTGAATGCTGAAACCTCATCCGTAACACCTCTCGTCACACCCTCATCTCTGGTGATTTATATAGGAGGGGTTTAGATGGGATTCTCCTTAGGTGCTTGGAAAAGGAGGAATCCAACCAAGCGTTAGCTGACATCCACGAGGGCATTTGTGGTGGACATTCTAATGGACTTGCCATGGCCCGAAGGTTGCTTAGGGCGGGATATTATTGGCCCACAATGTAGATAGATGCAGTCACCTTTGCTAAGTCATGTGAAAAATGTCAGAAACACGGCAACCTGATCCATGCTCCAGGTAGGGAGCTGATCCCTTCTATTTCTCATTGGCCATTTCAGTGCTGGGCCTTTGATCTGGTTGGGCAGATTCATCCCAACTCATCAGGTGGACACAAGTTCATTATTACTGCCACTGACTACTTCACAAAATGGGTGGAAGCCGTGCCACTTTCTGTTGCTTCAGGAAGGACCATTTCTTTATTCATCTTGAATCATATGATTTGACGATTTGGAATATCTTCTGAGATCATTACTGACAATGGAGGTCAATTTAAGAATAAGGACCTAAAACACTTATGCAAAAAGTTTAAAATCAAGCAACATTGGTCCTCCATCTATTTTCCACAAGGAAACGGACAGGCAGAAGCCTCTAACAAAACCATTCTTAAGATTCTTCATAGGACAGTGCACAAGAATGGTAGGGATTGGCACTTACAAATCAATCCAGCACTATGGGCTTACAGAACAAGCATTTGCACACCTATAGGAGCCACTCCTTTTTCTCTCACCTATGGTGCTGAAGCAATAATGCCTTTAGAAGTCGAGATACCATCACTTAGAGTCTCACTCAAAGGTTTGATTACAGATGAGGATTACCGCGCCATGAGGTTACAGGAGTTAGAACTTCTAGATGAAAAGCGTAAGGCTTCCTTTGATCACATGAGAGTGTATCAGAAATGTATGTCCAAGGCATTCAACAAAAAGGTTCGCCCTAGAGAATTTCAAATAGGTGATCTTGTTTTGCAAGAGAACCCTAAGAACCAACAAAATAGAGAACAAAAGGGCAAGTTTGAACCTAACTGGCTTGGACCATATGTCATCACAGCTGCTTTTGGTACCGGTGCGTATTTACAGTCAGATCCTGATGGAGAACAACTCCCTGATCTCATCAACATTGTGCACCTCAAGAAGTTCTATCCTTGATGCCCGTTCTGTCTGGGGGCATCCTTTGTATATATTTTATTGATCCTGAAAAAATACCACAAAAATTCATATATGATGCTGAAAAAATCTTAAAAAGCATAAAAAGTCCTAAAAAAAATACAAATTTTTTTTTTAAAAATTCAAAAATTCAAAAAAATAGAATAAAAAGTGCCTTGGTGAGAACCTAGCAATAGGCGCCTTGGTAGCAAAAATCTCAAAAAAATCAAAAAAATGAAAAAAGAATCCAAGTGGTGAAAACTTGGAAATAGGTGCTACTTGAGGCCTTTGCACCCCTATTTGTTAGCATGCGTCCTCGACCCTTAACCACTTCCCATCATGCCTTGACCTCATTTGGCTTAGTCTGGAATTGGTCTTTGTCTTTGTCTAGGGGGCATAACTGATAGCATTGGTCTTTTAGGTGCGTTTGTCTCTTGGGGCATTTCACAACAGGTGTTTTTCAACACCACCCCAAACAGTGTTTTTCAACACTACTCTTGCGTCGAGTGTTTCTTAACACTTATCAGATGTCTTGCTTATCGTCTAAGTGTGATGCGATAGTGCTCATTTGTAGATGTGATACTCAGAGTCTGACTCTATGACCA
This sequence comes from Chamaecyparis obtusa, assembly GCA_027943335.1. Lineage (NCBI taxonomy): Eukaryota > Viridiplantae > Streptophyta > Pinopsida > Cupressales > Cupressaceae > Chamaecyparis > Chamaecyparis obtusa. The sequence continues at coordinate 152,912 of BSBK01011111.1, read as the reverse complement.
ACACACACACACACACTTAAACAATCAACTCGCTAACGATATGATGACTTTATTTTTCTGTGTGCTGTCTATGAGGATTTCTTTGATGAGTGATCTCTCCCTGAGAAGTTTTCGATGATGCATAGCTAGAAGACTGAGGGAATGAAAACATGTTTTCTTTCTTTATCTGCTTGTGGGTATATTTTGTTGATCCTAATTGTCATGAGCATTTATGCTGGTCCTACTTGACACTATGGATTGACAAAGTATTATCCTTGACTGTTTTGTGAGTGCATGCTTCTAGCTATCCCGATTTTCATGTGTCTTGATACAAGCATAATCTCGCTATATCAAATTTAGGTGATCTCACTACATTAGTCATCTTGACCTATATGTCTTTGATGCCTAGGTGAGATTCCCACATCTCTATCTGATAAAGATCATACTCATATCCACATCGTTATGCTAGTGTGCATTGTATGATCTCACGACGCTACCAATAACGCTCGATGATGATAATTAGATGTCTATAAGCGTTGTGACCTTGCAAGTCAACCACTTTCATAGTAGATTGCATTTTTAAGGTTCATGATAGTCTAGTCTTACATTTCTTGCATATGGAGAGAGCTCTCCTTTTCATCTTACGTGGACCTGTCAGTCGACTGCGCTCACCTTTTCTTCTTCTTGATCATGTCTTTCACTCCTTGTCTTTTTCATCGCTAGCCTGTTCCTGTTCATCACAAGGGGTTAATCATATCATTATATCTATATCAAAACTATCATTTTCAAGAAACATGAGTCTATATCATACACATGAGAATTAAACATACATCTATGAGAGGGAACATACATAAGCACATACATAAGTATTTTTGAGCAAAATGAAAAGACAATATATATAAACTGATACATCCATCACAAGTGAGACAAATACACATGATACATCGAACATCTGGTAATCTCATAAATCTATATACAATGTCATGATATACAATACAATACGAGATCCCAAAATCTAGATCAAAAGTCTCAAGATATGTCCAAAACACCTAAGACCTAAACCTAGGACTCGCTACCACCCTCGTGAGGAGCTCATGGTGGTGGAGGAGGCATAGCTCTCCTATCAAGTACCACATCTGATATCCCTGCCCTCTGAGAGTATGATGGTGCTCTCTCACCCTCTGGGATGGCCTGCAGATATAGCCTGTGATAGTAAGCTGCTCTCACTGACTCTTGTCAGAGCTCCAGTGCCTCAGCCTGTGCCATCGCCTCACGGCGTGCTATCTCTGCTCTGAGGTCAGCTATCTACTGATCCCGCTCTGCCCTCAGATCTAGTAGCTGCTAATCTCTCATGGCTATAGTAGTCTATAGCTGCTGTATCTCTGCCTCTTGAGCCTGTATCTGGGCTCTCAGATCCTCTCCCCCCGCAGGCTACTCTTGCTGTGCCTCTGCCGGCCGGTGAGCTGGTCTCGCCTCCTCCTCAAGTGTTGCCGACCTCTGTCCCCATGATCATTTCTGGCCACCTGATCTCAACCCCTCTCCTCTCTCCATCCTCCTCCCTCTCCCCCTCTCGTCATCTCCTCCGTCCCCTTCATCTCTTCCATCTCCTTCATCTCCCCCGTCCCCTCCTCCGTCTCCTCCTGGCGCTGGCACCTGTACATCTGGTACTGTAAACCGAGGGAATGGTACCCTTCGCCGCTCTACTTTGTAGGCTCCATCAGCCCCTGCATCTGCCACATCTAGGAAATAATCCTAGGGCTCACTCCTGATACCTGTTGTCTTTGTGACAGCCTACTAATAGTCCAACATGGGTAGCCACCCATGACCCTCCTCGTCTCTGGCCCTGGCATATGTGGTAGTCTCTGTCGAGACTCACTGCTACCGCCTGAACTGCCGTCATACCCGAGTGATGCAGAATTTCTTGACTATCTCTACATATCGACCTACCAGTGGCCGACTGCACAGCATATAACTCAGCTCATCAGCTGCATCTCCCCAGACCTCAACCTCCCTGTATGGCCTCCATGTGAATGAGGCTATCTCATCCAAAATCTGCCGATAGTACATCACATCCCCAGAATGGGCATGTGATATGAACTTGAGGTACCTATAGATGTAGGGGTACCTCTTTTCCCTCAGCTGAACCCTGGGACACACCACAGGGATGTGCTCCCACGCCCATTCCTGTGCCAGGATGGCACCGCATGCCCATGTCTGACCGTCTCTGTAGATGATCTCATGTAACTCATGGTACATCTCTACCAATATGGCAGGACCCCATGCCATCCGTCGTGGCCTGCTGACCAAATCAACTAGTAACCGAGCCCATCCGAGCGGGAATCCCTTCTGACTACGATCAGTCATCAGGACCTACGAGATAATAGATGCCACTATACATGGCACTGGGTAGTCTCTGCCAAAATCATCTATCAGCCTCTCCCAGCTGATATGCCTATCTAGAATAGTGATATCCTAGAACATCTCCTGCACCAGTCAGCGCCCCTCAGTAGCATCCTAATCATAGTACACCTGTGCCAACAAATGAATCATGTCAGTTTTCATCATATGGAAACATTATATTTATGATTATATCCCAAAACATGATTATACTCACCGGCTCGCCATTGCATGGCACACGTAAGATCCTGTAAACATCCTCTAGAGTGATCGACGCCTCTCCAGTAGGCAGGTGGAAGGTGTTGTGCTCACTATGCCATCTCTCAGCAAAAGCAGTCAACAACCCGTGGTCAGCTCTGATATATGGGAATCTCAACAGATATCAAAATCCCATCACTCTGATGTCGGCGTTGCCCGGATCATCTAGATCCCGGACACACCTCAATCCTGTCACCTTCAGCGCTCTGATGATGAGCACCGGAAAAACCTCCTGCAAGCCAAAACCAAGCCAGTTGTTAGAACATATCATGATGGATGTCCAAAAACTCAGTATAAAACATCTCAAAAATGTAACATTGTCTAGACCCATGTCATTTTTTGCTCAAAAATGCACTAAAAATTAAAATTTAAAACTGGGCGATATTCTTTTTTGGAGAAGTATCGCACGATACTTCTCCTTATAGTGGGGTGATAAACCTCATGCCACACGATACTTCACCTAGTATCGTGTGATCTTTCACCCAGTATCGTGCGATACTAGTGCCTTAGGTCGCGTGATACTTTGGGGACCCGCGAAGTATCGCGTGACATTTCTCCTCAAAGCGTGCGATACTTCTAAAGTATCGTGCAATAGTTCACCCAGTCCAAATTTTTGAAATTTAAAAATTTGAAAAAGTGCTAAAACAAGCTATTAAATGCAAAAAAATGACTCAAAAAGCTCGAGTTTTCAAAAACATACCGGGGCAGGATAGTGTGGTGGCCAGTTGTGCAACCGGGCGCGCTTGAATCGATGCCTGTGGATGGGAACTCCTACCTGCTAGGCTATTTTCTCTCTCTAAAAGCTCTGAAAATTCTCAAATCGCTAAAAGATAAATGATTTTTGAAAATGACATTTTGACCCCTTTTATAGCCTTTTGACTTTTTGACCTCATTTTCAAAACACCTTAGAATTGCGTGAAAATTGCACCCCTAGCTAATTTCGACGTCCTGGATCCATTTTCAGACTTGAAATTGAAATCTGAGGTCATCTTGATAGTCAAAATCATGGTTCAAAATCTTTCCCCCCTTTCTGCGCAGTTGACTGATCTTTTAAAGCCTAATCCTTCGATCTTTGTTGGGGCATCATCATTTCTTCATTTCCATGTCTTCCAAACTTCTAGTCTTTCATTCATATCCATTCCATTCCCTCATTTTTCACATTTGACTACATCTTTTCAGTCAGGCTAGGGCATGTTTTATTGCCTAATGGTTAACCTATTTGACCCTTACCTTCGATTGTGATTTCATTCTGATTTGATCAAATCCTTATCAATTCACTGTTCTCCTCTTTACCTAATTTCAATTTCGATTCTGAGGGGGCAGTACCTATGAGATTATCATCCCCAATTGCTTGATTTTCCTAATTTAGACATCTTTTGTGAGCTATCGCTCAAATTTGAGATTCTTATCTCCTACTTTGAATGTGATCCCGAATCGACCTCATGTTCAAAGGCCTTTGTTTATGCTTTGTTCGGATATGATCCCAAATCGACCTCATATTTGAGTTGTTTTGTGATCCTAGATCGATCTCACATTTTAATTCTTCTCTGACTACATGTGTTCCCAAATCGATCACACATTAGTCAAAGAGGGGCAAATGTATGCACCCTAAAATGGTCGCCTAGACTTTGGGCCCCATTTATTCGATTTATCAATCTGAATCATTTTTATCAATAATCAATATTTTCAACATTATCAATTTATTGATCAAATCTTAATTCAATCATATATTGGATTTTTATCCTTGGGCTAACCATTTATCCTAAGTCTTTATTTGATTAAAAGGAATATTTCCTCCCCTTTTGATTAAATAAAAAGCCCCCACTTTCCTCTTATCCTAAGTTGCACAAATAAAGTATTATTCATATTTTATAAAAAGGAGAAAAGCACTTTTTGTCTCATATAGACATAAAGTCAACTCCTATTTTCTCATTGGAGGATACTTGTGCACATGGATTGCTCCTCTTTCAAGCTCCACTGCTGATTAAGACTTTTTTGCCTCTTAATCTCCATGGTCCATTTCACCTCATTTCTTATAAAAGGAGAGCTCTCTCCTCCATTTGAATATCCACTTGTTTTATGCTAATGTTATGCTGCAGGTTTTAGGTGCATTTGGAGTTTGAAGACATTGAAGACTTGCTTCATTGCATCATCTAGTTCATATTAGTTGCATAATAATGACAGTCTTAGTGTAGATTTCCTTTTATGCAATAGAATAAGCTCACATAGTCTAAATAGGAGGCATTGTAATCTATTGCTATTTCCTTTCATAGATTAGTTGCATTGTACTTTCCATTTTCATAGCATAGCTTGCACATTTGCATCTTCATTTAGTTGCATTGCATTACATTTCATAGTGATTCTTGGAGATATTGGCATTTTTTCCCTTGTCTTCATTTAGAATCTCTCATTGTGTGGTTGACTAGCAAGGTCACAAGCTTGTAGCTCTAGCTGAGAGCAAACACATCATAGTCCCTTGCAACTCCATGCATAGAGAGCTATGAGCCGCTTTGTGAGGCCTCATTCTTAAGCAACCTTGCATGTAATGGTTCATAGAAGTGCACCATTTTAGTATGTACAATGAGGACTCCCTAGGGGTTTTAACACATGATAAGGCATACTAGGACCCCTAGGAAGTCCTCATAACCCCTTTCGACACTTTAGAACCCTCAAGTGTGTCCTAAGGGGTCGTAGAACACCTTAGGACACACTTGATGGTTCTAAAGTGTCGAAAGGGGTCAAAGGATTTCCTAGGGGTCGTAATGCATGATAAGTCATACTAGGACCCCTAGGAAGTCCTCATGAACCCATTCAACACATTAGAACCCTCAAGTGTGTCCTAAGGGTCCCAACTACTCTTTAGGACACACTTGAGCATTAAAATATGTTAAAAGGGGTCATGAGGACTTCTGAGGGGTCCTAGTATGCCTTATCATGTGTTAGGACCCCTAGGAAGTCCTCATGACCCCATTCAACCCATTAGAACCCTCAAGTGTGTCCTAAGGTGTCCTACAACTTGTTAGGACACACTTGAGCATTCCAATGTGTTGAAAGTGGTCATGAAGAGTTCCTAGGGGTCCTAGTTCACCTTATCACATGTTAGGAACCGTAGGAATTCCTCATGACCCCATTCGATGTATTAGAAACCTCAAGTGTGTCTTAAGGGGTCCTACAACCACTTAAGACACACTTGAGCATTCAAATGTGTCGAAAGGGGTCATGAGGACTTCCTAGGGGTCCTAGTATGCCTTATCACATGTTAGGACCCCTCAAAAGTCCTCATGACCCCATTCGACACATTAGAACCTTCAAGTGTGTCCAAAGGTGTCCTACGACTCTTTAAGACACACTTGAGTGTTCAAATGTGTCAAAAGGTGTCATGAGGACTTCCTAGGTGTCCTAGTATGCCTTATCATGTGGTAGGATCCCTAGGAAGTCCTCATGACCCCTTTTGACACATTAGAACCCTCAAGTGTGTCCTAAGGGGTCCTACAACCCCTTAGGACACACTTGAGCTTTAAAATGTGTCAAAAGGGGTCATGAGGACTACCTAGGTGTCCTAATGCATGATAAGGGGTATTAGGACACCTAGGAAGTCCCAATGACCCCTTTCAACACATTTGAATGCTCAAGTGTGTCCTAAGGGGTCCTATGACCCTTGAGGACACATTTGAGGGTTCTAATGTGTCAAAATTGGTCATCGAGACTTCCTAGGTCTCCTAGTACCCCTTATCACATGTTAGGACACTTGGGAAGTCTGCATGACCCCTTTTGACACTTTAGAACCCTTAAGTGTTTCCTAAGGGGTCCTATAACCCCTTAGGAAACACTTGAGCATTCAAATGTGTCGAAAAGGGTCATGAGGAATTCTTAGGGGTCCTAGTACCCCTTATCACACGTTAGGACCTCGAGGAAGTCCTAATGACCCCTTTTGACACTTTAGAATCCTCAAGTGTGTCCTAAGGGGTCCTACGACCCCTTAGGACACACTTGAGCATTCCAATATCTCAAAAGGGGTCATGAGGTCTTCCTAGGGGTCCTATTATGCGTTATGATGCATTAGGACCCCTAGGAAGTTCTCATGACCCCATTTGACACATTAGAACCCTCAAGTGTTTCCTAAGGGTTCCTAAAACCCTTTAGGACACACTTGAACATTCCAATGTGTTGAAATGGGTCATGAGGACTTCTTAGGGGTCCTAGTACACCTAATCACATGTTAGGACCCTTAGGAAGTCCCCATGACCCCTTTTGACACATTTGAACACTCAAGTGTGTCCTAAGTGGTCCTACGACTCTTTAGAAAACACTTGAGCATTCTAATGTGTCAAAAGTGGTCATGAGGACTTCCTAGGGGTCCTAGTATGCCTTATCATGTGTTAGGACCCTTAGGAAGTCCTCATGACACCTTTCAACATATTTGAATTCTCAAGTGTGTCCTATGGGGTCATACAACACCATAGGACACACTTGAGTATTCAAATGTGTCAAAAGGTGTCATGAGGACTTCTTAGGGGTCCTAGTATGCCTTGTCATGTGTTAGGATCCCTAGGAAGTCCTCATGACCCCTTTAGACACTTTAGAACCCCTCAAGTTTGTCCTAAGGGATCCTATGACAGATTAGGACACACTTGAGCATTAAAATGTGTTGAAAGGGGTCATGAGGACTTCCTAGGGGTCCTAGTAGCCCTTATCACATGTTAGGACCCCTAGGAAGTCTTTATGACCCCTTTCGACACTTTAGAACCCTCAAGTTTTTCCTAAGGGGTCCTACGACCCCTTAGGACACACTTTAGCATTCTAATGTGTCAAAAGGCATCATGAGGAATTTCTAGGGGTCCTAATATGCCTTATGAAGCGTTAGGACCCTTAGGAAGTCCTCATGACCCCTTTCAACCCCTTAGGACACACTTGAGGGTTCTAAAGTGTCGAAAGGGGTCATGAGGACTAAGACCCCTTAGGACACACTTGAGGGTTCTAAAGTGTCGAAAGGGGTCATGAGGACTTCCTAGGGGTCCTAGTACCCCTTATCACATGTTAGGATCCATAGGAAGTCCTCATGACCCCTTTCGACACTTTAGAACCCTCCAGTGTGTCCTAAGGGGTCCTACAACTCCTTAGCACCCACTTGAGCATTCAAATGTGTCAAAAAGGGTCACGAGAACTTTCTAGGGGTCCTAGTACCCCTTATCATGCATTAGGACCCCTAGGAAGTCCTCATGACCCCTTTCGACATTTTAGAACCCTCAAGTGTGTCCTAAGGGGTCCTACGACCCCTTAGGACATAGTTGAGCATTCCAATGTGTCAAAAGGTGTCATGAGGACTTCCTAGGGGTGCTAGTACTCCTTATCACATGTTAGGACCCTTAGGAAGTCCTCATGACCTCTCTCTCTCAATCTTTCTCTCTAGGTGAGAGAGTGAAAGAGAGGAGAGAGAAAGGTGAGTAAGATCACTATCTCTCTCTCTAGGTGAGAGAGAGAGATGAGAGAGAGAGGGAGAGGAGAGAAAGAGAGGAGAGAGGAGATTGAGAGTGAGAAAGAGTAAGATATCGGATATCTGATTCTTTTCACTGTTGTTAAAAAAATAAGATTCTCTAGGTCCCTCCAAAGAGTCATGTGTTTTTCCTGAATTACGAGATTAGAGTTGCAGTGAGAAGACAAAAAACCACTTGTTGGGGTGATTTTCTCTATAACCAAAGGTATTTCATCTTTTTTTGGGGTGATTTTCTCGATTACCAAGGGTATTTCATCTTTTTTTGAGGTGATTTTCTCTATTAGCAAAGGTATTTCATCTTTTTGAGGGGTGATTTTCTCGATTACCAAAGGTATTTTGTCTTTTTTTGGGGAGATTTTCTCTATTACCAAAGGTATTTGCATCTACTTTTTGGTCTAACTATGGGGAGTAGTAGTCGTTGAAAGCATAAATAAAAAAGGAGACTCACAAATGAATATGTTGAAGTGTATAGAGAAATGGATAGGGTTGCCCATCGGAATAAGAGATAAGGAATGTTAAATATGAATGAAGATGTCAGCATAGACCCATCTTTGAATGTGGTTTCAAGTGAAGAACATGAATTTCAAGATGAAAATGTAGGTTTTGAAAATGAACATGTAGATGTGGCTGATGGAAGTGTGGACATTGCCAATGACAATCCACCGATTGAATATGAAGGAATTGACAATGGTAATGGTGCAGAAGAACCAAATCAACGTTACACATCTCCAAATTATATGATAAATGAAGTCCCTTCAGAGGAAGAAAGACAAACTTCAAAATTGAGACCTTCAAGAAGAACTTAATGGTTTCTTGAAATTGATGAGAACATAATGAGCAATTTCAATGGCAAGAGATCAGAAAGAACCACTCAGTTGTGGGTTTCAAAACTTTTTGATAAATTTTCTAGGCACAATACGATGGTTGAGCAATGTCAAATGTTTGTGCAATTGTTAAAGATGCAAAAGATGAGACGTATACTAGTCAAATTGAAGATTAGTGTGAACATGAAAAAGGAGCAAAATGCTATTATTGTGAGAAATATTTTTAGTGCTTTCAATTCCATTCAGAAGCCTACCAAGGAAAAAGATAAGAGAGCCGCTAGGAGGGTTATTACAACCTCTTTGGTAATTCATCATTTGAGAAAGGCTTGTTTGATGAGACAAACTTGTGTTGACTTGAATCTAAATCATAAAACTTTGGATAGAGCACTTACAAGAAGAGAAAGACTTGATGATCCTCTTCAAAATGATACATGGGCTTATGGTGGGAGACTTTCACATTGTGATAAGAAGCTTACCGATGCTATGAAGGATCAAATTCAACTATTTTGGCAATCTAACTCAAGAGTGTCACCAAATGTGAAGGATGTCTTGAAGTTGAGAATTGGCATTCGAGACTGTACCCCGCATCCCAAACATTATTTGGAGGTGAGTCAAACAATGTTGTTCAAAAAATTTTGTGAGACACATCCAACATTGCAAATATCACAAAGAGCTTTTGAAGCCCTGAAGCCTTTTTTTTGTGTGCCTCTTAAGATTCAAAATACTTGTTGTTGCAAATATCATGTGGAGTTTTCAATGCACCATGAATTGTTACGATCCATTCATTCTACTTTTCATAGTAGTGAAATGTTCAAGGAGTGTGGTGCAAGTGCTCTTTCAAAATCATCAAGAGACTTGCTAGATCATTTTTTATGTCCTAGAGATGATGGATGTTTCTTTTATAGAAAAGATTGCTTAAATGACAAGTGCTTAGAGTGTGGTGGGCTAGTGAAGTTTGTTGAATGTTTTCATGAGGGATGTGCACAAGATTTTGGAAAGATAAATGTCCACAAAAAGGTATATGAAACCATTAAATATACATTAAAAAGTGGAGGTGAAGGCTCTAGATGTGAGTTGGTTACTAAAGAATGTAAGGTAGTTGATTTTATTTTAGATTTTAGGAAGAATATTTTTTACAAGTATGCAAGGCATAGTCACAGGTCTCAGTGGTTGGATCAACAATTCAGGATGTGTAAGGACACTTTCTTGATTGACACTATTATATTGATTGTTGACTTTGCAGAGAACTATACATTGCAGCCCCAAGATGAGTTGCAAGCTCAATATTACAATTCTATTTAGGTTTCTATTTTTGTTCACATAACATATAGACATTCCCCTGATAGTACAAAAGATGACCGAAAGATAATCAAAGAGTACCATTTTTATATGAGCAATGATAGATCGCACTCATCTGAGTTTGTCTAACATTGCTTTGAGAATTATTTTGAGTGGGTGCGAGAAAATAATATTGCTATGGATAGACATCTCATTTGGTTAGATAATTGCACAGGTCAATTAAAAAATGCTTGTATGTTTTATTAGTTATGTATAATGCATGTAGAGAGAGGTGTACCTCATATTTGGAGTTTTTTTGAGACTAGTCATGGAAAAGGGGAGCATGATGGAGTAGGTGCATGCATAAAGAGAGCTCTAGTTAAGGAGCAACTGAGGATTTCAGGTGCAGAACTCATTGATGCCCGTTCTATTGTTGATTGGTTTACTTCAACATTGTCACAGGGGGGGACTCTTGATTCAACAGTGCACAGATTCTTTTGGTTGGTTGAGTTGGGCACAATAGGAGATAGGTTGGATTGTCAAACTGTGAAAGATTCTTCAAAAATGCATTCATTTTGAAGCTTAGATGTTGGTACATGGATAATTTGGACATGAGAGTTGGCTTGTTATAGTCTGAGTTGTCTTCAGTGTGATTGGGATCAATGTGCATCAAGTGAGTGGGTTAATACATGGGTTCCACATTATCTTACTCCTTTATCTCTCATAGTCTCTGTAATAAATGATGACATGGATTGTTCACTTAACTATGACCATCTTTCAGATCTTCTACAGCCAGGGCATGTTTTTGCATTGGTTGCACTAGATGAGAATGATGAGAGATCAGATTACTGGTTAGCACATTGTGTACGAGGAAAGCAGAATCTTGCACAACCGATGACAAATGATGATATGTTCACATATCCAACAGGATAACATGTTGTTGTGGGAACATGGTTGTGCACATATATGATTATAAATAATGGCATTCCTGTGTTTGAAGAATATGAGAAGCACAAAACCATTCTCATGTATTCACACCTTGTTATAGCAACCAATGTTAAGTTGTTGAAACATCAAGGAAAACCAAAGACAAAGGAACTTTGGAATATTAGTACTACTGATCATGAAGCAATATTGAATACTCTCAAGCAAAGAGATGACCCTTCAGGCACACTTCAATAGGTAAGTTCAACTCAAGTTAAAATATAGTTTTATAATTTGCATATTTAGATGCCAAAAGGGCACTTCTTATATTCTCTATTAACTTTTCTTCTGCCTTCCGAATGCAGGGATTGGAGTGAAAAGGACACTTATTTTTTATACATAGTTGTGTAATTTGCATATTTAGATGCCATACTTTGTACATAAAACCAACAATTGAATCTAATGTGCATAGTTAGATGCCAAATTTTGTATATAGAAACAACAATTGAATGTAATGTTCATATTTAGATTGTAAATTTTGTATATAAAAACAACAATCGAATAAAATGTGCATATTTAGATGCCAAATTTTGTATATAAAAAATTTGATGCAAAATTAGATGCAAAATATAAAAGAGCCCATGGGGTTGATTTGCAAATATTAAAAGCCCGCATTTGTATCATCTTAATGCCATGTAAAGTGCAAAAAATGTGTTTCCTTACTATGAATGTTGTATCCTTATATAATTTGTATCATCTTAATTTTGTATCCTTACATTTCTATTTTCTTAATTCCATTACATTTGTATCGTCAAATGATGTAATAGTTGGAGTCATTGAGTCAAAATTGGTCAAGTGTGTCCAAAGTAAAATGATGATTTCCTGGGTGAAGGGATAGTGTTTAAGGATTGCATTCTAGCACTGAATAGACTATGCCATTAGCTCTGATTCAATAGAACATTTTGGACCACACCGGACCAAAGTGTCCCCAAGGTGCACTAAGCACGATTGGGCAGTGAACTTTTAAGGCTCGTAACTCAGACTCTATGAGAGATATCAAAGATCTATGAGATGCTACAAGATGAAATTTTCAAGACCTACAATAACCTCTCTCCATTTTGGGAGATTCAAATTTTCTTGAATTTGGCACGCCAGTCTCGCTCGATGCCAAAACTTGCAGTGAGGGTCAGTTGAAAGTTGCGCCAATGGATTACTTCCAAACCATTTGCCCTGGCAAAAAATGGACTACACCATTAGCTCTATTTTGGCAAGTAAATGCTAGGCACAACCCCATTTTGACCATTGAGTCAGCAGAACATTCTAGACCACACTGGACCAAAGTGTCCCCAAGGTGCATTAAGCACAATTGGGAAGTGAACTTTTGAGGCTCGTAACTCAAACCCCATGAGAGGTATCAAAGATCAATGAGATGCCAAATGATGGTGTTTCTAAGGCCTACAATAACCTCTCTCTATTCTGGGAGATTCAAATTTTTTTGAATTTGGCATGCTAGTCTCGCTCGATGCCAAAACTTGTAGTGAGGGTTAGTTGAAAGTTGCACCAATGGATTAATTCCAAACCATTCATCCTGGCACCAAATAGACTATGCCATTAGCTTCTATTGGGTGGGTAAATGCTAGGCACAACCTCATTTGGACCACTGAGTTAGTAGAACGTTCTGGACCACGCCTGACCAAAGTGTCCCCAAGGTGCACTAAGCATGATTAGGCAACAAACTTTCGAGGCTCATAACTCGGACCCTGTGAGAGGTATCAAAGATCTATGAGATGCTACAAGATGATATTTTCGAGGCCTATGATAACCTCTCTCTATTCTCAAATATTCAAATTTTTTTGAATTTGGCACGCCAGTCTTGCTTGATGCCAAAACTTGTAGTGAGGGTTAGTTGAAAGTTGCACCAATGGATTACTTCCAAACCGTTCACCCTGGCACTAAATGGACTACACCATTAGCTCTAGTTGGGAAATTAAATGCTAGGCACAACCTTGTTTCAACCACTGAGTCAACAGAACATTCCGGACCATGCCAGACCAAAGTGTCCCCAAGGTGCACTAAGCACGATTGGGTAGTGAACTTTCGAGGCTCGTAACTTAGACCCTATGAGAGGCATTGGAGATCCATAAGATGCTATAGGATGGCATTTTTGAGGCCTAAAATAAATTCTCTCCATTTTGGAAGATTCAAATTTGTTTGAATTTGGCATGCCAGTCTCCCTCGATGCCAAAACTTGCAGTGAGGGTCAGTTGAAAGTTGCGCCAATGGATTACTTTCAAACTGTTCGTCCTGGCACCAAATGGACTATGCCATTAGCTCTGGTTGGGTGGGTAAATGCTAGGCATAACCCCATTTTGACCACTGAGTCAACAGAATGTTTTGGACCATGTCAGACCAAAGTGTCCCCAAGGTGCACTAAGTGGGATTGGGCAGAAAACTTTCAAGGACCGTAACTTTGACCTCGTGAGAGGTATTGGAGATCTGTGAGATGCTATAAGATGGTGTTTCCAAGGCCTAAAATAATATCTCTCCATTCTGGGAGATTCAAATTTGTTTGAATTTGGCACGCCAGTCTCGCTCGATGCCAAAACTTGCAGTGAGGGTCAGTCGAAAGTTGCACCAATGGATTACTTCCAAACCGTTCATCCTGGCACTGAATGGACTGTGCCATTCACTCCGATTGGGCAGGTAAATGCTAGGTACAACCCCATTTTGACCACTGAGTCAGCAGAACATTCCGGACCATGCTGAACCAAAGTGTCCCCAAGGTGCACTAAGCATGATTAGGTAGTGAAATTTTGAGGCTCATAACTTAGACCTCATGAGAGGTATCAGAGATCCATGAGATGCTACAAGATGGCATTTCTGAGGCCTACAATAACCTCTCTCCATTCTGGGAGATTCAATTTTTTTTGAATTTGGCACGCTAGTCTCGCTCGATGCCAAAACTTGCAGTGAGGGTCAGTTGAAAGTTGCACTAAGCATGATTGGTCAACAAACTATCAAGCCTCATAACTCAGACCCTGTGAGAGGTATTGGAAATCCATGAGATACTACAAGACCATGTTTATTAGGCATTCCTAGTGTATTTTTAGGGGTACAGACATAGTATTGATATTTTGTCTAAAATACCAATATCTTTTGATATGGCCAAAAGGGTGTTTGATTATGTAATTAGGCCAGTTTGAAGTCTTTTAGCCATTAGGAGTAAAGGGTAAGTCTACAAACCTTGAAACCACTTTAATAGATATCCTTATATACCTCAAATGATGAATTACACATGTGAGCACATGTAGCACATAAATCATACACATAAATTTTCTTAAGTCATGAAGCATACATGTAGCACATAAATTATAAAGCATACAACATGAAATCACTTAAGTCATGCATGTAGCCCATACACATGAATTTAGGTTATGAATATTATACTTGAATATACTTAAGGCATAAATTGTACACATGAGTACATACAAACAAGCATATTTACATACTAACAATGAATAAATGAACACACAATTAACAAATTGGATCAAATATCAAGTTTCATATATATATATATATATATATATATATATATATATATATATATATATATATATCAAAATGAAAAATAACTCTATACATATTTATATGTCAACATATCTAGATACAATGTGGCATACACCATCTCAAAATATGTCATATGACATCTCAAAATAAGAAGTTCAACTACAAATATTTCTAGGACATCCTAATCTACTGGTGGATCATCAAAATGGAGCCTATTTGAAGTACTATCGGCTCTAATGGATCCTACATTCAAACACAAAAGTGAAACCCCAAGTTAGATTAAAATTCAGAATCATAGTCAACAATAATAAATAAAATTTAAACTAAAATTGAACTCTCATATACCTCACCTCTCTGTCTCCTCCCATGGGTAGGAGACCTAATATATGTCCTAGGTAGTGCAAGAATAGTGCCACCAATGATGAATCCCACCTGTATATGTTTGCAAACATGAGATTGATCTATGAGTTGTACTATTTAATGTTAAAAACTTGGTAGCAAATATATGTTTACAAAATAATTGAAGTAACATTAAAACTTACCTCTCTTGAACTTTCTTCAGGGATTGTTGGTTGAGTCATCAGTGATACAAACCCTTGCCATTCAGGCTCCCTCAAGCTAGGAGTGACCTACAAAAGTCAAACAGATACTTCATATTATCATAACTTGACCATATTATATATACTTGATAGAAAAATACACACAAATAACTTTAGAAATGTACGTACTATGGGGCTATCACTCCAAATGGATATGTTTGTCACTCTATAGTGACGATAGGGTCTCACGACATCATCACATGCCACTCTCTGTCAAATAAACCATGTAAATTAAAAATGAGTACGCATAATTGACAAGTATACATGTATGAATAAACAAACTAAATTACTTAATTACCTTTCCTTTATCAATAGCTAACACTTGCACCCCCTCACATTGCCCCCCGGTGGCAATTGGTGACACCTGCATCAGTATGTGATCATAAAAATTAGAAAACAATGTACATATACTATTATCATAATTTAAAAGGAAACCAATGAGTACATTAAAACATATGTACTGTGGAAGAGTCAAGACCAAATGATATGGCCAAAAGCGTCAACCCCTCCACCTGTGCCATCTCCTCCTCTGTCATCAACTAAACATAAATGTAACACATAAAAAGACATAAGTGGGAAATTATTATAAGGAAATTCTACTAAAAATACGAACAATAAAATTTAAAAACAATGTAAAAAGTGAACAGTTTACCCTTACCATAATAGTGGGAGTCCATGGCACTGTAGACTCCTGATGCACATCTCCATGAGCTACTTTAGTGCCTGTAGTGTGCTGTGTAGAATCATCCCCATCGAAGATGAAATGATATGTATCATATCAGTCAGGGGATCAAGGAAAATATTCTTGCATATAGCACAAGTGTGGGCCACATAAACATGTGAGCTCATGGAAGTGCCAGAAGCATTAGGATGAGGAGGCAACAATTTTGTGCTCTGCATAACTAGAAAATCACTGAATGTGTGAATGGCTCAAATAGTCTTTGAGTCGGCCTCAACAATAATGTCTGGATGTTGCACTATGGGAGGTGGTGAAATCTCAGGAGGGGGGACATATGTGCAAGATTTCACCCATTGTGACTGTTATCCAAAATTCCCTATTCTATGCATTTTGGTCATAAGTTGAGCTAAAGCTTCATTTTACCCTATTGAACACCATCAAAAAAATTTATGAGCTTCTACCTTGTCTTCTGGTCTCTGCAAATGTTTTAAACCCTCTGGCCTACAAGTACATTTGAAAATCTAGTCATTGCTGCAAAACCCTGAAAACCCTAGGTCACGTTCTAATTTTGTGTTACCTTTTTGGGCCACTTAAAT
The DNA here is from genome assembly GCA_027943335.1 of Chamaecyparis obtusa. Classification (NCBI taxonomy): domain Eukaryota; kingdom Viridiplantae; phylum Streptophyta; class Pinopsida; order Cupressales; family Cupressaceae; genus Chamaecyparis; species Chamaecyparis obtusa. Next base: position 136,317 of record BSBK01011111.1, on the reverse strand, counting down.
CCCTCTAAATGCACATGCCCTTTAAAAGTGACCACCTTCATGTGTTAAGTCTCTAGGTTGTCGGGTGGGGTCCCTTTTAATATTTCCTACAAATGCCTAAGTCTCCCGACAATACTTTCCAAGGTGGCTCCCCTTTTAACTTGCGGCTATCGCATGTTCGCATGGAATCTTCTGAGCCCATGTGATCATGTGACAGGGTGACACCTATCTGGGTGGGCCCTTCCTTCATTCTTAGTTGTCAGTGCTTCCTGTCAGTGGGTCCACTGCCACATAGTCTGAGGTGTCTACTTCTGGTTGGCCGTGAGTTTGGTGACATGGAGAGGTGTCAGCGGGGCCTGGTGGCTGTCTTTCCTCAATGATCTAATGTTTGTCACATGTTCGCAAGGAATATTCCTTGCCCTTGTGATCATGTGATAGCTTTTGATGCTATTTTATCACCATGGCTCTGACAGTGGGTCCTCTTTTTTGATGTGCTCGCTCCTCATTGGCTGGGGTTTTGAACATGTGGAAATCTATCAGTGGGGCCGAGTATCTTGAGAAAGATGGTAGGGAAGAAAGATTTATGGTGGTTGTGTGATCACATGGAATCTTTTGAGCCCATGCAATCATGTGACCGCCGTTCGATGCAAGGTCCAGGTTCCTTTGACTTATGAGGTGTCGGTCTTCTACAACATGCTCATTTTCTATTGGGTGCTACTGATGACGTGGACTTTGACTTGTCTAGGGGGTCTTGCGACTATTGTGAAGGGTGATTAGGACTATTTGATCTGCTAGGAAGGAATGAAATTGATGATCATGTTTTAAAATGACCGGCTGGCCATTATAATTCAAATTTGAATATCTCTATAGAAGGTTTTTTGCCAGTATTTGATTTGTAGGCTACGAAGTGGTGGGGTAGCTAAAGAATTTATGTCTTTAGGACATTTGTAGTTGAAGAAGATGATGGAGAAGTCTGAGTGGCTATCATGGGTTGATTCTTGTCCCTGTGAGGTACCATTTTAGCATTCATGGTGGGCCTATTACAGAAAAATTGATGGATCCAGGTTGCTTTTCTGCGGATTGATGTAGTACAGGGATGGGCATGTAAAGAAATATCTGATCAGCTATGATTTTATAGATATGTATTTATGATTAGATTTGTTGGCAGCTAGGGTTGGTTTTATTCTTATAGAATCCTTGTAACCCTAGTTAGGTTAGGTTTTGTTGACTACTGCCTGCGTGCAGTTGAGATGTATATATTGTATTTTTTGGAGCTTTTGAGCTCAGAGTTAGACAATTGTAAAAGAAATTTCACTTTTCTTAAAGATCATCTATGGTATCTTTTCTACCCTCTACCTTATACAGTTGTAAATCTTTCATTGATAATTCAAACATTGCAGAGGTATTTTGTGACAATCCTTCATGTCCCTATGCTTCCTTGTCTGAATTATCTCTTAATGAATTGAAGTCTATGCATGTTTTCAATGACAACTTAGGGTTCCCGATCCCTCTTAATTTCTATGATTATGTGTGTTATTGTGTTTGATCTGATTTAGATGTTTTTGTGGGTATACTTCAGCCCCCTAGCAGTCTTGTCTCAATCCTACACCAAGTTGCTAAAGTGAATGTCTGCTTGCAGGTCATAGGTTGTGTCTTATGTTCAGGCCCTCCTATGAAACACTTATGAAAACCTATTCAATAAGTTGTGACCTACTAGACCTAAGCCTTTCATTGATTCTATCCCTCTATGCTGCAATTCATACCCTAATTTTGGTGTATCACCTAGTAGGTAGTTTGCTTTCATTTATTTCCCTTTCCAAGCATTCCTTCTATCCGTTTTCCCCTCAAGATTTACTTTTCATGTCTAAAATAAAATTAAGGTGATTATTGAAGAGGAACTATCCTAGAACCTGGAGGTCTCATCTCAGTTAGCATAGGTCCCACAACCTGGAGATGAATCCCATGTTATACTAAGTTATCAAGACTGCAAGAGCTTGAAACAAGGGTGCAAAGTTAGTGTATAACAATTCTGGCACACCCGATGGGACAATAAGAGTATATTCAAATTCAAATGACACCCCACCTTGGGTGTAACAATTCTAGCATGCCCGGTGGGATAGTAAGAGTAGATTCAAATTCAAAAGACACCCCACCTTGGGCGTAACAATTTTGGCACACCCGGTGGGACCAAAAGTTTAGATTTATGTTCAAGATATGTTATCTCTGATATGTTGATAATGTACTATAGACCTAGAAGAGGTCATTTTGTTGCATATCTGGTAACTCCAGAAGGTCTACTGGTTTCAAAGATCAATTGGTGGTATGTTTCAAATCTTTCATATTCAAATCCCAGCTAATTGCATGAGTAGACATCTCAAGTTATTATGGACAGTCAGGTTACCCACCATCCTGTTATGAGAATAATGCTCAATGGGCTAGTCATCAACCTTATCAAAGCCACCTAAAGCTTGATTTTATCCCAAGCTTCCATACAATACAAGGCTATCATTATATCCATCATACCCCAAATGATTTTTCCCTTGTACAAGATTATGAGTGGGCCCTCCAACAGGAGGGATCATGGGCACAAAAGGCATGATGAGAAATGCAAAGCTAGCTGCCTCATCATGCTTACCACCCACCCACCCCTTCTTAGCCTAATTGGAAATAGACTCAGAGCTCAGACTTCATAAAAGAGCAAGAAAAGGCAAAGAACCTATTGCTTGATTTAATTAAGCAAGTGTCTGAGATCAAGGAGCAACAGGAAATGGAAGCTCAGAGTTATGAGTGAGGGTTCATCTCCAACCAAGTGGCAGAGGCTCTTGTTGATGAGAAACAAGTAAGACAATTTCAAGAAGAGATCAGACACCAAGCTGACATTGAGATAGCAAGGTTGAGATCACAAATTTCTCAACAAGAGGGTCATAGACCTAAATTCCCAAGCTGGAAGGCCCATTTTTCTATGCCTTCTATGTCTCCCTCTAAGCCCCCTCAATTTCACATCGCAAGTTTTAAGGAAAAAAGTTCTTTCCAAGAGCCTTGACTTGAGATTTAGTCTACCACTCTGCAAGAGCAGCCTATTCAAGAAAATTTCTTATCCCAAGAGGCACCTTTGGTCTCTCGAGATGATGAAGTGTTGTGGATAACCCAATGGGCTCTGCCTCCTAGTTTTCAGATGCCAAGTCTTTTCAAGGATACTAGTTTAGTGTCTGAGCAAGGACCTGTGGCAAATGACCTTTCATGTGATGAGGAGGAGAAGAAATCTGAGGTATCAGTGCTGAGTGATGACTATGATGAATTGGAGCAGCAAGAGGAGGAGGTGGAAATTGATGCTTAGCCTAAACTCTTGGTTGATTTGTTGAATGAGCTTCCCCTCTTTGTTGATGATGAAGAAGAGACCATGCCATTACCTATGGCTAAAGATCAATCAGAATAAAAGGTCCATCATCAATAGGAGGTTGATATAGAGGGGGATGCTATGCTTTTATTTGATAAGCTGCTTGGTTTTGTTGAACAGGATGATAAAGATATGATCATAGCCACCTCTCTGAAGTTGTAGTGGTTGGAAGAGATTGATCCTGGGGATATGTTGATTCATGAGCTTGATCTCATCTTTGAGGAGGAGACTTCCCAATGTGCAAAGGATAACCAGAGCCTTGGGGAGGATTGTTTGGAGCACATCATAGGAAGCTTGTGTGTGGAGCTTGATTGTAAAGAGCCAGTCATTCCTGGGGATCTTCAGGATATTGACAACTTTGATGAGCTCTTGGCTTGTTTAAAAGTAGAGGATGACAGTCCCTTGTCCACAGATGGTGAGTTGACATGGTTGACCATGATGGAGGGAAACCATGAAGATAAAGAAGAAGCCATTAGGGAAGGTTCTGACTTTAGACTTTCAAGAGGCTGCCCCATTACATACTTGGCACAGAAGGAGTTTACCGAGGTCCCTCCATATGATAAATCAGTGGAAGGTAAACTTGATCCTATTTTTGCAGAGGTAGTTAATAATTATTTGACAAATTTTTATGTGCTTCATATCTTTGTAGCTATCCTCATGTGTCCAATGCAAAATATCCTAATAAGGAAGGGTAGCTATTTTTCACAACCAGTGAATGGTTTTGTTTGACCAGGTTTTTGTAACTGGTTAGTTTAGGATAGGTTAGGTTTTCCTTCTTTATGTCCCTATTTTCTAGCTTAGTTCCCTATTTTCCAAGAAGTGCTTGAGCACAATTTTTCTCTGTCAAGATTTTTGTGCTCAAGTGATGACACCATGCCCAATGGATTGCTTTTAGGCCACTGATCAATGTCTAGTAGGCTGACATCCAGTAGAAAACACCAAAATGTTACCCAAAATTCCCTATTCTATGCATTTTGGTCACAAGTTGAGCTAAAGCTTCATTTTACCCTGTTGAACACCATCAAAAAAATTTATGAGCTTCTACCTTGTCTTCCGGTCTCTGCAAATGTTTTAAACCCTCTGGCCTCCAAGTACATTTGAAAATCTAGCTATTGCTACAAAACCCTGAAAACCCTAGGTCACGTTCTAATTTTGTGTTACCTTTTCGAGCCACTTAAATCCCTCTAAATGCATGTGCCCTTTAAAATTGACCACCTTCATGTTTTAAGTCTCTAGGTTGTCGGGCACGGTCCCTTTTAATATTTCCTACAAATGCCTAAGTCTCCCAACAATACTTTCCAAGGTGGCTCCCCTTTTAACTTGCAGTTATCACATGTTCACATGGAATCTTCTGAGCCCATGTGATCATGCGACATGGTGACACCTATCCAGCCGGGCCCTTCCTTCATTCTCAACTATGAACACTTTATGTCAGTGGGTCCACTGCCACATAGTCTGAGGTGTCCGCTTCTAGTTGGCTGTGAGTTTGGTGACATGGAGAGGTGTTAATGGGGCCTGGTGGCTATCTTTCCTCAAGGATATAATGGTTGTCATTTGTTCACAAGGAATATTCCTTGCCCTTGCGATCATGCGACATCCATTGATGCTACTTTATCACCACGGCTCTGATAGTGGGTCCTCTTTTCTGATGTGCTCACTCCTCATTGGCTGGGGTTTTGAACATGTGGAAATCTATCAGTGGGGTTGAGTATCTTGAGCAAGATGGTAGGGAAGAAAGATCTACAATGGTCACATGATTGCATGGAATCTTTTGAGCCCATGCAATCATGTGACCACCATCCGATGTAGGGTCCAGATTCCTTTGACTTCTGAGGTGTCGGTCTTCTCCGACGTGCTCATTTTCTATTGGGCACTGCTGATGATGTTGACTTTGACTTGTCTAGGGGGGCTTACAACTATTGTGAAGGGTGATCTAGACCATTTGATCTACTGGGAAGGAATGAAATCAATGGTCACATTTTAAAATGACCGACTGGCTGTTATAATTCAAATTTGAATATCTCTGCAGAAGGTTTTTTTCGAGTATTTGATTTGTAGGCTGTGAAGTGGTGGAGTAGCTAAAGAATTTATGTCTTTAGGACATTTACAGTTGAAGAAGATGATGAAGAAGTCTGGGCAGCCATCATGGGTTGATTCTTGTCCTTGTGAGGTACCATTTTAGCACTCATGGCGGGCCTATTGCAGAAAAGTTGATGGATCCAGGTTGCTTGTCCGCGGATTGATGCAGTATAGGGATGGGCACGAAAAACAATATTTGATCAACTATGATTTTATAGAGATGTATTTATGATCAGATTTGTTGGCAATTACAGTTGGTTTTATTCTTGTAGAATCCTTGTAACCCTAGTTAGGTTAGGTTTATTTGACTCCTGCCTGCATGCAGTTGAGATGTATATATTGTATTTTTTGGACCTTTTGAGCTTAGAGTTGGAATATTATAAAAGAAATTTCACTTTTCTTAAGGGTCATCTGTGGTATCATTTCTACCCTCTGGCTTATATAGTTGTAAATCTTTCATTGATAATTCAAACATTGCAGAGGTATTTTGTGACAATCCTTCATGTCCCTATGCTTCCTTGTCTGAATCATCTCTTAATAAATTGAAGTCTATGCATGTTTTCAATGACAACTCAGGGTTCTAATCCCTCTTACTTTCTATGATTATGTGTGTTATTATGTTTGATCTGATTTAGATGTTTTTGTGGGTATACTTCAGCCCCCTAGCAGTCTTGTCTCAATCCTACACTGAGTTGCAGAAGTGAATGTCTTCTTGCAGGTCATAGGTTGTGTCTTATGTTCAAGACCTCCTATGAAACATGTATGGAAACCTATTCAGTAAGTTGTGACCTACTAGACCTAAGCCTTTCATTGATTCTATCCCTCTATGCTACAATTCATACCCTAATTTTGGTGTATCACCTAGTAGGTAGTTTGCTTTCATTCATTTCCCTTTCCAAGCATTCCTTCTATACCTTTTCCCCTCAAGATTTACTTTTCATGTCTAAAAGAAAATTAAGGTGATTATCCAAGAGGAACTAGCCTAGAACCTGGAGATCTCATCTCAGTTAGCATAGGTCCCACAACTTGGAGATGATTCCCATGTTATACTAAGTTATCAAGACTACGAGAACTTGAAACAAGGGTGAAAACTTAGTGTATAATAGTGACAATGGCCTATCTTGCAGAGCACCTAAACCTATACCCTGGCTCTTTCTCATACTCTAATAATCCACGTTGTGACCGAGCACAAACTCAACATACAATTTTCTAAGAAAATAAATTGGGACATCCAAATTGTTGTGAGGTGGTCTATCAAAAACCATCCACCAACGTTCCCAAAAGTTGTCACGTATTGCACTATTTGTGCACCATTTAATTGACAACTTGGTTTTTTTAGGGTCTACTTTTAGACTAGTTTTAGGATCCACAAAAAGATTAGCTATGTCATGTTTTGTTATATTTAGGTTCATGACTTGATCATAATCAAGCTCATCATCAAACTAGGCGTGCATGGAATCACGCCAAAGAAGTGCAGCATTATGTTGTTGTGTCAGTTTTTCAATGTTTTCAATTATTGTGTTCAATGTCACAAACATGGGTCACAATGTGGGGATATTGGCATATGCAGTTTCAAATCCTCTAAGTTCATTTAGATTATCTCCTATTAGATCTTCTAAATGGTGAGGGTTTTTGACAGGTACACCTTCTGGAGGTGGGAGATTTTTGGGAGGTGGTTTTGGATTGTTTGTGGGATCATTAGGAGAGTTTTCTAATTCCATGTCTGATAACAATGAAAAAACAAATCAATAATTACAATGAATTTTAAAAAACAATACAAAAACTCATTGCTACCCTAATTTTTTTATAAAAAACTCTATATTTCTATTTGAAAACAATAAAAACAATACAAATTAGAAGTTATTACTTACCTGACAAAAAAGGAAAAATTGAATAGGGGAAACAATATCGGATATCAGATAGCCCTAGCTGCGTTCATGCTTTTACAATGAAAAAATGTGAATGCGGCCGGGGTACAATGATTTATAATCATTGGCAAATATCAGATATTTGATATACCCTATAGCTTTGGCTTTTGGCTTGGCACGTGTATTGACACCTAGGCCTACTAAAAACTCAACAAATTTATTTTTGCGCTTTTGGACGAGTGAAAATTGGTTTTTTTCACATCGCCACTTTTTGGTATACCATGATCCTACACATACCCAAAGGACAATATGAACATTGATGGGGATAAAAAAGTGCAAGAAATGCAAGCTAGAATGGAAACTATGGAGAATACCATTAAAAAACATATGCATGACAACAACAAATTTATGGGTTCGGCCATGGACTATTTTATGATCATTAAAGTTGAGTTGGATGCTGGCTCCCCCAGCAAGAAACCTAATGAGAATACCGAGGACCTGGAAGAGGAAGGCCTGGGAAAATGTACCAGATCTACAAAAAGGAGAAAGATTCAAAAAAGAATTCAGGAGCTCTGTGACTTCAACACTGTAATAAAGAAGATATTTGAGGTGAAGTAGGAAGCTGATGAAACTCACAAGGAGTTTGTCTAGTGCCCTGGGTCCCTGGTATTGGCCTTTTGTTAGTTTTTTTCTCATCTTTAGTGTTTTTGGTTTTTGTGTTGGTTTTGGTTATGGCAGACTAGTCCCCAGTCCTATCTCTTTTAAGTGTCCTTTAACGTAATACTTTTATTCTAGCTTGTATGGGGTTTCAGGTCCCCTTTAAAACCTATTTTTTCCTGCAATCGAAAACATCTTGTTTGAAACAAAAATTCATATAAATTGTCAATACAATGCCCTTCAGCAAGTGGTATTAAAGAATGTATTGAATGTATATAAGGGGAGTACTCATCATCAATTTTTCCTTTACAATATTAAAAAATTCCAACAAATTTAATTTTCCCCCAAAATAATAAAATAATCTCGAGGATATTGCACCTTTATGCATGGGGGGATTTCTTAAAGTTATGCTTGATAGGAGGAATAAATGGTACATAGCTAACAATGAAAGAGATTATGCCAATGTTCCCCCCTATATTATATCATTTCTCAAATTTATCATCCAAACCTCAAGTTTCACCCTAGCCAAGGGAGGTTTGCCCTTAAGGCTTACAAAACAAAAAATGTTGATTACATAACATAAATATGTATTTTGATAAGATCATTATTTAAAAAATATAATATTTAATTAAATGAATCTCCCCAAAGTTGCATTGTGACCCTAGAATAGTGTCACTCCAAGATTCAATCCTTGAGCTCTTAGTCCTAAAATCTTGGTTCACAAACATAAATATATGCTAGACTAAAATCCTCCTATTGGTCTCTTGATTCTTGTAAGGGTTATAATTCTCAACCAAAATCTTATAAAATCTCTTTAAAACTATCCATTGTCAAGTTCTTCATCAAACCCCAAACCTATCTGATGAGATCACAACCCGAAACTTAAAAAGATTTAGCAACAAGAACAAAAACTACCTTCTCTATTATTTGATTGAAAGAAATTTCATCTATAGTGCTATTAAATACATGCATAAAAATACATTCCTCACAAGCTATAACACTTATAACATGCCCAGAGTTTGGGAAAATCACTCCCTCCATAATCCCATTTTTCTTTTCACCAAAACTACCTCCCACCCTTAGGATGGGTTCCCAAATAACCTTCTTTTCAATTTAGAGCCAAAGGTGCTCTTTAGATTTTGAAATTTTGGTGATTGGGCACCAAAATAGGGAATTTGAAATTTGCATCTAAGCCAAATGCAAAAATTTGGAAGTTCTCAAAAAATTGTCCAACTTCTACACAACATAATTTTTGATCTAGGTGTCTGATAGATTCACAAGAAATATCTCTAAGTGAATTTCACCCCTATGGACAAGCTCTACCTATCCCCCCCTTTTTGACGCCATATGGGATCGTTTAGTCCCTCAAACTTGACTTAGAAGAGATTTTAGTAGGGTTATAGGAAACTAAAATCTTAATAACCTTCAAATAGTGAATTATTTTGACCTGATTCTTTTTCCAAAGTGATCCATTTTCTATCTTCAAGCTTCCCTTAAATTTGTGTCCCTATCTTCCTTCAAATTAAAACTTACTAAAAATAGTATGTTGACTTGAAAATGCATCAATGGAAATCTAAGAATTATAAATTCTAATTTGCCCAAATGGGTGTCTAGAAATTGGAAAAATTTGAAAAAAAAACTACTAGAAAAGATATATTTTTAGGTGATGTAGGATTTCCCTGACACCTTTGGATGCTCCTATATCACTATCTCTAAATCAAAGCTTCAAAATATATGTATTCATTAAATGTTTCAACAAAAAAAGTTGGTAAAATGAAAGATAAATAAATAACCAAAATTGATTTCAATACAACCACATTCTCAAAGCTAGAAGCTAGCTTGAAATGGTAGAAATCCCTTTATCCTCTAGCTCCTCCAATCTCAAAGTGTGAAGGATAAAAGTATAAATATTTTATTAAGCTCAAAGAATGTGAACCATTTGATGTATCCTCATACTCAATGCAAATAAAGTTTCCTACGTCTAATTTATCTTTGAGATTCCCTATAAGAAGATCATTGGCTTGAGATTTGGAATACTTTATTGTATGTCCCCTTTTCTTCAATAGAAGCATGCATTGTTTCTTTTGTTTTTATCTATCCATTTCTTATTTCTCCATGAATATAGTACTTTATCTAATTGAAGATATTCTTCTTAATCTTCTTTATTCTTCTTTTCTTTTTCTAGAAGACTTGAAATCATATCTTTTAAAGTTTTTTTAAGTTCTTTGACTCAATGTAGATATAATATTATTGTCTTTTGAAGGAAATAAATTTAATAGGATGACCTTAACATCATCATCATCATCATCATCATCATCATCTACTCGATCCTTAACCTTTGCAAGTTATCTAATGAGAGATCTCAAATTACTTATATGATTTGACATTGAGATTCTATCTTCCATTTTGAACATAAACAATTGATGATTTAAAGAAAACATTGCATTAACTATTTTTTCTCCATGAAATTATTTATATTATCCCAAATATACACAAATAATTCATCTAGTGATGTGAACATGTCTATGATGGTAGCTTCTATTGGTTCTCTACCTCCCATAATGCTATTATTTTGTGTGATAGGTTGTGGATGGATGTTACCTATGGCTTCTATTTTGGGGCTCTCATGGGTTTTGAGATGTGTTATCTCTCTTTCCTTGGATTTCTCTATCTATCACTTGTAGCCTCTAGATATAGTGGAGAGGGTAGGTTTATTCTGTAAGGAGATATATGTTTAGGTGTGACTAGTTTGGAGTGGGTTTGGGATTTTCCTTGGCTCACTGTAAAAAGTTTCCCTTCATTTCTTGCTATTTATATTGTGTGAGATTGTCTCCCTTGACGATGTTGGGATCATTAGTGATATCGATGCTTTTGTTAGGGTTTTCCTCTCTTTGTGGCTCATCAACCCTATTTTTGTTATCTATGTAAATGCCCTATGTCTCCCATGCCAATGTGTTGAGAAGGAAGCTTTGATGGTGGGGTCTAATGTTATGAATTTTATTGCAAGGTTTCCTATCCATGGTGTTGGTGCCCAAAAATGATGGATTTGCTTTTGGCCAACTGACAGGCACACACTAGTGCCTCTGCAATTATGGCTTGATTGAACCAAGGCTAGTAGGCACGAATTTACAAGTGCCCTATGATACAAAAATGCATTCATAGACAAATGTTCCTTCCAAGGGGGTGAACAATCCTTGGAGGAAAATGATATAATCTCCTAATAGCTAAATTGTATGAAATCTAAACTAAGATTGCACTATTACTAAAACCTAATTGCTAATGCTTTATAAAGAAGAAATCAAATTAATATGTAAAATAAAAAGAAGAACTATATAATAGTTTCAAAGAAAATGAGATCAGTGCCTAATGCAAATTTGGGTATTAGAGTCAGATATTTCCAATCCTATGTATAATCAGAGATAGTTTTAAAGAAACTTACTTTTAATAAAGCAAGACTATCATTCCACAGGCTTCCACTTAAATCACAATTCAAAACAATTCACCCAACTAATCTTATCAAATTTAACTCAAGTTAAAAGATTGACAAGAACAACGGTAGGTTCACAGATCATACAATTGATATTCAAGTTGCATAAATCAACTTTCAACTATAAAAATTAGGGAATAGAACATAGTAGAACACCCTAGTACATAGAGTATCTGAAAAACTAACTAAAAATAAATGTTATACAACCTCAAAAAAGAATAAAACAACTTATTTGATATGACATTTGAAAAATTTGCATATATGGTTCAAATCTGTAGTTGCAGGAGATTTTTCCCAACTGTGTCATGTCCTTTGTTGTTTACAAATGTTTCAATATAAATACATTAATCAAAGGTTTCTTGTGTAAAGACATACCCTTTCACAAAAACCTAATCTCGACAACTAACCCTAGAAATTACAAATTTAACCATAAAAATGGTTTTAGGGAAAAACATTTCCCGTATAACAAACATAATTTGTTTTTGATTAAGTAAAATAGGTTTTATAGGGATCCTGAAACTCACATTAGTTTAAAGTCAAAAGAAAGGTATGAAAACCAAGCAAAGAAACGTAGTTCAGAGTAGCTAGGAATAGGCCACTATAGGGAGGAACAAGAAAAAATAAAGTAAATTAAAGAAAATCCAAAAAGAAGAGCACCATGACATGTTATGTCAAGCTCCTGAGCATGACAATCTCATTGATTTCAAGGGCCTCGATCAGTTGAACAATGTGTTTCACATTCTATACTTGGGAGCCTAGAGGATCAATTTTCTCCCTGTTCTTCCTAGTTCTAGCCCTAGTTCTTTGACCTGGTCCTTTAGTGGGCTCCTTCTCCTCCTTCATAGTCCTCTACTCAGTCTTTGAATCCATTTTTTCTTTCATCTTTTTAATCAACAGCTTCAAGTTCTTGTTGGACATTTTGAGGATTTTAAAAAAATTCTCTGCCACACCCTTAAGGTTTCTTTCTAGGCTTATCATTTTGGATTCTAGGTGCAAGACCCTAGTTTCCAGGCTTAAATTTTTCTCTGTGGTCTTATCCTTATTGTTCGAGCCCTTAATTTTTTCCTTGAGGTCCTCAATCTCATGGTAGAGCTATTTGAAGGATCTAAACATATCCAGCATGCTATTTTTGGTATTGTTGAGGAGGTCCATGTCTATTTCCTTAGCTTTATCACTAAGTACAACAATTGCAGGGTCTATCAATTCTTCCTTATGGACTTTTCCATCATTTTCCTCTAGAATCTGGGGATAGATGGCCTACCTAATTATTCCCATTCACACTATGTTGATATTGAAATTTCTCCAGACCTTTTTGCCTCTTCTAGTATCCTGACTATTATACTCCCCCCAGAGGCTTCTTCAGTTTCATCAATCCTTATGGTTGAGTGGTTAGTCCCATGCTCTTCTTTATCTTCAGTAACAGGGGCTTGATTCTTTTTATTAGTTCCTATTGGGGACTGAGGAGGAAGGGTGTTTTCCTCATTGATAGTAAGATTAACCGACAGGCAACCAAAGAGGTCCTACATTGATTTTGGGATTTCCTCCTTGTCTTGTTCTTGCATGACATCAGAATCCAAATTGGGATTACCCACATCTTCTTCTGTATCCATTTCTTCCTCCTTGTCATTGTAGTCTTCCTCTGAGTTAACCTCCTTCTTATCCTATTTTTTGGAGGGTTTCTCAATTTTGACGGCTTTTAGGGGGTACTTCTTGGATGGGGAACCCTTGTTCTGTTTCTTGAATTCAACTTCCTCACTGTCATCTAAAGGATTTCCCACAAATGTTCCCAAAGGAACATAATCTGAACCAGAGTACTCGCTGATAGCCTTGCTATCCCCAATTTCCTTTCCCATGATTCAGGTTTCAAAGAATTCAAATAACAATAGAAGTAATCCTTCATGCAGGGCGGGGTTAGCAATTTTCTTATCTCTAAAACCAGTGATATTCTTGTTCATAGAAGAGAAGAGATAATACAAAATGGAAACCTTAAAACCATGCCTAAAATGATTTAGCAAGATGAAATGATAGGTGCAGATTCTATCAATCTTGGTATCCAAGGTGATATAGAAGATGAGGGCCTTCAGAACATACTGTTAGAGCATCTTCAAGCTCCTAGGAAGGTAGTAGGTGTCCGCTTTGACAATGGTGTTCATCTCCTTGTCATCCCTCACAAACTTTTTTATAGCAATGTAAGAAATTTTTTGGTCTCTATAGAATTTTTCTCAGTGATAGGAATGTCGGTGACCATTGATATAACCTCCTCTGTGACAATGAATGACTTTGCATCAATCTCCACCCTCCCTTCTTTCTAGGTATTGACAAAGATTTTGTTGATGTCCTTCCTGCAACGATGGAGTTGTTCAATAAAAGTGGTGACATCCCCTTTCTATAAGGCATTCTAGATTTTTGTTCACTTCTTCCATTTTTCACTATCGCCCTCTAGCTCCCTTCTCAACCTTTCCCCAACCATGGTTGTCGTGATATCTCTGGTAAACCTCTAGTCCAGCCAAAAATTGCAGCTTGCCTTCTTTCTAACTTCAATAGAGATCTTTCTAAAAGTAGGTTTTTTGAAATGATTACAAGATTTTGGTAGAGGGGTCCTTAAATCACGTGGAGGAGACGTGTTATTAAAACAAATGCAAATCTACCTCAACTCTACATGAGTGATATTACTTCTCTGAACAAGCCTTTTGCAATAATAATTATTATTGGTTATTACAATGATACTTTGAAGATCGTCTCCATCTAGAGAATCTAGCTCAACCTGATGGAAAGTTTCAACATAGGTCCTTATGTTGTAAGCTTCCTTGCTAGTAGCCTATAAGGTGATCCAATCATCATCCCAATTGGAAACAAAGATGAGAATGTGAAGAGAAAGGTTAGCCTCAGAGAGATAGATCCAACTGGAAAAAAAAGTGATGACTAATCCGAGACTGAAACCACGTCTATGATCTTGGCCAAGGGAGAGCCAGTCATTGTTACCCTATTGAGTATCATACATGGCTTTCAATTTATTTTTTATTGCAACATAATAGATATGTGAGATGAGAGGTCTTCGTCTGACAATTAGCTTGTGTGAGCTAATGAGCTCATTGGGGTCCTTTGAAGTAACTAGCATTTCTTACTAGGAGTACAAGCAACCTAGATGGTTTTCTAGGTTCCATCCATAATATTCTTTCTGCTTCCTCTTGCCTAGTCTAACTTGTTCTCTTTCTACCTAGGGATTTGAGTTTTTCCCCAATGTCTGCTCTATTTTTGATCCTTGTAGCTACTGGAGAAATCAAACAGGGATCTCTGCTTTTAGTTCTCTTTTTGCTTTGAACCTTTGTCCAACCCTCATTTTCCTCATTGTATTTGGTAAAGAGATCCTCCATCTTGGTGAGTTGTCTTGGAGAGATGGTTCCCAAAAGAAAGTCCATTTTTTGGACTTTGTTAGAACCTAGTGTCTCTAGGTAGTGGCAAGAGTCTGGGAGGCCACTAGGTATACCCCTAGCCGGTCTTGAAAATCTTTCTTCCAAAGGGGATTCTAGGGAGTTCGGGATGAAGGAGACAAAGGTAGAGCTAGGGCATGAGTCACCTCCTTCCCCCTAACCATTTTCACTGGTATCTTTAATAGAGTCTTGAAGAATGTTGACATCCAAGTCTATGCATTCAGACTGGGGAGACAGCTCTCTAAGAGCCGGACTCTCTTGACCTGATTTGGTTTTATCCTTTTGTTCCCCAACATGAGGGTTTTGCTTGTCTTTTAGTGAGTCAGGAATCACCAGAGTTTCCTCTGGTTTATCCTTTTTTTCCACACTCTATGATTCAAGACCTCTTAGTTAGATTGTGTGTTGGTTGTCTTCCTTCGGAGGCTTTCCTTTTCATTGTGTTTACCTGACTTGATCTTTTTTATAGCTAAAGCTTTCCTTTCTTTTTCCAAATTCATGCGCACTAGACACCATCTGGCTTTGTGTCCCACTTTCTTACAGTGGAAGCAAGAAAAAGTGACACTTTCATAGTCCAACTTTTGCAAATGTTTGTCTAGTTTGGATTGGAGCACAATGATTTTTGACATATCTTGACCCTCTTCCACCCCAATGCAAATCCTAGCATAGGTGAGGCAACTTTTAACAACAGTCATTGGATGTATTGAGAGCAGAGTACCAAAGGATTTGGCTATTCCATTAAAGACATTTTCAACCCAGAATTCCAAAGGGAGTTCTGGGAGCCTTACCCACACTGAGGCTTGGATGAAGAAAGAGTCATTGAGATCTAGCTTCAGAGTCCATTTTTGCAACACTAGACTAGCCTTTCCTATTGACCAGGTACCCGCATAGAGGATTCTATCTAGGTCTTCTTTGCAAGAAAACTCAAAGGAAAGAAAGCCCTTAGCCATGGTCATGATGAGGACTTGCCCCTTAAGTTCCCATTTATTTTTCCCAAAGATTCTCACTATATCTATGTTAGGTCTAGACCCCACAAATTTTCCTACAAGAGTATGGTTTGTAGAGGTGATATTGTGATCCACCAACTCATTAGGAATTTATATGATAAATTTTCCTTTCTCTTTATTAGAAAGATCCTTAATAGAAGGGAAGGAAGACTTGCATGTAGGTTGAATACCAAAAAGAGTAGACCATTGGAGATGAAAGGCTTTACCAACTTGATCCCTTGTCCAAGTCTTTGAGGCTGAGGGAGAAGAGGAAGGGTTTCCTTCTCCCACTCCAGCCTCCTTACCGAGATCTTTCTGCTTAACCCTTCAGTCCCCCTCCTTGTTCTCTGAGTTCCTCACTCCTTGATCTGCAAGGATGCCCTTACCTATAGCACACTTAGCCTGCGGCCCTAGAATCCTGCCTTCTTTCAAATTCAAATTCAAACTTCATCCCTCTCGCACGTTGTCACCTATTGTCACCATTGAGTTGAATTGTGCATACCAGTAGTTTCTGTTAACAAACATAATTTGTTATATCTTCAGGTATTGTGCATAATAATCCACATGTTTAATTCCTATACAAAAACATCCGACATTAGATAATGTTTTAATAAAATTTAAAATTTAAGTTTTAAGCCTTCAATATGATCCTTATTTAAAATTATCCATTTATTAATCAATAATATATCAAAATAACACATTAATAAAATCATGACATAATTTACACAAATATTTTTTATAATATAAATAAAAATACCAATAAAATTAAATAATTAATCATAGGTACTTACTTTAATTATCAAAACATATAAAAAATGCTATCAATAAGATAACACCTAAAATCATTAAATAGGTATATAATGTTTAAATTTAAAATTCACTTTTAAAATATTAACCATAATGTATTTACTTTAAAATACTCCTTCACAAACATAAGACAATATAAATAACATATAGAAATATTCCTAAAACATTAGGGCACAAAATATTTATAACTCACCCTAAAAAAGGGGAGCACTTACCCTAATATCACAATATTTGAAAAAAATTTACATAGGGCAAGTGTATTGATACTTTAGAAAAATAACAACCCTAATATCAAGAGATGTTTTCTAATGTAAAAATAAGATAAAATCTTACAACCATTTTATAAAATGCATTAAGTCTAAGGCAAAATAATTTTACCTTCTAAACAAAACCCTAAATATGCACTTGATGAAATTAAGGTGAAATAATAAGAGCATACATTCAAATTAACAAATTAATATTTCCAAAAATAAAAAATTCAAAAACAAATCAAATAAGGTAAGATATAATCAATTATCCTCTTTTACACTAATAGTTTTATTTTTAAAATTACTATAGGGTAAAATAAGAGATTCTATTTAGGCATTTTGAAAAAAACTTTATGCCAATTAAAATTATTTCAAAACCCATAAACATAGTAATTCTTTCTAAAATGAATTTCCTTATTACAATTTTTCACTTTAGTGTTTCTAGGGTAAATTAAAATGAAACCTAAAAATGATCACATTAGTAAAAAATCTAAATCTCGTAAAATATAAAATCTTTTGAAACACATCATACAAGAGAAATACAATTACATTTTTAACCTAATAATTTATCCCTAAATTACTAAAAGGAATAAAATAATCTATAATTTATCCCTTTATCTCTACCCATATTCTTAAGGAATACAATAGGACAATTGGTTAGGGTAGGATGGGTAGTTAGGATAGGAAGAAAGGGTGGGTCGAGAGGTCGAGTGTTCAACTCTCTCTCCCCACTTTTTTTTCCTTAAAAATAATAAAATAAATAATATATAAGAGATTAATATTTATATTTGAATTTTAAATTGTTTAGGCAAGAAATACTCTCTACGTGATAATTTTGTATTGATTTTTCACTTGCACATGAGAATGTAAATAAATTAGTTCCTCTTCCAAATCCTCTTGAAGAATAATAATAGACTAACTGGTTAGAGGGTAGAAGGGTAGGTAGGTAGGAAAAAAAGTTGGCTTGAGAGGTCGAGGGTTCAACTCCTAGTCGCTACCTTTTTACCTAACTACCTTATTCTTTTTATAATTATTTTATTTCAAAATATACATGCAATAAATTTATTGAAATAAAATAACTAAAAACCTATTTCATAAAATAATGACAAGTATTTATGCCCTTTTAATTGTTTTAGTCTTTCACATAGGGAAATTAGATAAAAATGAAAATGAAGATTATACTTCCTTGATATTTTGTGTATTTAGGACCTGAATTTTTAGGTGTCAACAGTGGCTCTTATTGGGAATGTGCATTCATGCCTAGATGCAACGAGAGTCCAGTTATCTTTGGAAAAGTAGACCATAGTAAGAAAATATTCATGAGGCTTAAATAAAATAAAAAAAGTAAAATAATGTACAAGTTGGAGAATTTCCTGTTTTAAGAGAAAAAGGGCTTCAAATACTGACCATGAGTTGGGAACTCATGAATAACTTCTTTAGTATCCTATTAATAGTATGAATTCTCACCTGCCTTTGAAACGACCATGTAAGGTCCTAGCCATAATGCCTTGAACATACCATGTTTCCATTTATCGTGGTCTTTTGCATTCCATTTTAGTACCCAATCACCTTCTCTTAAAGGCATGTCAGATGCTCTCTTGTCATGAAGGGTATTTATCTATCATTGTTGTTGAAGATTCTTTTCTTGTGCTCTTCTTCTTATCTTATCTAGCTCTGATAATTGGCTCATCATGTCTTCCATAAAATTTATGTCCTCAAGCTCTTCTTCCTGAATGGATCTCTAAATTGGCAGGAGATTGTTTAATGGTAACCTTGCTTATTTCCCATAAACCAATTCATAAGGAGAAAAACCTGTTGTTCTTTTCACTATTACCCTATCTACCCATAAAGCTAGACTGAGCTTTGAATCCCATGCCTTATTAATATTTCTCAATATTCTCCCAATAATCTTTAGTATATTCTTATTGCTTGATTCTGCTTGATAGTTTCCTTGTGGATGATACAAGGAAGTGTATGATAGGCTGATACCATATTTCTCACAAAATTCAAAAAATTCCTTAGATTTGAAACACATTCTGTTGTCACAAAGAATTTTGTAAGGTACTCCAAATCTGGTAAGTATGTTGTCTGTCAAAAACTTGATGACCACCTTGCTCGTAGCTTGTCTAGTAGGTATAGCTTCAACCAATTTCATAAAGTAGTCTATTGCAACCAATATCCACTTGTGACCTCCACTCGAAGCATTTGCAATTTCCCTAGTATAGTCTATTCCCCACATTTTGAAAGGTTCCTTAGTTTGTAAAGGAATAAGGGGTAAAGCACCATTGTATTTCAGTTTCGTGGAGAACTTCTAATAAGATTCACACATTTTAACATATTCATAACAATCCTTGAATACATGGGGCCAATAATACCTAGATTTCAATATCTTATGAGCTATTGTCTTAGCTAAAAAGTGACCACCGCATACCCCGAAATGCAACTCTTTAATAACTGACTTAGCCTGATAGGTGTCTAGACATAATAAGAGGACACCATCATTATTTTTCCACTACAAGTCTCCTTGAATCAACACATATCTTGATGTTTGCAACTTTATAGCTCTTTTCTAATTATCACTTAGACCTTATTGACATTTCATATGCCTTAATAAGTAGACTATGTCTATGTACCATGGACAATGTTCGATGCTAGTTTATGCACTTTCCAAATCTACTTGGTTTACTTGGGCTACATCCAAATTTGTCTCTGTCATGACTTTAGCTAACCCTTGTCCTCTGATTAACTTAGTGATTTGAATTTCAATGTCAAATTCTTGAACCTAATTAATCCACTGACATCTTTTACCTGTGACTTATGATTGCCTCAATATGTCCTTAGTTGCTGCATTAGGTACGTATGCCACAATCTTAGCTCCAACCAAGTAAGGTCTAAATGATTTCACTGCTTTAACTAATGCATAAGCCTTCTTTTCATCTATACCATAGTCCAGCTCAGAAGACTGTAAAGTTTTACTAAAAAAGGCTATAGGTTTCTCATGTCCTTCATCATTTTTCTGTAGTAGAACCACTGCAATAGTGTGAAAAGAAGCAAAAGAGAACTATTGAAATGGTTTCGAGAAATTAGGAGATTTCAAAACTGGAGCTTCTTTGATTGCTTTCTTAATGCTGTCAAAATCTTCTAAGGCCTCATCTTTCCAATTTGGAACTGCATTCTTCTTTACCATCTTTGCAACAGGTTTCATAATTTCTGAAAAATTCAGGACGAACCTCCTCACAAAGTTGATTTGTCCAAAGAAAGATTGAATCCCCTTAACATTCTTAGGAATCTAAATCTTATCAATTACTTCAATCCTTTCTGGGTCTATTCTGACTCCTTCTCTAGAAACAATGTGACTGAAAAGTTTACCCTCAGTTACCCCAAAATGACATTTCTTTGGATTTAAGGATGCTCCATATTCAAGGGCTCTTTTGAAAATTTTCTCTAAATTCTTGCAATGGTCTTCTTCTTTCTTGGAATAAGCTATGATGTCATCCTAATATATTACCATGATAATATCAATGAAATCCCCAAAAGCCACATCCATGGCTCTCTGAAAAAGTAGCTCCAGCATTCGTAAGTCCAAATGACATTCTTGCGTAAACGTATGTACCCCATGACGTAGTGAATGTTGTTTTGTACTGTTCTTATTCTTTAACCTTCACCTGATTGTACCCAAAAAACCCATCCATCATGGATAACAATTCATTCCCTGTAACCTTTTGTAATAATGCCTCCATATTAGGTAATGCATAATTGTCCTTTAATGAATATATGTTTAGGTTTCTGAAATCCACACAAAGCCTGATATCTCCATTTTTCTTCCTAATAGGTACCAAGTTAGAAACCCAAGTAGAGTGCCTAATTGGCTTGATGATACCAACATCCCTCATTTTGACAAATTTTGCCTTCATCTTAGGAGCCAAAGTCGGATTGATAGGTCTCTTCCTTTGTCTAAAGGGCTTTGCACTAGGTCTTAGGGGTATCTCATGTTGGAACAAGTCTTTTCTATAGGCCTTAAGATCATCGTAGGACCAAGCAAAAACATGTCTATACTTTCTTAATAAACTAACAATATCAGCTCTGATTTTAGGAGTTAGTTTTTTTACCAATGAAAACTTCTTTAGGAGTATGTTCATTTCCTAAATTTATGTTCTCTACTTCCTCTATAGTAGTATTATCCATTTTAACTCTATTATTAGAATCCTTATTATCAAACATTCTCTCTAATACCACAAGTCCCTTAGGTATTTTATTAGTTTTAAGTTGAATTACTTCTTTTCCAAATAAAGTATCATTTTCTTCTATTGTTTCAACATAAGCATTCAAATTAATGAACTGATCTTCATACCTTTCTTCACATGCAAGGAATTTTGTGATGTCGCTATCATCCTCAAAGACTTACCAATTATGAACGTTATCAAGTATGGCTGGTCTTGTTTTAATCTCTACATGTGCAATATCTTCACATGGAATATCATAATGCTTAACTGCTAGGTTAGCCATAAAATAAGCAAGAATATTTTTAGACTCATCCATCCAAGTTATTGAAAAAGCATCAAAATATTCTATAGAATTCCAAACTTCATTCTTGTACCTTTTTAGAGTATGATTCTTAGTAACAAACTTATCCTGAATCTGAGATATAACCAATTTAGAATACCCATAAATAGAAATAAGTTTGATACCATGCTTACCTGCTATTTTTAGACCTAGTAGAAGTGCTTCATATTCTATAGTAATGTTAGTATAATAAAAAACCAACAGAAAGGAATATTTAAAAGATTTCCCATTTGGGGATACGAAAACTAAACCTACGCCATTACCACCTTTTCTACATGATCCATCAAAAAACATTTTCCAAATGAAATCACTATTTTCCTTAGCATATATTTCAATAGGACTAGTATTTTCAATGACAATTTTATGAATACTTACCTGGAAATTCTCCATTTCGGTATGGAAAAAGTATGTAATCTAACTTGGATCAACATCTTTAATGATATAAGTGGATCTTGGTTCCTTGTTGATCCTTATAATCCTGTCATTCATTGGGATAGAAGCATAAGATAAATCTAATTGGACATTACCACCTACTAAATTAGACCACTGTCTAGATAATAGCATCCCATAACTAGGTGGTACTTCTACAACAGGAATATCAATTTTATAAGACTTTTCAGGACAAGAAGGAAACTTGAATTCAACATTTTTCATTATTCCTATAACTGGGACAAATTTATTATCCATAGTGTAGCATTTTCCATAAGTAGTATCCACATTCATTCCTAATTCTTTCATTACTCCATGAGGCATAATATTAACTGCTGCTCCAGAGTCTAGCATACAATTTTTAACTAATTTATTGTTTATCAACAAAGTCAAAAAGAAAGGATCTACTTTAGTAGCATCTTCATTAATAGAAGTTCCTAAGTAAATAACTAGTAGTTCTTCATTATCCTTTTGAACATCTCTACTATTTGTTCATTACCTAAGTTTATAGTCATGTTCCTTAGGTGATAGTTGCTAAGAACCTGTTCTATTTCCGCAACAGTATATACCTCTCTTTCCTCTTTTGTTGTCCTTCTAATATCCAGATTCTCATCACCATGTGAAAAAACTTGCTACTCCTGTTGGTAGCCTAACCTCCTGTAACTTTCATTTGGCATACAATCTCCTTCTGAGTCATCACTATCTCCTGACCAAAAGGGGGTGGATGATAAGGAATTTATCACAGGTCTCTACTCACACCCCTGGTGTTCTTCCTCCAAAACATTTTGTGCTATAAGGCACTTCTCTTGGGGATGGGGCATCTTGCAAATATCACACAAAAGTTCATCCCCTATGAAATGAGTATTCTTTTTAAGAGGGTTTGGAGTATCTATGTTTTTTTCAAAGGTTTTCCATCTTTCCAGTCGGTGTAAGAAGGCATGTCTTGCAACCTGTACCTATCATTCATGTTGAAATTTCTATCATTTTTTCATGCTTGAAAATGATTTTTATTTGGTTGCAAATTTTTCATTAAGCTCACTAATTCATCCATCTTATCACCTTCTTCATTCCTTTTCGGGGTTGTAGAATTGAAAAGCCTGGGATCATTTCTCTTATCTACTCTTTCAGCAGCTATTCTGTTGTTTTCAATAGTTAATGCAATTTTGAAAGCCTATTGTAAAGTTGTCGGGTTATGAGACCTTATCTCATAATTTGTTTTGACATCAAAAGCTATTAAATAAAAAGTTATTAAAAAGGAATCAACAAGATGAATGTCTTTTGGAATTTTATTTAATACCCTATTAAACCTTCTGTTAAATTATTTCACTATCTCATTTATATATTTTTTTATACTAGTTAATTCATGAGATCCAAAAGATGGATCTTCGTGATCCCCAAATTCTTCCAGAAATTGATCCACAAAACTTTGCCAACAATTAATGGATCCATCTAGTAGATTCTTGTACCATTCATCTACGCTATCTTTAAGCGATTGGACAAACATCTTCATACACACATCTTCATATGTTATGTCAAATTCATATACAAGATTTTTGACATTTATAACATGTTGTTCTGCTAATTTTCACCCATCACCAGTAAATTTAGGGATAGCAGCTTTTAACTTATTAGGTATTGGATCAGGAGAGCATATAATATTTGAAAAATCTAATTGTTTATATCTCTCATTAATCTCTTGAAATCTAACATCAACTGGATTTCTATTTTGATTATTATTCTAAAAATATTGATTTTGACACATAAGATTACATCTCTTGTGTTGATTTGCTTGGTTACCATATTGACTTGTGTGAGATTACTGAGCCATATTCATCGGATTGTGCGCCCATCCTCTGTGTTGTTGATATTGTTGTTGTCCAGGATTCCCACACTATCGATTCCTCCCCATACCATATTGCGGGTACATAGTTTTGTCCTCCACTTGGATGAACTAAACCTTGCATTTTTTGTGCATGATATTGTTGTGTAGGATTTCCTCCAGGCTTCATTTTAATATGGTGAATTTTTCCTCTTCCCTGTGTGTAATTTTCACAATGTTGCAAACATTCACTACTTATATTATCTGTATAGGTATTAAAATATTGTGCATCATCTAGTCATTCCACGTGATTGGTTTGCCATAGATTCTGACTGGGCATTTCACATGAAGGTTGTGCGTCTCCATACTTCCTCTTAGCACTAATGTGTCATTCATGTAAATAGTTATTTGGCTGCAAGTAAATGCCTTTGTTACTTTGCATGTCTTTGAAATTTGGGTGAATGTTCCCTTCATGATACTTGTCTTTATTTTGCAATTCATGCATATACAAATTTCTCTATCCATTCTCCTTAATGTGCTGGTCACGTGAATTCCAATTCAATGGTGTATTATTATAGTTTCTGTGAGGATATTCATCCTCAACCAGCAACCCACACATTTGTGAGTCTTGATATTGTGCATTATATTTGTGGTAATGTATTTCCTCTTTGTTCAAACCATCAATACATTTTCTTGGCTTCTCATAATAATTTTTATCATTTATGCCAACTCTTAATCTTACATGCTCACCATCTCTATAATTTTCTTGAGTTTTAACATATTGCACATTATTATAATTTATCTGGGAATTCTCTTTACCCTATTTATCTTAATGCATGTATAAACATTTATGTGCAGGCTGGTCCCTTTTATAAAGACTTTCTAACTACACATTTTCATATTTCATACCCTGCGCATATAGATTAGGGTGTTGCACATTATCATATTTTGTGTGAGTATGTTTGAAGCCATATGTTCAATGCTAGGCATATTCATACGCATCACTCTGGCCAAGCATTTCACATGGATGCATACCTTTATTATTGTGTTGGTCATCCACAAAATGGCATGACTGCATATGGTGTTGTGGATGCCCATGCGCATCATCATTTGTGTTTTGCATATATTTTTTTGGCTGCTTCATTTTACCATATTTTTTGTCATCAACTTTATTATTTCCTTGCATAGTTTCATAGGGTTGCATATTCTCCTGGCTGGACATTTCTTCTGTGCATTGCACACTATAACCTTTATTGTTCTGGCAACTAATATATTTATTAGGCTACTATTGTATATGGTTTTCAACTTGCCGGGCTTGGTGATAATAATTATTATCATTAATGTCAACTTCTAATTTTTCATGCTCACCTCTTTTGTGTTCTTCTCCAACATTAACATGTTGAATATTTACTCTTCTAATCTCTGGCACATTTTTACTTTTATCTTCATTTTTTATTTGCTGGTCATGTGGCTGCCAACAAGGACCTACGTAAATATTATCAAATTTCCATCCTTGCATTATAACTAGACCATATGCATTATGTTTTTCATTTTCATCCCATGTGTAGATGTAGTGACTCCATTTATTACTATTATTTACCATATAATAATGTTGCTGCCTAGGGTCAGTTCTCTATTGATTTCCTTCCTGATAATGCATGTTTTTACCTAGAAATTCACCTCCCTATTGTGCATCTTTGTATTCCTTTTTAACTCTAACATATTGCTCATTTATAAAACTATTTGGCTATAGCTAATCACCACTTTTACCTTGCATATAGTCATCAAACTTCCCTGCCATCTCACTTCTTTTTTGTGGATGCTGAATGTAATAAGCATCTTGAAAATGCTTATCATTATTTGATAAACTATGAACATTTCTAATATGCACAGGCTATCCTTGACTATTTTCATTATGCACATCATTTTCATTATTCTGATTTCGATATTCATTATTTTAATATGTATTATCTGGACACTTATATTGTTTATGTTGATGATATCTAGGGAAATTCATTCCATTGTTGTAATCATGCATTTCTTTGTCACTTATTTTTCTCCAATGATCTTTATATCCTCGATCATTGTTATTCCTTGCAGTCCTTCT
Organism: Chamaecyparis obtusa; assembly: GCA_027943335.1. NCBI lineage: Eukaryota > Viridiplantae > Streptophyta > Pinopsida > Cupressales > Cupressaceae > Chamaecyparis > Chamaecyparis obtusa. The sequence continues at coordinate 110,463 of BSBK01011111.1, read as the reverse complement.
TCCACTATCTTGATTGTCACAATGATCATTAGTGTTCCCCTGTTTGTCATCTATGTTATACATTGGATTAGAAAAAACTTTGAATAGATCATTGTCATTTCTTGCAATCCTTTCTCCATTGTCTAATTCAAATAGAGGATTAGTCTGATTGTTGAAAAGATGCCCACCATTCTTCTTATGGGGAGGAGTGTAAACTTCATTCCTATTAGCCTTAAGAGCCCTAATGTCTCTAGGCAATCTGATCTTATCTCTTTCTATTCCCATCCTTTTTAATACCTCCTCTGGTTGTCTCTCGAGGGCCACAACCATTTCTTCTTCTCCTGATTTAGCCATTTCTTGAAATACATCCATCCATTTGTTAATTCTTTCTTCTCTTTGAGTCATCTCCTAATTCTGGTCATCTTGAGAATCATACATCCAATTATTATTTTGAGAGAAGGGATTGTAATTTTCATCACTACCCTCTTGGCTATGATGGTTTGGATTAGGAAATTGTTTGCAAGAAAATTCCTAATCATCCTTGTCAGGCTATTTTTTGGGAGACACATACAACATTTTATTTTCTGACTTCTTATTTCTCCTATTTGGTTCCAATTCAATGAATAAATTGTTCTTTAGAGATCTTCTCCCTAATATAGGCTTTTCCTGATTTTTCTAAAATTGAGTTTTAGAGTCACCACCTCACCTTCTGCGAGGAAATAAAATGTTCTAAATCCTTTATCCTAGTAGAGTCTCACAACTGTAACCAAAGATTATGTAGGTGTCTTTTACTGATAGCATCCCTAGCAGAGTTGCCAATTTATTGGTGCCCAAAAATGATGGATTTGCTTTTGGCCAACTGACTGGCACACACTAGTGCCTTTGCAATTCTGGTTTGATTGAGCCAAGGCTCATAGGCCTGAATTTACAAGTGCCCTATGCTGCACAAACACATGCATAGACAAATGTTCCTTCTAAAGGGGTAAACAATCCTTGGAGGAAAATGATATAATCTCCTAATACCTAAATTGTATGAAATCTAAACTAAGATTGCACTATCACTAAAACCTAATTGCTAATGCTTTATAAAGAAGAAATCATATTAATATGTAAACTACAAAGAAGAACCAGATAACAATTTCAAACAAAATGAGCTCAGTGCCTAATGCAAATTTAGGTATTCGAGTTAGATATTTCTAATCCTATGTATAATCAAAGACAATTTAAGGAAACTTACTTTTAATAAAGAAAGACTATCATTCCAAAAGCTTTCGCTTCAATCATAATTCAAAACAATTCATGCAACTAATCTTATCGAGTTTAAATCAAATTAAGAGACTGACAAGAACAATGGTAGGTGTACAGACCATACAATTGATATTCGAGTTGCATAAATTAACTTTGAACTATAAAAATTAGGGAATAGAACATAGTAGAACACCCTGGTACATAGAGTATCTAAAAAACTAACTAAAAATAAATGATATATGTACACACAAAATAGTGCACTTCTATGAATCATTACAATCAAGAACACTTAAGAATGAGGTCTCAAAAATCAATCCATAGCTCCCTAGGCATGGAGTGCAAGGGTGTTGAAGAATGCTTTCAGCTAGAGCTATTAAGCCAATAACCTTGCTAGTAAACCATGGAATGGGAGATTCAAATGAAGACAAGGGAAAGAATGCCAATATCCTCAAGAATCAAATGAAATGCAATGCAAGCTAGATTAAGATGAATATGCAAGCTAAACTATGGAAATGAAAGAACAAGTATTACAAAGCCTCCTAATTAAGCTAGATGAAGTAATCTAAAGCATAAAGGAAACTAAGCTAAGTATGAAGCTATGAATGCCATGATAATGCAAGAAATGAAACTATGATAACATGTAGATGCAAAAGCCAAGAATGCTCCAAAGTGACTTAGAAAACCTGCATCATAACATTAGCATAAAAAGTTGGGGATCTAGAATGAAGAAGAGAGCTCTCCTTTTATAAGAAATGAGAAGGAATGGACTATGGAGATTAAGAGGAAAAAGATTTAATCAATGGTGGAGCATCAAAGAGGAGCAATCCATGTGCACAAGTATCCTCCAATGAGAAAATAAGAGTTGACTTTTGTGTCCATATGAGACAAAAAGTGTTTTTTCCCTTTTTATAAAATAAGAATAATGCTTTATTTGTGCAACTTAGGATGAGAGGAAAAGTGGGGGCTTTTTATTTATTAAAAGGGGATGGAATTCCTTTTAATTCCTTTCTCCTACTCGGTTGACAAAGAAATGTGTTGGTGAACACAAGCTCGGTTTAAACTATGCTCAGTATACACTACACTTCGTTGGTGTATACTAAAATACTTCATCAACTGACAACATTGCTTTGTGTCTTTCAGCTCTATTCTTCATTATAGATGATTGCAACATAATCAATTCAACATCATAAGTTCATAGACTCATCAACAAGTTACTCAATGTATTCCTTATCCTCATCTGTCATATCCATCTTCCTCATGTAGATATTTTTGTACTTCATCTCTTTCACTCCTTTTCTACAGATGTTTCGGTGTAGTAACTTACAAGATAAATGCTATCAAACTAGTTGACATCAATGACAACATAATACTAATTTAGTCATCTTACATAACTAATCAATTAGCTCAGTGATCTCTAATCATAGATTCTTTAATCAGGTTCTAAATCAGTTGTAGTTCATCATATATATGGTTCAAATTTGTAGTTGTAGGAGATTTTTCCCAATTGTGTCATGTCCTTTGTTGTTTACAAATGTTTCAATATAAATATATTAATCAAAGGTTTCTTGTAAAAAGACATACCCTATCACAAAAACCTAATCCTGAAAACTAACCCTAAAAATTACAAATTTAACCATATAAATGGTTTTAGGGAAAAACATTTCTCGTATAACAAACATAATTTGTTATATCTTTAGGTATTGTGCATAGTAATCCACATGTTTAATTCCTACACAAAAACATCTGACATTAGATAATCTTTTAATAAAATTTAAAATTTAAGTTTTAAGCTTTCAATATGATCCTTATTTAAAATTATCCATTTATTAATCAATAATATATCAAAATAACACATTAATAAAATTATGACATAATTTACACAAATATTTTTGATAATATAAATAAACATACCTATAAAATTAAATAATTAATCATAGGTACTTACTTTAATTATCAAAACATATAAAAAAAATGCTATAAATAAGATAACACCTAAAATCATTAAATAGGAATATAATGTTTAAATTTAAAATTCATTTTTAAAATATTAACCAAAATGTATTTACTTTAAAATACTCCATCACAAACATAAGACAATATAAATAAAATATAGAAATATTCCTAAAACATTAGGGTACAAAAGATTTATAACTCACCCTAAAAAAGGGGAGCACTTACCCTAATATCACAATATTTTAAAATAATTTACATAGGGCAAGTGTATTGATACTTTAGAAAAATAACAACCCTAATATCAAGAGATATTTTCTAATGTAAAAATAAGATAAAATCTTACAATCATTTTATAAAATGCATTAAGTCTAAGGCAAAATAATTTTACCTTCTAAACAAAACCCTAAATATGCACTTTATGAAATGAAGGTGAAATAATAAGAGCATACATTCAAATTACCAAATTAATATTTCAAAAAATAAAAAAGTTAAAAATAAATCAAATAAGGTAAGATATAATCAATTATCCCCTTTTACCCTAATAGTTTGATTTTTAAAATTACTATAGGGTAAAATAAGAGATTCTATTTAGGCATTTTGAAAAATAAAATTATGCCAATTAAAATTATTTCAATACCCATAAACATAGTAATTCTTTCTAAAATTAATTTCCTTATTACACTTTTTCACTTTAGTGTTTTTAGGGTAAATTAAAATGTAACCTAAAAAATGATCACATTAGTAAAAAAATCTAAATCTCGTAAAATATAAAATCTTTTGAAACACATCATACAAGAGAAATCCAATTACATTTTAACCTAATAATTTATCCCTAAATTACTAAAAGGAATAAAATAATCTATAATGTATACCTTTATCTCTACCCATATTCTCAAGGAATACAATAGGACAATCAGTTAGGGTAGGACATGTCATTAGGATAGGAAGAAAGGGTGGGTCAAGAGGTCGAGTGTTCAACTCTCTCTCCTCACTCTTTTTTCCTTAAAAATAATAGAGAAGATAATATATATATAAAGAGAGGAATATTCATATTTGACTTTTAAATTATTTAGGCAAGAAATACTCCCTGCGTGAGAATTTTGTATTGATTTTTCACCTACACATGAGAATGTAAATAAATTAGTTCCTCTTCCAAATCCTCTTGAAGAATAATAATAGACTAACTGGTTAGAGGGTAGAAGGGTAGGTAGGTAGGAAAAAAGGTTGGCTTGAGAGGTCGAGGGTTCAACTCTCTCTCGCTACCTTTTTACCTAACCACCTTATTTTTTTTATAGTTATTTTATTTCAAAATATACATGCATTAAATTTATTGAAATAAAATAACTAAAAACCTATTTCATAAAACAATGACAAGTAGTTATGCCCTTTTAATTGTTGTAATATTTTACATAGAGAAATTACATAAAAATAAAAATGAAGATTATACTTCCTTGCTATTTTGCATATTTAGGACCTGAATTTTTAGGTGTCAACACATGGGTTTCTTAGATTATTCTTTAGGTTTACCTTGGTTGATACTCATGCTAATTGAGATTCTTTGGCTTGTTCATGAGCTCATTCAATAGTTTTAGTTTTGGTGAATCCCCCATTTGTAGCCTTTGATAAATGGACCCTAGTTCTATTTCAGGTTGGGTAGGCTACCTTAGGGGTCTTTCCACCTTTGGGCTTGAAGGTTTTGAAGATTTCTAATGATGAGGAGTTTTGGGGGATTGTTTTATTATATTATTTGTGTATTCTATTCAAGAAAAGATATGTATTCTTCTCATGTATTTTGAGGTTCTATTGGCTATTGTAAAAGCTACTTGTGATAAAAAAAATTCTATGGATATTTTGCATGATCCTATTGGTTTATTTCTATTTAGTTTCAAGATGAATGCTAGTAGTTCTCAAGGCCATGTTCTAGCTATGATGTATTTTTTTTTAGGGTCTTGGTTTTCTAATTCTATACTGGTTCTTTTTATTAACTAGAGATTCCTAAGGGCCACTTCTTGTAATGCTTCTATGGAGGTGAAGCTTGCCCCTATTGAGGTCGGGAGTCATTTCAAGAGATTGGTCGATGGGTTCTCTATGTGGTTCTTTCTTAACTACTGCTACATGGATGTATGGATGGTGCATATCTGGGTTGCTACTCTGTCTGTTGTCACCACTATAGCTCCTATTGAGGTGGAACCCTCTTCTTCGATGGGGATGAGGGGTTATGATGGAAAGAAGATGATCTATAATATATTTGTTAGTTACATTAGGTTAGTCACCATCTTCTTCTCTATTGTACCTATTGATCTAGGGTAGTCACCAAAATGATCTAGAATTTACTTGCAAGATATAGCAAGAAGGCCCAGGGTGTCGATTCAAAACCCATACCAAATTTTTCAGGAACTCAAAAAAGTTCACTCTGATGTAAACATTTATTTTTTGTGAGATTCAGAGTTATGATGGTTAGATTTCCATCCTTTCTTGTTCCTAGATAGATTGGTTTTGAAGGTTTAGGGGCCTTTTGAAAACACTACAAGGTTCAAGGTCCTTATGAAAACCTTGAAGGATGTCTAGGTCCTTTAGTAACTCCTCAATGGTTATGAGTTCATTTAAAAAACCCTTTTTTATGTTTCACTTGGGTAGCATTGTCTATTCTAGCTCTATTATTTTTTGTTGGTTGTTGGTTGTTGCTTGTTGTTCTACTTTGTTGAATGTTTTATCTTTCAATATAATGGGATCAGGGCCCTTTAATCCCTGGTAATCTAGTACAAAATAAGAAAAACCAATCAAATAGAATACCTGAGGAATAAATAGTACATAACTAATAATAAAATAGATTATGCCAAAATTAATATGCATCTTCGTCTATTTGATTACTTTTAATAAATTTGAAAGCTTATTATTTTCTCGTATGGAAGAAAATCTAGTATTAAGGACTATACACTACTTGTAGAGGAAAGCATTATCTTCAAATGAGGGTGAAGATGGGTTTTCTATTTCTAGTTTAGCATGCCTTTTAAAAATTCTATAAGTAGAGTTTTGGATTTAGGGTGTAGGGTGATTTAAAATTTTAACATTTTCAACTTAAAGTAGGCAATAGAATTTAAAGTGCACACATTTTTCTTGAGTTCAAGTTTAAAATATAAATTTAATAGGTGTAAGGGGTTCCAAAAGCCTTTACTCTAGTAACATCTTCTCTAGTAATTTTATAGGGCACCTTACTTGTTACAATTCACTTTAAAGTGACTTTCTAGTAACATTTGGTAGATGTTACATTGCACTTTACTTGTTACAATGTGCTTTAAAATATTTTGAAAGTCTCTACTCTAGTAAAAAAAAATGTTTCATTTCTAATTACGTCTTTAGTATGATCTCTTTGAATATATAAAATTACATTGTACATTGTAATCTACATCGTAAATGATATTATTCACTGACTTGAGAGTTCCTTGAGTGTTTTTTTCTCTCGTTCCTTATTTGAGATAATTGTAGTTTGTTTCTAAATTTTGTGTTGTTAAATAGACCTTCTTTCAAATGGACACATTTTTTGTGAATCCACACCTTCCATTTATTGTTTTCATAAATGTACTATGATATTAATATTCATATATATTTGAGTGACTAATGTGTATTCTTTATATTGGAAATGCATTTAATAATATGAGAACAGACAAAATATAATTAGTTATTTTCTTTATGATTGTCTATAGAAGTAAAAGCACCAAATTTTGGTCATAACTATTAGAGAAGCTCTCATTGATGAAACCTTCTCCCTATATCCAACTTTAATTATCTTTAATTACTTTATTACATGATTTTGTATTATTCATCTTTTAGTTATGTTTCTTATATTTTAATAGATCTTATTTACTACACTGTTACCCAAATTTAAAGTATATAATTTTTTCTACTTATGTTTCTACTATTTTTTTAAAAAAATTTCTAACTTTTATTTTCAACTCTTGTATATAGATTTAAAGATTATACAAGTTTGGACCTTAGCAAAATTGTATTATGTAGGATTTGAGCAATACAAATCCACAAAATCCGAAGATCACCTACATACAAAAACTTATTACAAGGAAGTAGAAACAAGAAGAGGGCAAGGGTTTGACTCAAAAAATGAAGAAAATATCCTCAATTAATAAATGAATAAAATATATAATGTATCAACCTTATAAAGGAGAACAAAATCCTTGAAAGGAAAACCCTAAAAAGGATAAGTGCATGTAATAATTAGTTTAATTATTACATGACTAATGCATGCAGGTTTATATTTAAAATTACTAGTGCATGAATGTTTTAAATATAACACTACCAATGCAAGAGAGGTTTAAATATAAACAACTAGAGAAAAATAAGGTGACATCTTAATAAGGAATAAAGTTAATTTAAAATTAACATAATTAAATTAATACTTTACTCTAACACCCCCCTTAAGATGAGCAACAATGCAAGAAGAAAGCAAAGGAAACTATAGTGTTGAAAGCAAAAAATGGGTCCCAACAACAAAAAGCCTATTCAGGCACCCAAGTACAAAAGAGAGTCTCTATAAACTGGAGAAATAGAGAAAACCACATGGGAAAAAAATCTACTCCAAAAAGAGACAAAGACTAGTCTGAAGGACTAAAGAAACCTCCAAAACTAGGGAGTGTTCTAGTGAAGAAGGGTGCTCCCCTTAATACCAAAAACACATAACAGAAATAGAGAAACAACAACAACAATATGCAAGAACAGAAAATTAGCTTCTTATTATGTCCACAAATGTGGAATTACAAACGTTCAGAATTACAATATCCAAAGCCACATGGGAATTCCCTTACAATATTCTGTAGGACAAAGCCTCGAATCAATACCCAGATCTACTACCCAAAAACTACCCCAGACAACACTACGGGCCTTTTTTATATAGGCAATTTCCACCGCCTGAGAAGGTTCTAGAGATTTAGCCCTTAGGGCCGACCAAACTTAGAATTATTTTATTTTAAAATTTATTACATCAAAGTCGGCTCAAAATGAGTTTTGAAACCCAAACAGAAATTTTGAAGAAAAATTATTTTTCACCATTTCAGGTGACCCAACTTCCGAAGACCATAAGTCATCGCCCATTGACCCGATTGGCTATTATAACCCCATTCTGGAAATGCCACGAAGCGCTCTATAGGCTTGACTAGCACAAAGCACCTGTCACCCAAATTTTCAACCTCATCCGGGGCCTCTAAAGCCTTCAAAACTGAGTTCGAAGTTTCTGTACCCTGCTACCAATACCGAAAATCTTCAATATCTTCAAAACTACACCTGATCTAGCCATGAAACTTTGCTAGTAGGCTGATATGACTGAGATGAACCTCCATATGTAAAATCAGACATTCCGAGATCGTAAGACCAACTTACTAAAAATAGCAAGTTTCCATAAATAGCAACTCTGCACAAGACAACCCTTATTGAATACAAAAACAGAAATATTTTTGGGTGATGCAAGATTGCTCTTACACCCAGGATGCTCCTGCATCATCCAGAAAATAAGAACAAGAATGAACATGAAGAATATCACTGAAGTAAGAAGATGAAAACTCTATCAAGAAGTAACTGTTGATCTAAAGATCCTCCATTGAAATAGAGCATGACCAGGCAGAGAAGATTGTAATCTGTATGAGTGCCCTCAAATGACACTACTCGAATAAGGAGGCAAACAAAGGTAAACAACTGAACTCAAAGATATAAATGGTATAAAATAGCAAAGCCTAAAGAGCTGATCAATCAAAGATGGAATTGTGCCTCTAAAAATAGGAAAGAAAGAGTGTCTATATGGTAAATGATCCATCTCACTGAAATGCATAGGTACCCAAACACTGCATCCGCCTAGTAAATAGGAACAAATGCTGAATACATAGGTCACAATATTGAATCGAGGAAGGAGAAGAACAATCAATAGAAACCCCCCCATAATGCTCACAAGGGAGAGGTGACAAGTACGTTGAAAATAGTGTCAATAAGAATTGCATCGTGAAGAACTAGGAACATCTAAGGTGCAGTAAAAGTACAAACACAAATGAAGATACCCTGAGGCTAATGATGTTGAAGGAACACTCACTTGACAAAGGTAGATGGCAAAAAAGGGCAAACATCAAACCCCCCGTGGTACTTTATAATGGAGTGGAAGTACAAATAGCACAAACATGTTAAAGATTTTAAGCATGCAATAGATTGACACTTTATCTCGGTGCATGTACATAAAATAATGTTACAAAAGTGAAGTATAAACTACTCAAAGAAGAGAGAAGGTTGCTAAAATAAAAGAACAGCCTAAGAAGAGCTATCCCCTAAAGGGAAGAGATCTCAGGACTTGCAACATCCAAGATATCCACCAGAGTGTAGAAATGCAAAAAACTAAATAAAATATACCTAGAGAAGAATATGGGAAGATAAGTTACATCTCTCTAAAGCTCTCTGAACAAGCTTTCCAATGATATATCATTTTCCCAAAATGGAGTTCGGATGTGCAAAATAGAGTTTCTAGAGTGTAAAACAAAACATTTGGCTTTGATAGGAAAAACACCATAAAAAATGAAAAATAATAAATTCAAACCTCCAGATCTGGATAGAGCTTGGAACCAGCTTTCTGACGATATCTTTTTTTCCCAATTGTGACAACGTATGCTCAAGTTATGAGCAAAATACCAACTATAGTGATGGAGGGCCCAAAAATGGTGCAAATGATGATGATGCATGCTGATGTCATAAAATGATGGGCTTAAATTTGATAGCCAAATGGTGGTCATGCCCCCCAAAATTATTATTATTTTTTTGGCAAAATTGCATGTGCACCTCGGTATCTGTGCCAAGACCTACAAATTTTTGCCTCGATTTGCATGCCAATTTTTTTGGTCTTGATTTGTGTGTTGAATAGTAAATTTTTTTTCTCATTTCACATACCAAAATAGAGAATTTTTGTCTGGATTTGTGTGCCACTTCGTACAAATTTTGCCTCAGGAAGCGTGCTAAGCTTTTTGGTCTTAAAAGATACCCCCAAAAATGCAAAGTTGTCCAAATTAGATGTATTTTATATCGAAATAGGGGTTTTTGGGTGTTGCGAGCTCAACAGTGAGGTTGTTTTGAGCTCAAAGTGCACCAAAATTTATGGACCCACTTATTTCAATAAAAAATAATTGAAAAGGTCTTAATCTGAACTAGATAATTTTCTCATCTATGATTCTTTCAAACGCGAACAAGTTGTAGCAGATTAGGCTCAGATGCCATGTAGGATTTGAGCAATACAAATTCACAAAACTTGAAGATCGCCTGCATATAAAAACCTGTTACAAGGAGGTAGAGCAAGAAGAGAGCAAGGGTTTGACTCAAAAATATGAAGAAGAAAATATCCTCAAATAATGAATGAATAATTTAATATACAATGGATCAACCTTATAAAGGAGATCGAAAGCCTTGAAAGGAAAACCCTAAAAAGCATAAGTGCATGTAATAATTAGTTTAATTATTACATGACTAATGCATGTAGGTTTATATTTGAAACAACTAGTGCATAAGTGTTTTAAATATAACACTACCAATGCAAGAGAGGTTTAAATATAAACAACTAAAACAAAATAAGGTGACATCTTAAGAAGGGAGTAAAGTTAATTTAATTAACATAATTAAATTAATACTTTACTCTAACATATTGCCTTCCATAAATCATGCACCATTGTATACAAAATTTATCTTTTACAATTTTCTCTTACTCTATATCTTTTGATGTTTTTGTTTATGTCTTAATTTTCAATAACATATTCCTATATTTTTAAATCCATGTTTTTAACATGTTTATTGTCATTCTTACATAATGCATGCTTGCTATTTGTTGAGTGGCAAATTTTGGGACTTCTTGCAATTTTTCCAATCTATACATTGTTTCTATGGTTACCCACCCCTTTCTCCTTAGTGAAGTTGATCACATTGTTTGATTTCCAGGAACTAAATATGGAAGGTGTAAACAATAAAGGGAATATTCACATAGACACGCCACTTTCTTGATTTATGAGCTAAAGCATGATTATGAGTGGAGAAGGAACCTGGATGATCTTCAAATGTTCGAGAGGGCCTGCAAGAAACTCAACCAGGAGATTAAAAACAACATCAAGTCTAAAAAGGACTAGATTTTCATGCTATCTCAAATCCAAGAACAAAAGAATATTGTGTGGATGGAGGGATCTATGGGGTGGACTGCTAGGGTTGATAGCCATGATGATATCTCGCACTAATGTTTTTGTTTCGCTTTCTCCCTATGAACTCTGAATTTATTAGTTTGTACATTTTGATGTAGTCTCTTTTTGGTGAGGTTGGGCCTCCTCTTTTGTACTCTCCGTTGAAACTATTTTGACTTTGTATCTTTTTGATCCTCTTATATATAATACAAAAATAGTAATATTTATAACAATGATAGTATTGCTTGCAATGTTTTTTAGTTTAATCTTTACTGTTGATATATTTTTTCTTTATGCATTTTTTCTTCTTGGCTAATGAAGAAATATTTGTAAATAAGTTTGCAAGTTAAAAAATATTTATACGCTAATTTAAATATTTAATTTCTACTTCATATTATTTTCTCTATAACTCATGCAAGAATGTCAATGAGAGTGAATGCAAGTGTCCTATTTTACTGCACACTTTATTCATAGAAAAATATCATCATTCTAATCTTCACTTTACTCATAGAAAATAATTTATTTTGTCTATGTAAAATTATATAAGACAATTTAATGGAGAATCATATATATGTATATAATATGATTTATAAATGTAGATTATGTAATTTGAATCTCTAGTATTGATGTAGATTAGCCATACTTTGGAGATGTTTTAAAAGTTATGATAATAAGCGTATTTAAAATTTGAACATTAAATTTTTTTTAAACTTTTTTTTGGTGCTTGTCATAGGTTTAGTGAACTCAATGTTTCAATTACAAATAACTATTGATTGAATATTACATATGTAAATTGTAAGTAATTTCTATTTATTTATATTAGACACATTTTATAAGAAATCTTATACATTTTTTAATAATTTATTTTTAATGCATCCAAATTCTTATCTTATAATTTAGATTTTATTTTTTATTGATATTTATAAAGTGTACATATGTATTAACTTTTATTATGAATGGTAGCAATATGTTTGATACCTCCACTAACCAATTCATTTTGCATATAGAGTGTTGATATTAAATTATTAATTATTAAAAATATACTATCTTGAGTATGTATCCTAATGTTTCATTATGTATTATTTTTTCCTTGTTCTTTCATATAAATTTCATTATTTATGAAGAATATTAAGAATAAAATTGTGTCTTTATTTGAGCATGTACTAATTGAACTCAAGGGATTATCTCAATAAAAAAAAAACATAGCATCTTCATAAAAAATTCCTTTAGAGAAATATAAAGATGGATATATGAGAAATAAGTGGTGTGTTACAAAGAATAAATATTTTTTGCATGTAATTATTCTATGTTTGAACCATAAGTAAAATAGATGAAGGGGTGGATGGACATGCATCTTCAATAAAACATCAACATTATAACACAAAAAACATATGATAAATAAAACATTAATACAACTATGCTATTTTATAGATTGATTTAATTGACTTGCATACAAATAGTTTACATTTTCTTCCTTTTGTAGAGGGATTTAGATAGAAGTGGAGAAACCTAGAAAACATCTAGCTTAGGGAAACATTATACAATATATTTATTTAAAAAAATAGCCTAATTCTAGAACATTGTATTGAAATGATCATTGATCTGGTTGAAATTACATATCCCTACACCCCCTTTAATTTTGGCTTCCAATGCAACTACATTCAACTTTTTTCTCTTGACTATTGTCTTATTTTATCTCTTTCTAATGTCCATAACCATGTCTTCAAATCATTTTTATTTTTTGACGTCTTTTTCTCATTCTTCAACAACTTTTACGAAAGTTCTTCAAAACATAAATTTGGAACTTCTTGTAATTTTCATCTTGCTAGACAATACTTTCTTTTGACTTGAAACATTTGTTATGCCTTTTGAAAATGTTAATTGATTGCTATAAACTTTCACGTGAAATCTATTATAGTCATTCAAATTCTCAATCGTGCTTGTAAGAGTTTGCAAACTAGATCCATATGTCCATCCACAATCCATTTTCATGAAACTTGTTATAGAATCCTTATTGCACTCTCTATTCAAACATGTCTTTTCATAATGACTCTTCAAACCACACAAACTACAAGGGAGTAAGTCCCAACATTTTTCCTTTGTATGATCTTTCTTATTACAATGTGAATATTGCTTACTTTTCCTCCCTTAATATGATTTACTTGAACTTGTAATACCTATATCAATCATTCCTTTACCTTTGATATATCCATGGCCTTCATATTTTTGAATCATTATTTGCTCAATAACATTCATCATTATGTGTTCATGGCTTCCAAGTCCTTTATCTTTATATCCCATTCTTTTCATGATCTTCAAACCAATATTATTATCAAAATAACTAGCAACTTTAGCAAAATTACATTTATTGAGTGGTAAACTTAAGTCCTCATACTACAAAAACATCATATACCAATTTCTTTTTAACTTCAGACTTTCAATTTTTTCATTTCATTTTGCTATTTCCTTCTTGAATAAAGTATTCTCTTCTTTCAATTTCTTCATCTATTACTCTAAATCACCAAGAAAATTTAATTTTTTTTCTAATTCTTCATTACTTATATTGATCCCATAAAAAAAAAATCAACTTTTATTCAAGCTATTTATTCTTCTCTTCAAACTTGCGTAATTCTTCCCTATAATTACAAGGTTCCCCTACATGTTTACATTTTTTTTATCCTTTCTCTTATCATTTTGGTCATCTCTTTTTCTTAATTTTATTAATTCTTCTTCTAAATCATTTTTTTTTCTCTTTCTATACTATATCAATGTTTCTTCTAAATATTTAATTTATCTATCTAAACATCATATAAGATAATTTAAAATGAGAATCTTTAATATGTACCTAATATGATGTATAAATAAAGATCATATAATGGAAGTCTCTAGTATTGGTGTAGATTAGTTATATTTTGGAAAAGTTTCAAAATTCACGATAATAAGTGTGTTTCTAATTCGACCATTAAATTTTTTAGATTTTATTTTATTTTTTATTTATCACAAAATTTATGAAATCAATGTTTTAGTTACAAATAACTATTGATTGCATATTATTGAGCTCAATAATAAGTAATTTCTATTTTTATATAATACACACATTTTAAAAATAATCTTATACAATTTTTTAAAAATAATTAATGCATTAAAATTCTTATATCTATAGATTTTATTTCATTTGTTTTTTATTGATATTTATAAAGTGTACATATGTATTAAATTTTATTATGAATGCAAGAAATGTTCTTGAGGCCTTGTAGTACCCCCATAGTTTGCTTTCAATTTTTCAGTGCCATACTCTTTTAGACCACATTGTATGTGTGCAGATCTTATTATTTTAGTGATTGTTGATGATCCAGATTATGAATATGTTATGATGTCATATGATCTCATATTTAGATGTTAATATTATTATGATTTGATGCTTATGTTTCAATTGGATTATGATATACTTACCCCATACTTGCATGTGTATGGTGTTCATTTGTATGTACCTATTTTATGTGTCTGTATGGTACATACAAATGATATAGTTACTTGCTTTGATTTGTGATGACAGGTTTGCTTTGTTGAGATCCACACGACCGATTGTACCCTATCATTATTTTCTATATATTATATGTATATGCTTTGATTTGTGATGATAGGTTTGCAGGTACAGGGCATCATCTTCCCTGAATTGGCAAGAGTGAGCATGCCCATAAATACTCATCTCAATGGTAAAGAGGGGACGTAACAGACAGACCCAAAACCCTAAACTAAGCCTATTTATCCTAGGTATTGGATAAGTCTCTGTTGACTACCCTACCTGAATTTGTCAGGTTGATAAAGTTTATGAATCCCTTCCTTGAGCTTGTTTGTTTATATGACGATCTTGATTTATTGCTTTTTGTGTATGTGATTTTCTATGGTCATGGAAATTAATATTATAGTTGGAAAATAATATTAAATTTAATCCCTATGTTTTTGTGTGATTACTAATTAATTAAAAATCAAATATTAGTGTATTTAGATTTAATTAATTAATTATGTGAAAATAAGATTGATAATGTCCATTAGTTATTAAATAATTAAATTGCATGATTTAAAGGTGTTTTGAATATTAAATTATTTAATGAGAGATTATAATAATAACATGTGCTTTATTAAGTTTGAATGTGATTTGTTTCAAAAAGGTGGCAACTGGTCTTTAGAAGTCTAAGTTGAGTTGTGCACAATTAAAAGATATTTTAAAATAATAATTAGTATTTTCTTTCAACTTAAGAGTGGGAGTTTGAATAGGAGTTGTCTAATGAGTCATCTAGGATTTGCATGAATGGTGGAGTTGAATCTCTAATAGGAGGAATTTGCATTCATTTGGATTCAATCAGGTTGTTGGAGATTTGTGGAGAGACTTCTTGGAGAATTTTTGGACATTTTTGAGCTTCTTGAGCTTGGTGTGTGTGCTTGAGTGTTTTGGTGAAGGTTGCTTGCATCTGGAATTGGGCTTTGCATACATTATTGTTCAGATCTGTAGGGTTGAGTTCTTCTGTTGACAAATCTGGGAGTTTCATCATTTTACAGGCATTCTATTACAATTTCTAACATTAAAATTGAGGTAGGGTTTGAAGAAACCTTCCTGTAATTGTATCTATAGAATTTTCAGTATTTTCATATGCTTGATTTGATTTATTGCTATAGATCTATTTTCAATTTTGCTTTCAATTTGGGTGTTAATATACCCTTAGATTCTTGGCTTTCAGATTATTTTATGACTTCGCATAGTAGGGTTATGCTGTCAAAATTTCAGCAAGAAATTCACTATAGAAACCTTAGAAAATGAAAAAATTAAACTAGCTATAGTGTAAACTATTGAATAGAGGAAATAAATTAATGAGCTATTGGGAAAAACCAATTTTGGCATGGAAAAAAATGCATTCTGGGCAAAAAACTCAATCTCTTTAAAAAAAAGATAGTAGAAAAATATTACTACGGTAAATTTGGTTTGTTTACAAATGAAAGGAAAAATTACATTATCAAATGGAATATATGTTTGCAAATAATAGAGGGAAAAAATGAAATAATAGAAAAGACAAATTCCCATGTGTGTATGTGCAAAAGTGTAAATTTCCATTTCTAGAAATATATTTCAAGGCCTGTACATTTCTATTTTCAGAAACAGTGCCTTTAAAAAAAATGCATAAATAATATTCTTAATACTGCTAAAAAAAAATATATTCCTTAAAAAAAAAAAATACAAATTCTTTTCCTTGTATTGTTTTAAATAAAAATGCTTGTTAAAAAAAGAACAAAAGGAAAAAAAAATTATTAAAGAAATATAATAACCAATTTTGAAAAAAATAAATAAAATTATTAAAAAAAAATTTGATTTGAGTGATTAGGGGCAGGGACCACCTATTCCCTACCCCTCTCCCTTATGCATTAGTGGAGCACAGGGCCGTACAGAACCCCATGTGTAGACCTAGTACTATGTACATTCATGTACCTAGTACCAGCCCTCCGCACGACCTGCCACATGGTACCAATGCACAGTGGGAAGTGGGTTTTGTCCACCCCACTTGGAAATTAATTTTTATTTTAAAAAAAAATAAAATTATTTTTATTTATTTATAATTTTGTTATGTTATAAAATTAGATTTTTTTATTGATAATTTTTATTTTATGTTAATAATTCTTTTGTTAATGACTTTGAATCACGTTAATTAATTTTATTATTATTAAGTTAATAATTTTATTAATAGATTTTATTATTATAATCAATAGACGATAATAAAGTGCATGATAGCTTTATTATTTTATAATAAAGTTTATTGTTAGTTTTTCTTTACATATATATAAAAGATATAAAGTGAATTTATAAAAGAGTTAACAACTAGTGTTATGTGGGATTTAATAACTTATGTGAAGTATAGTTAATTTTGTTTATTTAATTCATCTTATCATTAAATCACTTAATTTTGTTAAATCCTAAATTACTTAGATTATTTTGGAAGTCATAGCATTGTTTTGTTTTAAACTTTGGTTATGTACCATAATCTAGGTTCTTTATGAATAGAGGGTAAATATTATTTTGGTGTGCTCCATTGAATGGGTGTTTTAATTATCTTCTTAGGATAATTGATGACATGTTTTAGATGAACATAATTTTATATTGAAATGTGTTGTTTTCTTTATGTTGAAATGGTGCTTCAATCTTTTCTTGGTTGTTATGCTTTATCTATTTTATGGGCATTAGTTGACCTAGAGCAAGTACAGAGGCTGGGAAATGGTTTTCTATGTTCATGCTTTCTGTTTATGTTCTGTGTGAGTGTACTGTCATTTTTTATCCCTATCTGTCTATATAGGCTCTTGTGAATTATGTATGTATGGTTTTTTCTTAATTCTGGTGAAGATTCTGAGATGTGTGACTATTAGATTTTTGTCTATGTTAGATCTAGGAGAGATCTATGAGCCTAGGGTAGTTTACCTAGATATGTGTTAGGGGGTGGCTTGCAATAATCACTGAGACTCACAAGTGGCAGCCAGGATCACTTATTATAAGTATCTGTAATCAAGTGATAACCTAATAAAATTAAGGGGAAATAAATG